>CM032455.1:159371292-159602039 GCA_019049505.1 Pachyrhynchus sulphureomaculatus | reverse complement strand
TGGAGGCCAATTCACGGGTCCGAAACGTGAAACTATGCGGTTACCAAACGTTTCCTTCAATAAATCAATTGTGGCACGAGCTGTGTGACATGTTGCGCCGTCTTGTTGAAACCACAGCTCCTGCACATCATGGTTGTTCAATTGATGAACGAAAAAGTCAGTAATCATGGCTATATAGCGGTCGCCATTGACTGTAACGTTCTGACCAGCATCGTTTTTAAAGAAGTACGGACCAATGATTCCACCAGCCCATAAAGCACACTAAACAGTCAGTTTTTCTGGATGTAACGGTGTCTCAACATACACTTGAGGATTATCATCACTCCAAATACGGCAGTTTTGTTTATTGACGTATCCATTCAAACAAAAGTGAGCTTCATGGCTAAACGAAATTCGCTTACGAAAATCGGGATCAACGGCAATCTTGTTTTGAGCCCATTCACCGAATCTACGCCTTGCTAGGTGATTGTGTGGCTTCAATTGTTGCGCGAGTTGGATTTTGTAAGCACGCAAACCAAGATCTTTCCGCAAAATCTTCCATAAAGTGGATGGACACATATCCAATTCCTGTGCACGATGGCGGATACACTGATTCGGGTCTTCCTCTACGCTACGCTCTACAGCAGCAATGACTTCTTCTGTACGCACTGTACGACGTCTCTGTGGATGCGTATTATCATTTAGAGTAAATTGGTGCGAAAACGTTCCATAGTGAATTGATGGACGATTATGTTGACCGTAAAATGGACGTAGTGCGCGATACGTATTTCGAACAGAACCATGATTTTCAAAATAAATTTGCACAATTTGGAAGCGTTGTTCAGGCGTCAGTCTATTCATGTTGAAATGCCAAACCAAACTAAACATAAATCACTTGACAGCTGACAAAATGCCCGCCAGTTAAAAAAGTGTTGCCAACTTAAAGTTTTATACCTCTATAAAAAACACCCTTTATATATATATATATATATATATAATATATATATATATATATATATATGTTTATATTTATATATATATATATATATATATATATATATATATATATATATGTTTTATATATATATATATATATATATATATATATATATATATATATATATATATATATATATATTTATATATTTATATATATATTTATATATTTTTATATATATTTATATATATTTATATATATTTATATATATATATATATATATATATATATATATATATATATATATATATATATATGTTGTATTACTAAATGTTTTCCGGATATTTTCACCTCTTACCCGTTTCATTGCTCTATAAATTTTTCCAAATCGCGTTTTAAGTGTTTGGTGAGTGTTCCATTATTTAATAGAAATTGTATAAGTTTTCCAATTTGATTTCGAGAACACAATACAACTAATTTAATGCCTCGGCCAACCCTATGGCCATATAAAACTTCCGGGTGCTAAAATATGTACAGAACAACAAAGAGCTGCGAATCGTGCCACAATCGCCACAGAATTGGATTTTTATACTTTATACTATAACTTTTGTTATGAAGTTTTCTATTGTGTAGTATATGCAGTTTTTTATTATTATTTCACTGTTTCTACAAAACTTATCGCGTCATGAAGTTACCCACTGTTAAGGAATACGTGATAATAAGATAGGGAAATTCCTGGTATATAGTCAGTAAATAAATTCCATTGGAAATGTTTTATACTCGTATTTATTGTCGTACTAGTAATATTTCAATCAATTCCCTACAATGTCAATTCGAAACTGCATTAAGAATTTTACCGCTGAAATTGCACGGCTCATTGCCCACGTCAATAGCCTGAAAAGTATCGAAACTATTGTCGTACGTACCCATTAGGACATCCCGGCCACTCGAAACGAACAAAAGGGCATAAATGGGAATCTTTTATTCATCTAGGGGTTCTAATAAATCAAACTTGTTAAAGAGGACTAGAACAGTGTAACTGTAAAAATTGTATTTGTGATAACAATAACCCGGAGAGGGGAAGGATTGCGCCTGTCCGTTTTCGTGAGGCTTATCTAAATTTGATTACTAGTGATTATGATGGTGTTTTATGTAATTTGATTTTATTTTCGTGAAAAGGGAAACACAGTTTGGATTTGTGAAAGATTTGGAAACGAAGGAAGCATTATTATCAATGAAACTTCTTGTGCAAAAATGTTACGGCCAACGACAGGATGTATTCATATGTTGTATTGACGATCAACGACTTAAGCATGGCTTTCTCATGCAGCGGCTTCATGAGATTGGTATAGATGATAACGTAGATACTGAGTTGCGGTCCGCCTAGTGGCCTTTAAAAGGGATATTTTGACCTGCCTTTCATCCGAGTTGCGGTAATCGACAAATCGGCAGGTAGGTAAGGTTAAATTATCAAATATTATTAATTCACCCATTGGAAAATGGCTTCATCACATGTTTGGGCTAACTTTTCTCCTTACCGATCACGTGGGAGATGTTTTCGTCCCATTATTAGAAAATCAGCCAGTCCACCCACAAGTAACATTGTTTGCTGACTACATAGTTGAAAACTACATCGATGATAGTACTCCTTTCCCTACAACCCTTTGGGTCGCGTTCGACGCCAGCGTTGGGGGAACTAATAACAGGATTGAGGCTTTTTATTCAAAATTTTCAAAGGATTGTCGTTCGCCTCATCCGAATTTTCATGAATTTTAGAGGTCATCAAGGATTTCCAAACTGAAACATACGCGAAAATCAACGCTGTACAAACCAGTGCACCAAAGTGTTCGATTAATAGGTACAATTCAGCATTTTTAGAAAATAATATAATTCAATATGTACATAAAGAAATTGATGCTGTAACGTTTGTCAAATGCATGTCTTACAAGTATAGTAATTACTGAAATATGTCTTTTGCTTTAATTTTCACACATAACTGGCATACTTATAACTCTATACCTGCTTGTGACGGATCGCAACTCGGGCGTCAATTTTGGGTTCGAAAAAGGTCTGTGCCGCAACTCGGAACTGTTTATTGCCTTTCACCGCCTCTTACCGCAACTCGGTATCAACCGATGATAAGGATGTACGAATAATAAGCCAGCTATACCATACTGGTTTCAATCTGCCTAGATCAAAATTAATAAGGACATTTCAACAAAACCTTTCAGGGTCTTAAAGGGTGTTAAGCAGGGGTGCATACTGTCGCCAGTATTATTTAATATCTGTGAAGAGAAAATATTTTAACTTGTTCTAGAAGACGAATGCACAGGGATAAAAGTTAATGAAAGGCCTGTAAATAATATTTGGTACGCAGAGAATACCACAATAGTTGCCAATAACATGGAAGATCTGCAAATTCTACTCAATAAGCTGAATGATATTGGCGAGGGGTATGACCTATGTATTAATATTGGGAAAACTAAAATGATGGTGATTATTAGACACCCCCAAGAGGATGCATCCCTCTTTATAAAAGATCAAGAGATTGAGAGGGTTACTAAATTTAAATATCTTGGCTTTGTCATCAACGAACGAGGGGATTTTGATGGGGAAATTAAACTGCGGGTTAACATCGCAAAGGATACCTTTTTAAAGTTGAAAAATATGCTACTTCAAAGACAATTGCCACTCGTCCAGCGCCTACGAGTAATAAAATGCTATGTCTGGCTGTCTTTTATATGGTTAGAAACATGCCCAGCTGTGTAATTTTATTCGAATGGTATTCAATGACATGTCCGCTAAGGAAGAGTTTTTGACAATGATTCCTCTGAAAGGAAAGACCCGTGGCGAAGATATAAATGATGTTTTCTTCGATTTTGTAACAAACTACAAGCTACCAATATATAAACTAGTGTGCATTACAACGGATGGAGCACCAGCAATGACTGGAAACGAAAACGGGTTTGTGGCATTGTGTCGAGCTAATGATGATTTCCCTTCATTTTTCTCCTTCTATTGCATTATACATTAACAAGTTTTGTGTTCAAAAGTTCTAAACATGGAGGAGATTATGAGCATTGCAATAAAAATTGTGAATTCTATCCGTGCACGTAGCTTGCAACGACGGCTCTTTAAATTGCAGTTGGAAGATAGTGAGTCAGCTGAACACACTGATTTAGTTCTTCTCACGGACGTCAGGCGGTTGAGTCGCGGAAAAATCCTAGAAAGGTTTTAAGAATTATTGCCCGAAATAACAGCTGGCTGGCATTTTTGACAGACATCACAATGCGTTTAAACACCATTAATTTGGAGCTTCAAGGTAAAGGAAAAACTATTATTGAGATGATTAGCGCAATAAACGCATTCAAAAGTAAATTACAACTTATGATAGATCAACTGAAAAGAAAGGATCTGAAAAATTTTCCGCCTTTGAAAGCAAGGATTCCTCAGTTGAATTATGATATTTATGAGGCAGAATTATCAAATATTTTGGGCCAATTCGAAATACGTTTATATGATTTCAGTAAATTGGCAAATATCGGATAATTTATGAGTTATCCTTTTTCGTGTAAAAACATTGAGGAATTAGCTACTGAAATAGCAAGTCAGTTTAACATGGACTCATGTTCTCTTGAAAATGAGTTAGTGCAGATTATATCAGATATACATCTCAAAGCCACAGCATCTGATACAAAATTCTGGTGTTTTATATCTGAAGATAAATATCCGAATCTAAGGCAAATCGCCCTTCAACTGACGACAATGTTTGGGTCAACTTACTTGTGCGAGTCTGCATTTTCTAAAATGAAGTTAATTAAGTCAAAATATCGCAATCGACTAACTGACGAACATATGTCATCATGCTTGCGATTAGCACTCGGTAATTACGTACCATCTTATGAAAAGTATGCTGAGGACATGCAGTGCCACGCTTCAACATCCAAAGTCACTCTTTAGTTAAGTTTAGACACTAGAACTCGTTTGTTTTGTAAGAACCAATAAACTCGCAATTTTGAATAATTATGAGTTTTTTCATTGACATTTTAGAGCAGACCTACACTTACCTTGACTAAAAAAAATGCATATTGTGAGGAAAACTAATATCTATGGCACGATACACCCTACCTAGACGACAATCCTGCATTACACTTACTTGCAGCCTCTCAGAGTCGGTCGATCGTAGTCTAACAATATTGAGGTAGATCGCCAGCAGTTCAAGTTTGAGCACCCCTGCTCTATAGAATGACGTTTATATAGGTTATTTAGGTTATTTATTATACTTTGTGTATGTTTACTGTTTAAACCGTATTACTTCTATTTAAAATTAAAAAAAATAATTTAAATAAAAAATGCCTATTGATTGTAATCAATTGCAACTAAAAGGCAAATTTGCAAAGAAAAACTCATCAATAAACCCTCTGGGAAACATACAAGATCTTATATGGCAAGAAAAGATGAGATAAGAAAACAAAGAGCATCAAGAGACGAAAGAAATTTATGGGTTAGAAATAAAGAGGCCACGAGAAAAAATTTAAAAAAACATGAAGCGGTACAGTATCAATCAAATTGTGAACTGCAGATGAACGTTTATCATACTGGTGACATTAATCCTCAAGCGTTAACTAATATATTTAATAATGTTTAAATTACATCCAAGGGCTGTGGCTTAGTGTATTTCGATTTAGAAACATCGGGATTTTCAAGTACAGCTTATATTTTGCAAATAGCGGCGAAATATCGGGATGGAACATTCAATGTTTATATTAGGCCTATGCAATCGATTAATTACCACGCTTTCCAAGTTACGGGCTTAGAACATATTAATGGCGACCTCTGTTTATATGGTAAACCTATCAAAACAGTCACTCCAAAGGACGCATTACTTTCATTTCATCAGTTTTTTTAAATTTTTCTCCAAAACCTTGCGTACTTGTTGCCTATAGTGTGTACGTTTTGATTCGTCCCATTTAATTCAAGGTATAATTAATTTTACAGTGTTCGAGGATTTTCAAAATATTGCTGGTTTTACGGACACAAGTCTTTTTAAAAACGTTTTCTTGACCAAAAAGGCTTAGAAATATTTAAGCTCGGAAAGTTAGCGCAAATAGTACCAAACGAAAAATTCCATGAGGCGATATATGACGTTAAAAGTCTTGAGAATTTGACCAATGAATTTTTGAAGACAGAAGATTTAATTACAAATTCCGTATCAAATCAAGAGTGCGTCATGGAAAAATTAATATTGCCATCGTTATTGCCTTTAAAGAGTGTTATTTCAGACCTTATGAATAAAAGAATTGCATCTGAATGCATAACGGATTTACGAGTGAACTACCTTAAGGATTTCCCTGCAGCGCGTGTGCTATTCCCATAAAAAAAACTCTTATTTATCAAAGTTCCATCAGGTGGTGCCACAGAATTTTAATGTAATTGTCTATTCAATCGAGTCATGTGGACGGATTGAAAGGAACAACTACATAATTTAAATGTCAAATGAAGTTAATTAAGTCAAAATATCGCAATCGACTAACTGACGAACATATGTCATCATGCTTGCGATTAGCACTCGGTAATTACGTACCATCTTATGAAAAGTATGCTGAGGACATGCAGTGCCACGCTTCAACATCCAAAGTCACTCTTTAGTTAAGTTTAGACACTAGAACTCGTTTGTTTTGTAAGAACCAATAAACTCGCAATTTTGAATAATTATGAGTTTTTTCATTGACATTTTAGAGCAGACCTACACTTACCTTGACTAAAAAAATGCATATTGTGAGGAAAACTAATATCTATGCCACGATACACCCTACCTTGACGACAATCCTGCATCACACTTACTTGCAGCCTCTCAGAGTCGATCGATCGTAGTCTAACAATATTGAGGTAGATCGCCAGCAGTTCAAGTTTGAGCACCCCTGCTCTATAGAATGACGTTTATATAGGTTATTTAGGTTATTTAACATATTATACTTTGTGTATGTTTACTGTTTAAACCGTATTACTTCTATTTAAAATTAAAAAAAATAATTTAAATAAAAAATGCCTATTGATTGTAATCAATTGCAACTAAAAGGCAAATTTGCAAAGAAAAACTCATCAATAAAACCCTCTGGGAAACATACAAGATCTTATATGGCAAGAAAAGATGAGATAAGAAAACAAAGAGCATCAAGAGCTAATTTGCCTGCAACGAAAGAAATTTATTGATTAGAAATAAAGAGGCCACGAGAAAAAATTTAAAAAAAAACATGAAGGGGTACAGTATCAATCAAATTGTGGACTGCAGATGGACGTTTATCATACTGGTGACATTATTAATCCTCAAGCGTTAACTAATATATTTAATAATGTTTAAATTACATCCAAGGGCTGTGGCTTAGTGTATTTCGATTTAGAAACGTCGGGATTTTCAAGTACAGCTTATATTTTGCAAATAGCGGCGAAATATCGGGATAGAACATTCAATGTTTATATTAGGCCTCTGCAATCGATTAATTACCACGCTTTCCAAGTTACGGGCTTAGAACATATTAATGGCGACCTCTGTTTATATGGTAAACCTATCAAAACAGTCACTCCAAAGGACGCATTACTCTCATTTCATCAGTTTTTAAATTTTTCTCCAAAACCTTGCGTACTTGTTGCCTATAGTGTACGTTTTGATTCGTCCCATTTAATTCAAGGTATAATTAATTTTACAGTGATTGAGGATTTTCAAAATATTGCTGGTTTTACGGACACAAGTCTTTTTAAAAACGCCTTCTTGGCCAAAAAGGCTTAGAAATATTTAAGCTCGGAAAGTTAGCGCAAATAGTACCAAACAAAATTCCATGAGGCGATATATGACGTTAAAAGTCTTGAGAATTTGACCAATGAATTTTTGAAGACAGAAGATTTAATTACAAATTCCGTATCATATCAAGAGTGCGTCATGGAAAAATTAATATTGCCATCGTTATTGCCTTTAAAAAGTGTTATTTCAGACCTTATGAATAAAAGAATTGCATCTGAATGCATAACTTTGAAAGATCTAAAAAGTTCTTATGATAAATTGGGTTCTACAGGAATAGTGCTATTATTTTCTAATCGAAAAGACAATGACAAACCACGTGTAAACAAAGATACACGAGTAGTAAATAAAGTAATTAATTAGTTTACAAATAATTTGTAGTACTTTATTTATCACTAGTATCATTAATTATTTATTTAGTTTTACAGAGAAGATTTATAAAACCGTTTTTTTAACATATGTTTAATATTGTTATCAACTGTTATGTAACAGTGTTGATAAATAAATATAATATTAACTTAAAATATTGAAAAAATTATTGAACCTACAAACATATTTTTGTTAAATATAAATCTTTTAAATACTAATGAAAAAAATAATTAATATCAATTATCATTTTATCATTTAATATTATTATTTGATGATTATAGATAAAGTTAATAAATATATTGTGTTTATTCAATAAATTATTTAACCTACAAATGAATTTCTGTTTTAAAGTTAACCATTTTAAATGCTATTTGAATGTTGACGCGTAAAATATGACGACATACAGCGTTGTCAAATTGTGATATTTGTCCGTCACTACGCGGTTATTTTTTAAAACAAATATCAACTTTAAATATTTATATCTTTTTAAAAATCGATAAAAAAAATTATTTTCATTTCAAAATTTTTCAATTTTTTTTTACTTAATATTAGTCTTAAGATATGGACGAAAGGATGCCTTTTTTATATTTCATTGGCCCGTTGCATGTTAATTATGTGCCCTTTAATTATGAATATTTCGCTTCGCAATCGGTCATTTTTAGTGTTCCGTACGGAACACTTATAAGATCACTTCGGTGTCTGTCTGTCTGTCTGTGTGTCTGTATGTCTGTCTGTCTGTCTGTCTGTCTGTCTATCTGTCTGTCTGTCACACCCGATTTTCTCCGAAACTATTTGACATAGAAAGGTGAAATTTGGTAATACTATAGGAATTGATGGCCTCATCAGAGCCATGTAGTTTTGAGAATTAAATTTTGACTTAAGGGGTTAGTTTTGGGGGGTGAAGTCGGAAGTGAAAAAAAATTTTTTTTACTAGGTCATCGAGTGTGGTGTCAAATGAAAGCTTGTGAAAACACGAGTAAAAAATATATGTATAATATTATACTTGCACTTGCACTTTTCTTTGTATTATTTTTAAAAATTCGCGAAAAATCGCTGTCCCGGGCCTTATCTCGAAAAGTACTTATCAAAAAATTTCGAAAAAAATTCTGGAATATTTCCCACGGAGTGTAGATTGAACGAAAATTATCACGAGTGCATTACCTTTAATAATTTATATGGTATATAAAAAAAAACAAAAATTTCAAGGTCATCAGATTTCAGTAAAGATTGGAAACAAACTTTGTTGAAAACTCATTTGGGGTCTATGTTGTGAAATCACTGATCATTTTATACCTCTGTAACAAAATTTTTTTATTTTAAAAGCAATCAACGTACGGAACACTAATTGCGCAAGTTTAACTTGCACTTGACCGGTTATTTTTTTTTTAATTAAATGAAAAACATTTAAATTAACATCATATTTCAATTTCATCAAATTCTTAACAAAGGCGGATTTACGAGTGAACTACCTTAAGGATTTCCCTGCAGCGCGTGTGCTATTCCCATAAAAAAAACTCTTATTTATCAAAGTTCCATCAGGTGGTGCCACAGAATTTTAATGTAATTGTCTATTCAATCGAATCATGTGGACGGATTGAAAGGAACAACTACGTAATTTAAATGTCAAAATAAGTTAATTAATAACCAGCTTTGTAGTAAAAGCGATGGACCGCAAAATTAATGGTGTGAAGATTTTAATCTGCTTCTTGTGTTCGCACATTCAAGGTTTTAAGGTAATTTACATATTTTGGCCTTTATCTACTTTGTTAAATGTGGACTACATAACCTTTTTATTATATTTTATTGATTTTGTTTTCACACACATTAATCCCACGCAATGAATTTTACTTGTTCAATGGTTACGTATTTAACAATGGCTTCTTACTATCTCTTAAACATTAACTACAGGGTGCGGCGCCAAAATCCAGACAAATTAAATATTTTTTTGAAACATAATTTTTATTGCAAAAATGGAGAAGTTTATAATCAGTTTTTTTACTAAATTGTTTGTTAGGTCATAAAAAACACAATTACTCAATATAACCCCTTCTGCTTGAATGATCGCCTCCATTCACGGTCTGAAGCGGTCACAGGTCCGTTTTAATGAGTCACGGTCCATATCGGCGAATGCCGCCTCTATAGCGGCTCTCAGTGATGCAACGTTTGGATGTCTGAACTTTTTAGTGACCCTTTCAACCACGCTCCATACATAGAAGTCCAAAGGATTTAAATCTGAGCTGTTGGGAGGCCAAAATTCTTTGGACTACGAGGCTGGTTTGAAAAGTCCGTGCAAAAATAAAAACTACTTATGTGTTTGGGGTAAACCTTTTTTATTTTTCGACATAGTCTCCGTTTAGGCTTATACACTTCGTCCAACGATGTTCTAGTTTGTTGATTCCTTCCAAATAATAGGATTTGTCCAAGTCTGCAAAATATCCATTAGTGTCGGCAATCACCTCCTCGTTTGAATAAAATCTTTGTCCCGCCAGCCATTTCTTCAAATTGGGGAACAAATAGTAGTCCGAGGGAGCCAAGTCTGGAGAATAGGGGGGATGTGAAACGAGTTGGAATCCTATTTCCATTAATTTTGCGACCACAACTGCTGAGGTGTGTGCCGGTGCGTTGTCGTGATGGAAAAGGACTTTCTTGCAGCTCGGTTTTCAAACGGTCCAATAACGATGAATAATATTCACCTGTAATAGTTTTACCCTTTTCCAGATAGTCGATGAGGATTATCCCTTGCGAATCCCAAAAGACAGTCGCCATAACCTTTCCGGCCGAAGGAACAGTCTTCGCCTTTTTTGGTGCAGATTCCCCCTTGGTAACCCATTGTTTAGATTGTTGTTTGGTCTCAGGAGTATAGTAATGTATCCATGTTTCATCCACAGTGACGAAACGACGCTTGAAGTCCTCCGGATTCTTCTGGAACAGCTGCAAACCATCCTTGCAACACTTCACACTATTCCGTTTTTGGTCAAGCGTGAGCAATCGCGGCACCCATCTTGCGGATAGCTTTCTCATGTCCAAATGTTTATGCAAAATATTATGTACCCGTTCAGTCGAGATACCCACAGCATTAGCAATCTCACGCACCTTAACTCTTCTGTCATCCATCACCATATCATGGATTTGATCAATGATTTCTGGAGTCGTAACCTCCACCAGAACGTTCAGCGTCACTTGTGCCCATATGGCCAGTCCGAAAATTTTGAAACCACTTATAAACTGTTCTAATCGAAGGTGCCGAGTCACCATAATGTTTATCAAGCTTCTCTTTAGTCTCCTGAGGCGTTTTGCCTTTCATAAAGTAATGTTTAATCACCACACGAAATTCTTTTTTCGTCCATTTCTTGAAAATCACTCGACTTCCTTGATTCACACGAATGCCAAACACAAAGAAATATACCAATATGGCTGAAACTTGGTGTGCGTTCATTCAAGAGATGCTACTAACTAAACATGACCTCGATACGCGCCGGTGGTGCCATCTCTCGGACTTTGCACGGACTTTTCAAACCAGCCTCGTAAAATATGTCGACGTTGTCCGACAGCCTATTTTGCACCAAATGACTTGTGTGTGTGGGCGCACCGTCCTACTGGACAACATACGGTTTTCCAGACGATACAGTTTCCATCTACGGCTTCACCACATTTATCAGAACATGCAAATAAACTTCTTTTGTGACATTTTTCCCTTTGTTAAAGAAATGTGTTGGCATGACATCATCCTCACTGGACACAACACTTAGCACGTGAACATTCGCCGGAAATTTCGTTATGGAAACAATGGGAACAGTAAAAATTTTTTTGTCCGAAATAAACGTGAGGCGTTCGGCAGCCTTGTTTCGTAAAGAACCCCAAAGCGGGTTACAGCGTTCAACTCGCTTTGTCCTGGCAGCTTGGCAAAGCATCTATCTCACTTTAATTATATAAGACTTGTAGCGGAGGTCCTCGTCGACGATTCGACGCATAGTTTTTTCACTCACACCGACAACCGACGACAATTTTCGGATCGACTGCCCTGGATCCTCAAAAATCAGCTCCCGAGCCCGTTGAATGATTTCGGGCGTCCTGACAATGCGCTCCTTCGAGTGAGTTTTCCTTGCCGGTGTTGCAAAACCTTCGTTGGACTCCTCCAACTCGTTATACTTCGCGACAACATCATACACAGTCGATCTTGGGTACCCGAAGAATCGAATGATTTCTGTCGCTGTGCGCCCACTTTCAATAATCGCAGCTCTTTGATTATACTCCACACACTTGGTTTCAACATTGCGACTGGTTCGAGATTATGAATGTTCAGTACATGCATCAAGCTATTTGGACGCCAATGACGACGTCTCAGAGTGATATAGAACGGTGGAAAATTCAAATTGAATTTTGTCCGGATTTTGTCGCCACACCCTGTATGTTCAAAATTTTCATTTTTAGTGTTCCATACCAAAATTGAAGAACAGAACACCTATGGAATCACTTCGGCGTATATCTGTCTGTCTGTCACAGCTGATTTTCTCCGAAACTACGAGGGCTACCTGAAAAGTTCTCGGCCTGACATATAGATGGCGTTAAAAACTGTGAAACCATAATTCTACTGGAAAATTTCATCCTTTATATAAACGTTTTATTTCGATCTGTCAATTCATTCTAGTAGCAGTCATTGATTTTTTGAAAATGGGAAAAATTGAATATCGTGCTATGATTAAATTCTTTGTTTTGTACGGCTTAACACCAACATGCGAAGGTCATCCAAAAACTGCTACAACACCACAAATCATTCAACAAGTCCATGATATGGAGTTAGATGATCGACGAGTGAAAGTGCGTGAAATAGCTGAGGCCATAGGCATCTCAAAAGAACGAATTGGAAATATTTTGCATGAAGAATTACATATGAACAAGCATTGTGCAAGATGGGTGTCGCATTTACTGACAATTGACCAAAAAACGCATTCGAATACGTATTTCTCAAGCATGTTTGGATCGTTTTAAGCAAAATAAAAAGGATTTCAAGCGTCGTTTCATAACTGTTGATTAAATTTGAATCTACCACTATACACTAGAGCAAAAAGAACAGTCGAAACAATGAATTGAAGCCGGTAAAAGTGCACCAAAGTAAGCAAAGACGGGGACGGGGAAGGTTATGGCAACAATTTGTTGGGATTATAAAGGTGTTTTGTTGATCGATTATCTTTAGAAAAGTGAAACAATTAACTCTGAATATTATTATAACCTTTGGCATCAGTTGGATGCAAAAATTCGTGAGAAAAAACCTGCTTTAAAGAAGATAACAATCATTTTTCATCAAGACAATGCACGTGTTCACACAAGTGTTTTGACTATGGCAAAATTCAACAAATTAAATTACGAATTGCTTAAATATCTGGCGAATTCACCAGATTTGGCTCCCTCCGACTATTATCTGTTTCAAACCTGAAAAAATTCCTGGCTGGAAAGCGTTTTACATTAAATGACCAAGCTATTGCAACCGTGGATGGATATTTTGCAGACCTTCCGAAATCATACTTTAATGATGGTATTGAATTATTGAAAAAACGTTGGAACGTATTGATGTTTCAGGAGATTATTTGAAGAATAAAACATATTTCACATAAAAAAAATTTTTCTTTCGTCGGCCGAGCACTTTTCAGACAGCCGTCGTATTTGACATAAAAAGTTCAAATTTGTCATAAATATAGAAATTTTAACTTAAGGGCTTAGTTTTTGTGGGGTAAAATCGAAAGTGAAAAAGATTTTTTAAATGTATCGAGTGGGGTGTCCAATGAAGGCCTGTGAAAACACAAACTCAAAAATATATATGGCGTAATACTCGCACAAACTTTTCATTATAATATTTTGAGAAAACTGCTAAAAATCACCGTCCCCCACCCCATCTCTAAGAATAATAATCAAAAAATTTCGAATAAATTCGGGAATATTCTCCAGAAGGTGTAGATTGAATGAAAACTATCACTTTCATTACCTTTGATAATAATCTATTTGGTATATAAAAAAATTCTTGGAATAGGTTAATAATACTCTTGACAATACTTGAATAGCATTGGGCTTATACAAATGATAAAAGATACTACTACTAGAGACAGAACCTTGATAGGCAATGTGTTTTGTCATTTTTCTAATGAAATACAGTCTGTCGAGTAAGAATGTGTTCGCGATAATTCATTTTTGGTAGATGCGATTCTAGCGATTCAACAAAAAATCAGTAGAAGGAACCTTTGTCTACGACATATTTTAGTAAAAGTCTCAGTCATTTCCATATTTTCGTCGAAATCACGTAAAATCCAAAATGAGTTACTTGTTTGAACGTCGGTTCGAGGTAGTCTTTCTTTGTTTCCATCCAAAGGGGCTAAAATGACATATTCTGTGGCCGCTAAATATATTAAAAAATCGGTGTCGTTTGTGAAGAAGTGGGTAAATCATTTTAACGAGATGAAAAATATCGACGACTTACCAAAACATGGCTCAGTAGGCAAAGTTTGTGTCAGAATTCTAGATATTGATTTTTAAAAACTCATTTAGAGTGTGTTCTAATCATTGTATACCTCCGTAACAAAATTTTTTATTTTAAAAGAAATCACGATACGGAACACTAATTGCGCAAGTCCGACTTGCACTTGGCCGCTTTTTTTATAGATATCTGGACATCCGTTTGTTAACTGTTTAATTAGTTCAGGTTAGTTCATTTTCTCCCAATCTTCAAAATGTAATTAGCCGAATGGATTATCAAAGGTAATTAGGAAAAATAATTAATTGAGTTATAAAACATATTTGTCTATAGTGTATGGTTTTAATCCGGAGGATTTGCTTTCAATCTTTTTGATTTTTATGTGGAAATACTTGGCTTTAATCTGCCAATTAAACCAGAATCGGACTCCCAAAACACAACTATATTCGTTTACGTCTTCCAGCAGGCACTAAGAAGTTGACCCACACCAGGCTCTTTATAGAAAACACAGGTAAGCTTCGGTTTCGTTTTGACATTCATATGAATCACGATTCCTCAGATTCTGATTAAATGTCCAATGTCAAGCAAATCTTCTTTTTGACAGAAAGCCAGCGGAAATTATTTTTGTACATTTCCAGTTGTAAGATGTAATGAATATTGTAAAATTTGAATTGATGTTCGGAAATATCGATACATAAATATATACGGACACGTTGAAGTACATATATATATATATATATATATATATATATATATATATATATATATATATATATATATATATATATATATATATATATATGTATATATATGTATATATGTATATATATATATATATATATATATATATATATATATATATATATATATATATATATATATATATATATATATATATATAGACATACACACTACCGTCAGAAAGTATTTGCCTAACTAGTTATTTCAGTCCCAAGTCAACAAAAACCCAGATAATATATTTTTTTAAATTTTTAATAAATTATTATTTATTTTCACATTATTTACATTCTAGAAAATCAGAAAAATATTTATGATTTTTCCAGGATTTTTCTCATCTGTGTAACCTTCTTTGTTTTTAATTACCACTTTACAGAGTTTCGGCATTCGGTCCAGTAATTTCTTCTGAGTTTTCTTCGGTTATTTTAACCTATTCTGCTTGTAAAAGTTCCCACAAGTGATTTTCTGATGTTGGATTGAGTTTTCGAACACACCTGTCCAAATGGTCCTACAGCAATTCGATGGGGTTCAAGTCGGATGATTGTGGAGGCCAAGTCATCACTTCTAGGACGTCATCGAATTTCCCTTGGTCCAAAAGTTCTCTAATTTGTTTAGCAGAAAATCGGGTCATTGTCATGCTGAAAAATAAAATTTCTCCTGAAAAATATCTCTTCCGGAAGGCAGCATTTAAGTTAGTAAAATTTCTTGATACTGTTCTTTTCGCATGATTCTTTCTATCCTAAAGATTTTTCCAACTTTACCGTTGCCAAAACAACCCCAAACCATTACTGAACCTCCACCATGTTTTACTGTAGGCAACTAATCGGCTTTCAACATCCTCTCTCCAGCTGACCGCCGCACGTAAACTCGTCGATTTGAATCGAAAATTTCGAATTTAGATTCGTAACTCCAAAAGACGGAATTCCATTGTTCTGATGTCCAATTTTCATGTTTTCGGGCCCATTCTAATCGTTTACGTTTATTAACTTGCCTAAGAAGTGATTTCCTCACTGCAACTCTCCCCTTCTGTTAACCTGTTCTTCACGGTTGTCACGCTGATGGGGATGGGCCACTCCAAGTTTACTTGAGTCGTGATTTCTGGTGCGGTTCTAGCTCTGTCTTCAGCGGGAGTCGTTTTTCGAGGCCTTCCTGAACGTTTTTGGTTGGAACTTCATGTTCCGCAGAAAATTTTTTTACGATGTAGCCCACCGTTCTCCTTGGCATCAGCATATCACTCGCGATTTGTCGACTTGAGTGACCATTTTGATGCCTCGCAATTTCAGAGCATGTATCAGTGACAAAGTACTGTTTGCGAATGGTTAATTTTCAAAAAGGCAATGGTATCTATAGCAGAGTTTTTATCATAACACGGAACACGGCAAAAGGGGCATCAGCAGATGTTCATACTATATTCATTTAGCCAATATTTCGGTCCTAGGTTGGGACCTTCATCAGGGCACAAAATGTAGCATGCAATTTAATCTAACAAGAATGACCATAAATAACAATCGCCATAGCAAAGACCAACACTGAAATAAAACAACCACTATTCACTAACAAGCAGGGATGCCATTAAAAACGTTGGATGCTGAAAAATCAAAATTAATTAATTTTTCAGCATCCAACGTTTTTTAATGGCATCCCTGCTGTAAATGCCATGTTTTTATATTAATATGTTAGTGAATAGTGGTCGTTTTATTTCAGTGTTGGTCTTTGCTATGGCGATTGTTATTTATAGTCATTCTTGTTAGATTAAATTGCATGCTACATTTTGTGCCCTGATAAAGGTCCCAACCTAGGACCGAAATATTGGCTAAATGAATATAGTATGAACATCTGCTGATGCCCCTTTTGCCGAGTTCCCCAACTAGTTTCATAACTTAGGATTTTGTTAGATACGGCAACTTTTGCTTTCTCTCTCTTTATTTGTTATATATATATATATATATATATATATATATATATATATATATATATATATATATATATATTTATATATTTATATATTTATATATTTATATATTTATATATTTACTTTCTTTCCCTTTTTTTTTCCTTTTTTCTTGACCATGTAACAACTATATCCTTTTTTAAATTTTCTCGGGATTAATGTTGATGAATTCAAAGTCTTGCTTTATGTCATAGTATATATATATATATATATATATATATATATATATATATATATATATATATATATATATATATATATATATATTTATATTTATATATTTATATATTTATATATTTATATATTTATATATTTATATATTTATATATTTATATATTTATATATTTATATATTTATATATTTATATATTTATATATTTATATATTTATATATTTATATATTTATATATTTATATATTTATATATTTATATATTTATATATTTATATATTTATATATTTATATATTTATATATTTATATATTTATATATTTATATATTTATATATTTATATATTTATATATTTATATATTTATATATTTATATATTTATATATTTATATATTTATATATTTATATATTTATATATTTATATATTTATATATTTATATATTTATATATTTATATATTTATATATTTATATATTTATATATTTATATATTTATATATTTATATATTTATATATTTATATATTTACTTTCTTTCCCTTTTTTTTCCTTTTTTCTTGACCATGTAACAACTATATCCTTTTTTAAATTTTCTCGGGATTAATGTTGATGAATTCAAAGTCTTGCTTTATGTCATAGTATATATTTTGGACAGTACGTTTCGACTAGTCTTTTTGGTCTTCATCAGTTGTGCAACGCTACAATAAACACGTTTATTTCATAAAAAATAAATGAACAAATAAAAAATAAGAATAAAAATAAAAAGAATTAAAAAAATAATAAAAAATATTAAAATAATAATAATAATAATAATAATAAAACCAACAGAACAAAAAAAATGTGTTTATTGTAGCGTTGCACAACTGATGAAGACCAAAAAAACTGGTCGAAACGTATTATCCAAAATATATACAATGATATAAAGCAAGACTTTGTTTTCATGAACATTAATCCCGAGAAAATTTTAAAAAACACTTTACTCGAATCGACAGTGTATCTCACAGAAATGCTTATACCCATAAACCAGAAACAAAGCGCGGGTGGTCAGAATAATCCGAACACTTTTATAATGTGATTTTTCAAATTTGATCGATGATATTGATTATTTTAGTTGATTGTCCGTGTACACTGACAAATTGATATCATTTGCGTTGTGTCAAAAAAATTCTGAAGGTGTGATTGAATAATTTATTGTTGATTTATTGTTTATTAATAAATAGATACAAAATTCTACCTAATGTAAAGCAAAAAATTCTTACTCATAACGATACTTACACCAAGAATGTATATATATATATATATATATATATATATATATATATATATATATATATATATATATATATATATATATTCTAACTGAAACGCACCAAACTGAAGAAATAGATGAAGGTGAAATTGAAATAGAACACTATGATCCCTATAGTACATTGTCGAACTCGTCTAGAACTGGTGGTATAATGGCCTATTTTAGGAAGCATTGGAAAATAAATAAAATTAAAGACGATATTAAGGATACAAAACATTGGATAAGTGCATACATGGCGATATATGAAAAAAACATCATTAATAGTAATTATAGTATATAGATTCAAAATCAGAATTTTGTGATACATTTCAAGATTTAATAGAAGAAGTATGCGAAACAAACTGTGATATCTTAATTGCTGGAGATTTCAACATTGACTGGAAGAATGATTTTTATGCCACCAAACTGGAAAGCATACTTAACGATAACGGTCTTAAGCAGGTAATGAACGAATATACTAGAATAACAATAAACTCAAAAACATTGATAGACTATATAATAACAAATAAAGAAACAATTATGGCAAAAAATAATATAAATAATAAAATAGCTGATCATGAATCTATTGATATTTTAATCGAGTGTGATACCAAGCAGCAAAACTATCATATTAAAGAAATAAGCCTTTTTAAGTACAACAAAAACAGATTCAAAAATGAATTAAGTGCAATATTAAGATGTGATGAAATTAATGATTTAAATGAATATGTTCACAACTTTGATGATTGTATCGAAAACGTAATAAAAAAAATTTACTTTTAAGAAAAAAATGTCTAAAAAAAAGTTATAACAAATGGTTTAATAATGAGCTCAGAGCATTAAAACGAGAAAAAGTTCTTAAATACCAAAGAGCAATCTTAGAAAATACAAATGAGGCATGGAACAGTTATAAAAACAATAAGAAATACGTATAAAGTCAAAATTGAAAAAGAAAAAAGTAATTATACTAATAATAAAATAAACAATGCAAATAACCAAAAAGAAATGTGGAATAAAATTAAAGAACTAGTCTTAAGAAAACCCAAAAGTGTGATAAAAACTGTGATATATAATCAAATAGAATATAAAGACAGTTTCCAAATAGCTGAAAATTTTAATACTTATTTTGTAAATAGTATAAATGAAATCAGATGCTCCATCGAAGATATACAATACAAAAATGAAATACCTGAGATTGACACTAAATTCAAATTTCGTGCAGTAAATCTACAAGAACTGAAAACTATTTTTAAGAATATTAAGAAAAAACCAGACTATACAAAACCATCAAGTAACATAATTTTAGATAATTGGGGCATAACAGGAAATATTATACTGAATATTATAAATAAGTCACTAGAGACAGGGTTGTTTCCAAATAACTGGAAGGAATCAATGATATTTCCTATCCAAAAAGTAAAACATACATCAAAATGTAAAGAATACAGACCAATTAACACTTTAAAAATATGTGAAAAAGTTATTGAAAAAATAGTAAAAAATCAATTGGAAGAATACATGGAACAGCACAGACTACTATCAAAGTTTCAATCAGGATTTAGAAAGAAATATTCATGTGAAACAGCAATCAATTATGTTATAAACAGATGGAAATGTAAAAAGATAAAAAATAAAATATTAGCAATTTTCCCTGACTTCAAAAGAGCATTTGAAACTATAGATAGGGATATTCTATTGAAAAAACTTACTAGATACCGTATTCAAGATACAGAGCTAAAATGGTTTCAGTCCTATCTGACAAATCGTAAATAATTCACAAATATCAATAACGAAATATCAAATGCAATAGAAAACGATTTTGGAGTACCACAGGGCTCAATTTTGGGAGCTCTTCTCTTTGTAATATATATAAATGACATGGAAAATGTATTAAAAAAATGTGAAATTGTATTATATGCAGATGATACATTAATTTTTACAGAAGCAGCAACAGAGGAGATATGTCATGAAAATTTAAAAAATGATATGGATAACATTAACAATTGGTTAAAAATGAATAAGTTAAAATTAAATGAAAACAAGACAAAATTAATGAAATTGATATGAACACTGACAGAGCATTCAAAATAAATAATGTAATATTAGAAAAAGTAAGTAATATAAAATACCTGGGTTTCCTCATCGACAGGGATTTGAACTTTAAAGAACATGTCGAATATATATGTAAAAAAATAGGGAAAAAAATCGGGTTTTTCAAACGTTTAAGAAGTAAAGTAACAATATTAATTGCAATAAATATATACAACACCATGATAAAACCTCATTTTGAATATGGATCAACTGTGTTATTCACATGCTGTTCAGACCAACAACAGGCAAGGCTACAAAAACTCCAGAACAAGGCTATGCGCTCTATTTTGAAATGCAATCGTTTCACATTAATAAGATATATGCTAGATGCACTGAAATGGCTAAATGTAAAGCAAAGACTGCAGCTAAATACAATATGTTTTATCCAGAAAATGAAAATGGAAATGCACCGGAATACTTGATTGAACAAATAAGATATGTTGGGGATGTTCAACCGTACAGCCTGAGGAACGCATTAGATTTTAGACCGCAACGTGCAGATACCAGTGCAATGCAAAAATCTATATTTTCAAAAGGCCTGACCTTATACAATATGATGCCCAACAACATAAAGAGTGAAACAAATATAAATATGTTTAGAAAAGGAACAATAAATTTTGTAAAAAATATTAGTTTTTAATCAGAGTATGAAATTGTTTGTTAAATTTATTTTAAATGTAAATTAAGTATTGTGAATACTACTACTAAATAAATAAATAAAATATATATATATATATATATATATATATATATATATATATATATATATATATATATATATATATATATCATCATTATTACCCACTTCTCATCCACTCTTGGACATAGGCCTCTCCTATGCTCCTCCACTCGTCCCTATTTTGAGTTTTCCGACACCAATATTTTTCACTTATTCTATACACGTCGCGTCGTCTATCCATCTCGTTGGCGATCTTCCTCGTTCTCGTGTTGTTTACCTAGGCTGTCAAATGGTTATTCTTGATATCCATTTATTACCATTATCCCTTGCAATATGTCCTGCCCAACTTCTGTTATATAGACTACCCTACGAAATGATTTTTTAATCGCTGTTATAAAAATAACTTTTGAACTATAAAACCGATTTAAATAATTCTTTTACTATGGCCTAAGTTGGAAAATACCTCATCGAACACGATAAGTTTCATTAAAATCGGTTGAGTCGTTTTGTAGATATTCGGAAGCGTGCAGAGACCAACATACGTAAATACTGTGATAGTTGAACAATATTAAATAAATACAACCTCTGTTTTGTTCAAAGTTGTGTAAAAGAGACACTGAATGTTATCAATAGTGAATCTGAATGTTGTTCAGTGGCGAGAAATTCAAATTTGTTAGCTCTCTCGTATTTACACCACCGTCAGAAAGTATTTGCCCACCTAGAAATTTCAATGTAACTGCCAAAATTTAATACCTAATTAAACCCTTTTATTATATTAGGTAAATTTAATTGTTCTTAACAAGTGTCCATCATACAATTGTTTAGAAAAGCCTTTTTGGTAAAATCACAAATTAAAAACCAATTAGAACAAATTTCCAAGTTTTGCACGTTTTGAGGCAATTTATGAGAATTCCAGTTGAAGTAAGAACTCATTTCAAGCTTCTAGGGATTATGGAAATTCCTGGTGACATTTTATGATAAAAACTATGCTATAAATACCATTGCCCTTTTGGAAATTAACCATTCGCAAACAGTACTTTATCATTGATACAGGCTGAGTTGTTTTGTGAAAATGCCAAAAACAAAAGAAGTTTCCGTTGAAAATCGGGCTCTAATAATTGCCAGACATCAAAATGGTCACTCGAGTCGACAAATCGCGAGTGATACGCGGATGCCAAGGAGAACGGTGGACTACATCGTAAAAAATTTTTCTGCGGGACATGGAATTCTCAACCAAAAACGTTGAGGAAAGCCTCGAAAAACAACTCCCGCTAAAGACAAAGCTATAACAATGTCCAGCAGACCTGTAGCGGCCCATCCCTTTCAACGTGACAACTGTGAAGAACAAGTTATCAGAAGGTGGAATATACGGGAGAGTTGCAGAGAGACAACCACTTCTTAGGCAAGTGAATTAATGTAAACGATTAGAATGGGCCCGAGAACATAAAAATTGGATATCAGAACAATGGAATTCCGCCCTTTGGAGCGACGAATCTAAATTCGAAATTTTCGGTTCAAATCGACGAATTTACGTACGGCGGTCAACTGAAGAGAGGATGTTGGAAGCCTGTCAGTTGCCTACACTAAAACATGGTGGAGGTTCAGTAATGGTTTGGGGGTCAGGGGAAATTTATTTTTCAGCACGACAACGACCCTAAACATTCTGCTAAACAAATTAGGGAACTTTTGGACCAATGGAAATCCGATGACGACCTGGAAATGATGGCTTGGCCTCCACAATCACCCAACTTGAACCTCATCGAAGTGCTTTGGGACCATTTGGACAGGTGTGTTCGAAAACTCAATCCAACATCAGAAAATCACTTGTGGGAACTTTTACAAGCAGAATAGGTTAAAATAATCGAAGAAACTCCGAAGAAACTACTGGACAGAATGCCGAAATTCTGTAAAGCAGTAATTAAAAATAAAGAAAGTCACATAAATGAGAAAAATCCTGAAAAATCATGAATATTTTTCTGATTTTCTAGACTATAAATAATGTGAAAATAAATAATAATACATTTAGATTCAAAAAAATATATTATCTGTATTTTTGTTGTCTTGGGACTGAAATAATTAGGTGGGAAAATACTTTCTGACGGTAGCGTATATAATCATATCCTTGGTATACGAAATTTATAATATAAATAAATGTATGAAAGGCACGTAGACATAAACTTGCTTTAATTTAAATTAACTTAAACGTTGTAATACTGGCAACAAACAACATGGCGTTGACAACCTGGGTTAGTTAACTATCATGAAATCTTAAGTATTATGTAATAATAAATTGTGCCTTAACAAAACCGAGAACACTTGGGACCGTTCCCCCATTACGTCTGCTGCCGTTGTTTATCAGACCGTCTGCAGATGACGCCAAAATTCTGCGAAATATCAGTCGGCATTCTAAGATGAAACTCGATGAAAGGGCACAGATGGTTAATTGATTAAGATAAGTGGCGTGTGCCATAAGGGCTTTATGGGGTGATAAGTACATATATAATATATATCCGGATAAGGAAAAATCAACGAATGAAAAGAAAACCAAAGACGAGTTCGTAGAGTTCAAATTTTAAGAGGAAGTTTGTTACAGTCGTAGACATTGGAATATAGGGACGAAAGTTAAGCCCTTACTTTAGGAGATGGGCGCTCACTTTTCTGGGGAGGGTACTGGCGCCTACTTGAGATTGGCTGGGGCTCTGCGCAGGTTTAGAACCGCGAAATCTGAACAACGTCATAAGACGAAGGCTGAAAAGTTTTTGGTCTAGTTACTTAAAACACTTTTTTTTGCAAAATTCGACTTTATTCATCAACATAGTCTCCTTCAAGAGATATGCAATCAGTCCAACGCTTTTCTAACATTTCTATACCTTCCCTGTAAACGGATTTGTCTTTGCCTTCAAAATGGGCCTCAGTTTCCGCAATAACTTCTTCAATGGAGCCAAATCTCTTTCCCGAGAGCATTTTTTTGAGTTCTGCGAAAAGGTAATAGTCACTGGGGGGCCAAATCTGGAGAATACAATGGATGAGGAAGCAATTCGAACTTCAGTTCATACAATTTTGCCATCGTAACCATTGACTTGTGACACGGTGCATTGTCTTGATGAAATAACACTTTTTTCTTGTTCATTTGGGGCCGTTTATTTGCGATTTCTGCCTTCAAACGTACCATTAACTTTATATAATATATAAATATTGATGATTTTTCTCTTCTCAGCATAGTCAATGAAATTTTTTCCATGCGCATCCTAAAATACAGAGGCCAAAACCTTCCCAGCCGACTGTTGTGTCTTTGGTCGCTTCGGGCGGCTTTCACTGGCTGCTGTCCACTCAGCTGACTGCTGATTTGATTCCAGTGTGTAGGGGTGGATCCATGTTTCATCCATTGTCACATATCGCATAAAAAATCCTTTTTATTGCGCTTAAAGAGGTCCAAACAGCGCTAAGAATCATCAACACGTTGTTTTTGGTCCACTGTAAGCAAACGGGGTTCCTATTTCGAACAGAGCTTTCTCATGCCCAAATGTCCATGCAAAATATAACCAACACGTTTTTTGATGTCTTTAGGGTGTCGGCTATCTCACGCAATTTCAGTTTACGGTCATCCAAAACAATTTGGGCGTCCAGGGCATTCAGAATCATTTGTGTCTGCACGACCCCCGTTTAAATTCAGCATACCAGTAAACGATGAGTGATTTTTCAGGGACAGAGTCCCCATAACACTTATCAAGACATTGCTTTGCTTGAACGATATTTTTTCCCGTCAGAAAACAGTGTCTAATCAACACACGAAATTCGATTTTTTTTTTTCCATTGTTTTGAAAATGTCAAAAGTAGCGTCACTAAAATCACTGTAACTTGTAAACTAATCATCGAAATGTCATGAAATTTTGACACGTATCGTTTGAGGGTTGAAACTTCCTAAAAATCGTATGGATTTTTTTTGAAAAGGGCGACGTCTATGTGTCAGACCAAAAACCTTTCAGCCTACGTGTTAGTTCATATGTAATATTCTCGAATACAGCACTGTTTTTTATTGGAAATAAAAGGAACAAAATGACAATCACAGCAACTTTTTATTATTTTTGTCAACGTTTAAATGCTCTAATATCTCATTTTTATTGTCGACTTCTGGAAAAGCTCTTGTGATTTCAGTTATTAATGTGGAAAATGACATCTGTTTCAATAAATTCGGTAATTGTATGAAAAAATACGATTTTAAGAAAGTATTTGTAACAAAATTTTGAATTCACTTCTACAGCACAACTTTTTGTGCCCAATTTGTAAAATTTTTTAACTAATCGAATCTATTCCGTTAATTATATTATATTTCTTATAATGTAATAAAATTATATTTTAAACTATATTATAATACTCTAATTATCGAACAATGCATATAAAACGTCATATAATACTTGTTAATTCTCCCAACTCTGAAAATACGCGTACTGCACTTGCGCAATATCAGCAGCCAATAGTAAGGCCGCTTCCTGATTTGTCGGTGTGGTATCGTTTTTCTCGGTGTGCCTGACTTGCGCGAGATGCGCGGAGCAAGTCAGGTGAGTTTCATTGAAATATAGGCGTTCGGCATGTTTTCGTTACTGAATCGGTACCGAGCACACCGAGAAAAACGATACCGGACTGACAAATCAGAGAGCGGCCTGAGTGAGCACCACTTACCTCACCGCCCTCCCCGCAACTGCTGTCACCCTGTTTGATTACCTTCCGTCCCTATATTCTTATGTCTGTGGTTACAATTCGCTACAAAAACATCATCATACAAAAAAGTACCGTAGCTCTTCTAAGTACTTGATTTTTTTCGTCCCAAAAATGAGTAAAAGTAATATGGATTATCGTGCAGTGATAAAGTTTCTTACTAAAGAGGGATATGGACTAAAAGTTATTTATGAAAAAAATCTTTGAGGTATACGGGGTGATCATTTTTAGACGCCCGGCCCCCATTTATGGAAAATCGTTAAGTATTTATTTTTTTTTTAAATGTAGAATGGTATAGTGCATGTCAAGAAGTATACTGACGCATTTAACATTTGGTAGTGAAAACGACGCTAGACGCCGCGACGCCAAACAACTTTTTTTCCACTGGAAAGCCAATTTTTTTTCAACATTTTTTCCTTAAACTGTTTTTGTTCTCCTAATTTATTTTATACAAAAGTTATGCAGCAAAAACCATCAAAAATATTATTTTTTGGTCATCGCGGTTGCCATGGATCGTATGTCACGTTTGGCGGTTTTCAAACAATTTATCTCGTTTGCCCACCTATTTAATTCAATAGAGTTACACTAAGTAAATAGTGTGTTAATACCTTCTAGTTGAACTAGTTTCCCACGCTGAAAAAGTAGATATGATTCTTATTTATGGAGAAGCAAGAAGAAATTTTCGGGAAGTCATTACACTGTATTGAAAACGTTATCCCGATAAGTATTATGTTTTATCGATTAGAACGAAATTTGGGGAGCAATATGGTTGCATTTTCTGCGCAAAAAGGTATATCGGAAAACTGTTTTAACAGATGAAAAAGTAGCCGAAATTATGCAATATTTTCAAAACCATCCGTATAATTCAATCAGACAAGCAAGCAGGCAATTGAATGTAACTTATAGTACTATTTAGAAATATCTTAAAACTAACAAATACCATGGCTATAAAATGCATAATCTTCAGTTATTAACACAGTTCGATTTAAAACGACGACGACGAGTTTTGTAGCAGAAATGATGATTAAATATGACGAAGAACGTTATTTTCTGAATCATATATTATGAACAGATGAAAGAAATTTTGTCAGCAATGGCAAATCTAACAGAAAAAATTATCATTACTCTGCTGACGAGAATACATACAACGTTAATCAAATTAAGAATCAAGGCCATTATGGCGTTAATATATGGTGTAGGATAATTGGGAGACATTTCGTTGGCCTATACTTTTTTGAGGGAACACTAAGTGGAAATAGATACCTTAATTTCTTGGTTAATACTCTACCAGTTTTCTACCAGTGTTATTAGAAAATGTTCCCCTTATTTTAAGAAGAAATATGTGGTATCATCACGAAAGAGGACCACCTCATACAACTGCTGGTTTTAGAGAGTATTTGAATGGACTATTTCAACAAAGATGGATAGGGGTTCGCAGCTTGGTTTATTCTATGTTCACCTAAGTCACCAGACCTCACACCGTTAGATTTTTTCTTGAGGGGGGGTACTCTTAAAGATATTGTATACAAAACTGCGAGAAATGCTATTGAGCACTTAAAGGCAAAAATATCAGATGCGTGCAATAGTATATTAGGAGAAATTATTTACAAAGCTCATCAAGCGTTAATGAAAAGAATGGAAAAAATATATAGAAGACGGAAGAAAAATTCTTTTGATATTTTTTTTTATTATTTTTTAAGTTTCAAACATTTAATTTTATAAATATGTAATAAGTTATGTAATGTTAAAAGTTTTTTTGTAGTTTTAATAAAAATAATGTATTCTTGTTTTTTATTGTTCAAAGATATTTTATTAAAGAAAAAACCTCAACATCATAGCAACTAATATATGTATATATATATATATATATATATATATATATATATATATATATATATATATATGTATATATATATATATATATATATATATATATATATATATATATATATATTGTCAGAATAAAGTATACTACTACTAGATATTTGATATATACGAGGCTAGTTGGAAAAGTCCGTGCAAAGTCCGAGAGATGGCACCACCGGCGCGTATCGAGGTCATGTTTAGTTAGTAGCATCTCTTGAATGAACGCACACCAAGTTTCAGCCATATTGGTCTATTTCTTTGTGTTTGGCATTCGTGTGAATCAAGGAAGTCGAGTGATTTTCAAGAAATGGACGAAAAAGAATTTCGTGTGGTTATTAAATATTACTTTATGAAAGGCAAAACGCCTCAGGAGACTAAAGAAAAGCTTGATAAACATTATGGTGACTCTGCACCTTCGATTAGAACAGTTTTATAAGTGGTTTCAAAACTTTCGGACTGGCCATATGGGCACAAGTGACGCTGAACGTTCTGGACGGCCTGTGGAGTTTACGACTCCAGAAATCATTGATCAAATCCATGATATGGTGATGGATGACAGAAGAGTTAAGGTGCGTGAGATTGCTAGTGCTTTGGGCATCTCGACTGAACGGGTACATAATATTTTGCATAAACATTTGGACATGAGAAAGCTATCCGCAAGATGGGTGCCGCGATTGCTCACGCTTGACCAAAAACGGAATCGTGTGAAGTGTTGCAAGGATGGTTTGCAGCTGTTCCAGAAGAATCCGGAGGACTTTAAGCGTCGTTTCGTCACTGTGGATGAAACATGAATACATTACTATACTCCTGAGACCAAACAACAATCTAAACAATGGGTTACCAAGGGGGAATCTGCACCAAAAAAGGCGAAGACCGTTCCTTCGGCCGGAAAGGTTGTGGCGACTGTCTTTTGGGATTCGCAAGGGATAATCCTCATCGACTATCTGGAAAAGGGTAAAACTATTACAGGTGAATATTATTCATTGTTATTGGACCGTTTGAAAACCGAGCTGCAAAAAAAAAAAAACGCCCGCGATTGGCCCACAAGAAAGTCCTTTTCCATCATGACAACGCACCAGCACACACCTCAGCAGTTGTGGTCGCAAAATTAATGGAAATAGGATTCCAACTCGTTTCACATCCCCCCTATTCTCCAGATTTGGCTCCCTCGGACTACTATTTGTTCCCCAATTTGAAGAAATGGCTGGCGGGACAAAGATTTTATTCAAACGAGGAGGTGATTGCAGACACTAATGGATATTTTGCAGACTTGGACAAATCCTATTATTCGGAAGGGATCAACAAACTAGAACATCGTTGGACGAAGTGTATAAGCCTAAAAGGAGACTATGTCGAAAAATAAAAAAGGTTTACCCCCCAAACACATAAGTAGTTTTTATTTTTGCACGGACTTTTCAAGCCAGCCTCGTAATTTGAAAACGTCCAAACGTGTCGTACGACTCATGGTAACTGTGATGACCATGTTTTTGCTGCATAATTTTTTTGCGAACCAAATTAGAAAAAAATGTTGAAAAAAATTAGGGCTTGCCGTTTTACAAAAGGTGTGTCAATGAAAAAAAAAATTGTTTGCGTCGCGGCGCCCAGCGTCGTTTTCACTACAAAATGTCAAATACTCCTTGATATGCACTATACCATTTTACATTAAAAAAAAAAATATCCAACAATTTTCCATAAATCGAGGCCGGGCGTCACTAATACGTATATATATATATATATATATATATATATATATATATATATATATATATATATATATATATATATATATATATATATATATATATGTATATATATATATATATATATATATATATATATATATATATATATATATATATATATATATATATATATATATATATATATGTATATATATATATATATATATATATATATATATATATATATATATATATATATATATATATATATATATATATATATATACCAGGTGTACAAGTATAAAATGTGGATTTTTTTCTAAAAAAAACATGTTAAATTCGGAAGAATGATAAAAAGTGCTTTATTTAAAATATGCTCCATCGCTTGTTATACATTTTTCCCATCTTTCGGGCAAATTGTGAATACCACTCCAGTAAAAATCTTCCCCTTTTGCTGCGAACCATTCATCGAGCCATTTTTTCACATCTTCGTACGAACCAAAGCGCTGCTCAGCAAGTGCGTGACCCAACGATGCACACAAGTGGTAATCGGAAGGAGCCAAGTCTGGTGAGTAGGCCATATGGGGTAGAACTTCCCAGCTGAGTGCTTCCAACGTGTCGCGAACTGGTTTTTGTCGTATGTGATGGAGCATTGGCATGAAGAAAAATGACTTTGTGTTGCCTCTTTCGGTATTCTGGCCTTTTTTCAAGCAGCGAACGGTTCAGATCGGTCAATTGTTGTTGGTAACATTTAGTATTAACCGTTTTCCCCAGGTTTTAACAGCTCATAAAAGACCACGCCCCTCTGGTCTTACCAAACACAGAGCATCGTCTTTCTGCGGTCGATGTTAATGGTGCGCCTAGGTCTACCCATGATTTTTTGCGCTTGGGATTCTCAAAATAAATCCACTTTTCATCCCCTGTAACTATACGATGCAAAAACGACTTTCTTTTGTACCGAGCAAGCAAAATGTCACACCTGTTTTTGCGCTTTTCCATTTGCCTGTCGTTCAACTCATGTGGTACCCATCTACCGGTCTTCTGAATCTTTCTCATCTCTCGTAGCCGATTGGAAACAGCTTGTTGACTAACTCCCAATTGCTCGGCGAGTTGTTTTTGTGTTTGCGAATCATCTTCGTCCAACAATGCCTGCAATTCCACATCTTCGTATTTTTTTGGCGGTTTTCCACGTTCCTTGTCTGCAACATCGAAATCACCACTTTTGAAACGCCGAAACCATCGTTCACACGTATCTTGCGATGGAGCATGTTCACCATAAGCTTCTCGAAGTAATCAGTACGATTCAACAGCAGTTTTCTTCAAATAAAAACAAAAAATTAATGCTGTCCGCGAATGCTCTTTGTTCGGTATAAATTTTGACATATTGAACACAACAACACAACACTATACACACACTTTTCCAATTTATCACTCGTGCGCGTCTGACACTTGTTGATGACACAACAAAATGGCGCAGTGTCAGATCTTTATAGCACAAACTGCATTGGTGCACCATCTGTTGTCTGAAATCCGCATTTCATACTTGTACACCCGGTATATATATATATATATATATATATATATATATATATATATATATATATTATATATATATATATATATATATAATTATCAAAAAAATCCTGATACTGGGTAAACGAGTTAGTTGTATTACACAACAAGAATGACAATTGACAAATACTCAAACCTCTCGATAAATCTCTTCATACAGCATACTAAAACAAATCAAATGCAACTTTTTTCTATCAGACCCTCACTCAGTTTTATTTATTAGGAATGGGGCACGAAGGCCTCTTTCGTTTTTTAAAAGGGCTCAACCGACAGTCGAAAAAAAACGGTAGCCTTTTGTTTTGTTAAAATGCATACAAACACTGGGTGGGCCATAAAAAGCGGCTCTTTTAAACGTCGCCTACTAGATTTATTAGCTGTTTAATATTTTAATATTTTGTTTGTGTAAGTGGCTGAGTGTTTATAAGGTAAAAAAATGCCGCTTACATAAACATAAAATATTAATATCGGCGAAGAGGATTAGAACGGGTTTATTCCGGTGGGCGTCAAGAGTAATTAGTGAGAAAAGCTTAAGATCTTGATGCAATGACGTATTCGCCATTTTATTATTTCAGTAATTTCGTAAAAATTTAATTAAAATCCCACCTATGACTTAATTAGGGAAGCCGGAATAAATAGAATAGTTAATATCTACAAACATATTCATCACCCTCTCAAAAATTATCACGTTTCACTACATCTAACAAATATTTTCAAAAGTTTAAATATTAAAGAAGCTTCTGGCTAGACCGGTTTCTAATTTAAACTTAAAAAAACTTACCAAACAATATTAGAGAGATTTTGCAACGCTTATTTGTGCAGGCCACTGTCTTTATCTGTATTTGAAGCATGCGCCTACCGTTTGGAGCTAGCCCAATAATAAAGGGAAGAAATTAAATACAAAAGACTCAGCTATTATCGTTATTTGAAGCATGCGCCCGCCATTTGGAGCTTGCGCAGTAGTGAAACAAAATAAAATAATTTTTTATTAAGGATAACGAATTCCTTTCTCTAGGAACTTATGAGAGAGGTTATTTGAAGTTTGTTATTCGTATCGTTATTATGGTAAGGCCTGTATACAAACTAACACTAAGAAAATACAGTAAGATTGAAATGATAATCTTTTATTGCAAATAACACTGACAACAGTTAATCAGTGTTCAGATTATGTTGAGATTTTGCAATCTTGGGCACAATGGCATTACAGTGTGTGCTAATTTCATATGAAATTTTATTTATCGCACATTCATATCACCTTGGATATATTGAAGGAATTGATAGAACCATGCTAGACCCAACTTTAATTTTTTTTAAATTTAGAAACTTGTCTTGACCCATCAAATACTAATAGCTGGTGTGTTTAACCATGAAATGAACGAAAAAATCCCCTAAGTTTATAGAAGATGAATACTAACCCGACCTTGCAGTTCCTTCTCGTTAATACTGCGCCTGCTTCAGGTAACGGTAAGGATAAAGGTATGTGAAAAATAAGCGTTGCAAAATCTCCCTAATATCAATAACATTTTTAGTGTTCCGTACGGAACACTTATAAGATGACTTCGGTGTCTGTCTGTCCGTCTGTCTGTCACACCCGATTTTCTCCGAAACTATTTGTCATAGAAAGTTGAAATTTGGTAATAATATAGGAATTGATGGCCTCATCAGAGCCATGTAGTTTTGAAAGTTAAATTTTGACTTAAGGGGTTAGTTTTGGGGGGTGAAATCGGAAGTGAAAAAAAAAATTTTACTAGGTAATCGAGTGTGGTGTCAAATGAAAGCTTGTGAAAACACGAGTAAAAAATATATATATAATGTAATACTTGCGCGCACTTTTCTTTGTATTATTTTTAAAAAATCGTGAAAAATCGCTGTCCACCCGCCTTATCTCGAAAAGTACTTATCAAAAAATTTTGAAAAAATTCTGGAATATTCTCCACGGGGTGTAGATTGAATGAAAATTATCACGAGTACATTACCTTTAATAATTTATCTGGTATATAAAAAAAAAAAAAAAATTTCAAGGTCATCAATTTTTAGTCAAGTTTGGAAACAAACTTTGTTGAAAAACTCATTTGGGGTGTGTTTTGTGAAGGCACTGATCATTTTATACCTCCGTTACAAATTTTTTTATTTTAAAAGCAGTCAACGTACGGAACACTAATTGCGCAAGTTCAACTTGCACTTGACCGGTTATTTTAATTTTAAATACCATTTTTAACTTCACATACTTTTCAGCCTTATGCAAAAAACCCAAAGTTATTTTAATTCCCAAAAGGAAACAAAACAGACAATTCGTTAATAATTATAGACCAAGAAGCTTATTGTCTGGTCTTGGTAAAGTAGTGGAAAAAATTATTCTAATTAAAATAAATAATTTTATACTCCGCAAAAATATTTTACCACTGGAACAATTTGGGTTTAGAGCAAATCACAGTACGGTACATCAGTCCACCAGATCAACTACTGAAGTACTACAAGGATTTAATAAAAGATTTAATATTGGAGCCGTATTTTTTGACATTCGTAAAGCCTTCGGCCGAACTTAGTATAATGATTTAACTCTTAAAATGATAAGGCACGGCTATCTCAAGTAAATAATCAAAATTATAATTTATTACCTTGAGAATAGATCCGTATTAGTATCCATTGAAGATAAACTGTCTGCAACTAGATTGGTTAGGGCAGGAGTTCCACAGAGCTCGTCTTTAGCTCCGGGCCCGGTCAACATTTCCATTTCTGATATTCCTAAATCCAGTGTAACAAATACATATTTTCGCTGGTTAACAGGAAAATCTAACCAACCTAAGACTGTAATTTCACGTCTTCAACAGGCTATTAACCAACCAGAAATGTGGATGAAAAACTGGAACATTCCGTTAAGTCCGGATAAAACTAAGGCCATTTACTTTTCTAAATCTATAATTTATCTTCCAGAAATAAAACTAAGGGTTTGTAATAAACAAATCGACTCATCTAATGACGTTAAGTACCTTGGTATCTACTTCCAGAAAAAATTTAACTGGAATTTAAACATCACATATCTATTTAAATAACCGGTCAAGTGCAAGTTGAACTTGCGCAATTAGTGTTCCGTGCGTTGATTGCTTTTAAAATAAAAAATTTTGTTATGGAAGTATAAAATGTTCAGTGACTTCATAAAACACACCCCAAATGAGTTTTCAACAAAGTTTGTTTCCAATCTTTAATGAAAACTGATGACGTTGAATTTTTTTTTTTTTATATACCAGATAAATTACTACTCAGTATATATCACCACTACACCAAACACTTTATTTTTGCACTCGACGCGCGTTTCGCTAACCATGTTAGCTTCATCAGGAGCGATGATTGACTCATCTGGAGTCAATCATCGCTCCTGATGAAGCTAACATGGTTAGCGAAACGCGCGTCGAGTGCAAAAATAAAGTGTTTGGTGTAGTGGTGATATATACTGAGTAGTATCATTGTGCCAAAGATTCCACACTCCCAACTTAGACCAGATAAATTATTAAAGATAATGAACTCGTGATAATTTTCGTTCAATCTACACTCCGTGGAGAATATTCCAGGGTTTTTTCAAAATTTTTGATAAGTTCTTTTCGAGATAAGGCGGAGGGACAGCGATTTTTCGCGATTTTTTAAAAATAATGCAAAGAAAAGTGCGCGCAAAAATTACATTATATATATATATATTTACATATATATATATATATGTACATATATATATATATATATATATATATATATATATATATATATATATATATATATATATGTATATATATATATATATATATATATATATATATATATATATATATATATATACGAGGCTGGTTTGAAAAGTCCGTGCAAAGTCCGAGAGATGGCACCACGAGGTTACGACTCCAGAAATCATTGATCAAATCCATGATATGGTGATGGATGACAGAAGAGTTAAGGTGCGTGAGATTGCTAGTGCTGTGGGCATTTCGACTGAACGGGTACATAATATTTTGCATAAACATTTGGACATGAGAAAGCTATCCGCAAGATGGGTGCCGCGATTGCTCACGCTTGACCAAAAACGGAATCGTGTGAAGTGTTGCAAGGATGGTTTGCAGCTGTTCCAGAAGAATCCGGAGGACTTTAAGCGCCGTTTCGTCACTGTGGATGAAACATGGATACATTACTATACTCCTGAGACCAAACAACAATCTAAACAATGGGTTACCAAGGGGGAATCTGCACCAAAAAAGGCGAAGACCGTTCCTTCGGCCGGAAAGGTTATGGCGACTGTCTTTTGGGATTCGCAAGGGATAATCCTCATCGACTATCTGGAAAAGGGTAAAACTATTACAGGTGGATATTATTCATCGTTATTGGACCGTTTGAAAACCGAGCTGCAAGAAAAACGCCCGCGATTGGCCCACAAGAAAGTCCTTTTCCATCACGACAACGCACCAGCACACACCTCAGCAGTTGTGGTCGCAAAATTAATGGAAATAGGATTCCAACTTGTTTCACATCCCCCCTATTCTCCAGACTTGGCTCCCTCGGACTACTATTTGTTCCCCAATTTGAAGAAATGGCTGGCGGGACAAAGATTTTATTCAAACAAGGAGGTGATTGCAGACACTAATGGATATTTTGCAGACTTGGACAAATCCTATTATTCGGAAGGGATCAACAAACTAGAACATCGTTGGACGAAGTGTATAAGCCTAAAAGGAGACTATGTCGAAAAATAAAAAAGGTTTACCCCAAACACATAAGTAGTTTTTATTTTTGCACGGACTTTTCAAACCACCCTCGTATATATATTACTCGTGTTTTCACAAGCTTTCATTTGACACCACACTCGATAACCTAGTAAAATTTTTTTTTTCACTTCCGATTTCACCCCCCAAAACTAACTCCTTGAGTCAAAATTTAACTTTCAAAACTATTCGGCTCTGATGAGGCCATCAATTCCTATATTATTACCAAATTTCAACTTTCTATGTCAAATAGTTTCGGAGAAAATCGGGGTGTGACAGACAGACCGACGGACAGACAGACAGACACCGAAGTGGTCTTATAAGTGTTCCGTACGGAACACTAAAAAGGCTAATGTTCAACTTTCGGCAATTTACCCTGTACTAAATTGTAAAAATAAGCTTAACCTATTAAGTAAAAACAACTTTAAAGAACTTCAAATATTCCAGAATAAAATCTGGAAAATGATGGTAAATGCCCCTAGCTGACGACTTGTACGAGGGCTGTATGATAAGTACCTGGCCTTGACAAGAAAAAACATTCTTATGTGTAAAATTTATTTTACGTTTTTCTATCTTTTGTATCCCATTTAAAAATTCGATTTCTCCAATCCAAAGAAGCGTTTGTTTCAGCAATCACCTCATGGTTTAAGCCAAATTTTTTTTCCGCCGAGCCATTTTTTCATATTCGGAAATAGGAAATAATCGCTGGGGGCTAAATATGGCGAATATGGTGGATGCGGAAAAAATTTATGGAATTTTGCCATGGCGATGACACATGATGAAAAAGAATTTTTTTCTTCTTCAAATGCGGACGTGTTTCTTTCACAGCATAGTTGAAACGATCCAATAAGTTGATTTAATACTCTCCATTAATCGTCTTACTCTTTTCAAAGTAATAGACGTGAATTATGCCGCGTGCGTCCAAAAACTAAGTAGCCACGACTTTGTTATCCGATAAAGTCGCTTTAGGCTTCTTTGGCGCTGGTTCCCCGTGGAAAACCCACTGTTTGGATTGTTCTTTGGTGTGCTGTAATGAATCCATGTTTCGTCAACAGTTATGAATCGACGGCAAAAATGATTCTGATTACGCTTTAACATCGCCAAACATTCTTTTTTGGTCCTTTTACACGGTCATATCAGTCCTCAGTTCAATTTCAGTCGAACTGTCCGTTTTTCCTATGTGTAAAAATACTACTCAGTATATATCACCACTACACCAAACACTTTATTTTTGCACTCGACGCGCGTTTCGCTAACCATGTTAGCTTCATCAGGAGCGATGATTGACTAAAGCTAAGCTACAAATCTACCCTATTTGTGTTTAGGCTAACCCTTAAATTACTCAGGTGGAACTAATGGCATGGGCAAGGCCATCAGTTCCGGTCAAGTAACCAGTAGAGGGGACTATAAGGAATAGGCCCTCTGTCTTTGTTTAAACTACTTTTACATTTTATGATTTCCATACTTTCGTATGCGTTCAACAATCTCCTATCAGATACATTTTTTATTAAACTTAGATTATCTAATGTTACAGTATGATCAGCTTCAAGAGCATGTTCGGCAATGCTAGACTTTTCTGTTCTATTGTATTTTAAGTGTGCTAAATGTTCTTTAAATCGTGTTTTAATCGACCTTTTAGTTTGCCCAACATACTTTTTGTCACAATCATTACAACTAATCTCATAAATTCCACTTTTCTCACAATTAGGAATCTTATCTTTGGGATTTCCTAAGACCCACGTTTCAAAAACCTCCATTTTCAAGATGCAAATGCATGTGGAAAGGCGATACAAAAATTAAAAAATATAATTAAGAAGATATGATAATGTCAACCAGTGGATCTGAAGAAGAAGCAGCCAACGAAGATTTCGATTTTTGGTTGCACCACAAGCAACTTGCAGTTGGCCAAAAGCGGCGGCGTGCTAACTCAAAAGCCGATGAAGTTTCAATTTATTCGGCTAATCCAGTCTGCGCTTTAAAAGCCAACTCATTAGAGGAATGGGAGGATTTAAAACCCGTATTCCCAACATTATACAAACAAGCGCGAATTTATTTAAACATTGTCGTTACCTCTGTACCCTGCGAAAGGCTGTTTTCCAAAGCTGGCGCAACAATCACTACATCCAGAAATCGTCTAACAGGCAAACACTTAGAAAAACTAATATTTTTGGGGAGCACTACAAAAACCGACTTTTTTTCATAAAATTATTTTTATGTATATTTTTATATCAATAAAGAATAGCAATACTTATTACTGTTTTTATTTAATTTATTCCAAATTTTACTATAAAAAATCAGTCGATAAGAGTAAGTATCGATACTTTTCAATCGATACCGAATAAGTATCGATACTTTACGACCTATACTGTATCGAGTAAAAGTATCGATACCTCAGTGGTATTGTTTTATCCCTAGTTGTGACTTCATTTAGACGCCCTCGACGTTCTGCATCAAATACGCTTGTACGATAACGAAGGTGCATAGTTTTTCATAAACTCCTCTTTTATCTCATCATTCGTTTCCTTTTTCAAGAACAAATATTTTATCACTGTTCGATATTCAGTTTTTTCCATTGTAATATCACAAAACTTGTTCTATTTAAATGGCTACCACTCACTACACTGAATCACGCAGCGACTTGAAAATTTGACAGGAGTCTTGTGAAAGGTTATGTTCACGAAAAATATAATTTTTCAAATAGTAGTAGCGCCATCTTTGGCCGAGGCCAGGTACTTATTATACAACCCTCATGTCATAGAACCGTTTAAAAAATAAATAGCACAATTCTCCACCCGTCGCTCTATATAGAGCACGCTCTTTCCTTCCAATCAATTTTAAATAGGAAAAATCGAGTATATATGTCATACGTCGCGTAAGATTGATTGATTCTAGATTGATGTATTGATTGAGTTATCAATAGAAAACCATTTTGTACGAGGGGTACACATTATTAACGCGATAGAGGGTTGCAAGGGGTTTGAGAATTAAAAAATGTTCTGTATAGATGGATTCAATTCTTGAAATAAACTGTCTGGCGGGACAATAAAAATAATGTTTTAAAGAGTCAATTTAAAAAAATTTTGACTAATGATATACTAATTAAGTAGTAATTTTGTTTTAATTAAATAATGAAAAATAAAGATGGCCACGTATTAAGAAATGTTTAAATGTATTTGAAACCATATGGTAAGACGTGTTAATTAGATAACATCTTAGAAAATAAGTAATGTAATAAGAAACGGTACTTTTGTGTGAAAGAAAGTAAAAGTGTTCAATTTAAATTTTGAACGATTAAGCAGACAGAAAATTGCAATCATTAAGACTAACTTTCATTTGATTAAAATGCGCTTAATGTTCTTCTGAAATGTTTGTTTTTTACTTTCATATGAATTGTTAATTTTTATAAAAGAATCTTAACGTGGAAAACAATTACCCGGTCAAGAGTGCTTCAAGTATCTATATACACTACCGTCAGAAAATATTTGCCCACCTGGTTATTTCAGTCCCAAGACAACAAAAACCCAGATAAATTTTTTTTTTTTAATTTTAAGGAATTATTATTTATTTTCACATTATTTACAGTCTAGAAAATTAGAAAAATATTTATGATTTTCCAGGATTTTTCTCATCTATGTGACCTCCTTTGTTTTTAATTACCGCTTTACAGAATTTCGGCATTCTGTCCAGTAGTTTCTTCGATTATTTTAACCCATTCTGCTTGTAAAAGTTCCCACAAGTGATTATCTTATGTTGGATTGAGTTTTCGAACACACCTGTCCAAATGGTCCCACAGCAATTCGATGGGGTTCAAGTCGGGTGATTGTGGAAGCAAGTCATCACTTCCAGAACGTCATCCGATTTCCATTGGTCCAAAAGTTCTCTAATTTGTTTAGCAGAATGTTTAGGGTCGTTGTCATGCTGAAAAATAAATTTCAGCTGAAAAATATCTCTTCCAGAAGGAAGCATTTGAGTTAGCAAAATTTCTTGATACTGTTCTTTTCGCATGATTCCTTCTATCCTAAAGATTTTTCCAACTTTACCGTTGCCAAAACAACCCCAAATCATTACTGAACCTCCACCATGTTTTACTGTAGGCAGCCGACAGGCTTCCAACATCCGCTCTGCAGCTGACCGCCGCACGTAAACTCGTCGATTTGAACCGAAAATTTCGAATTTAGATTCGTCGCTCCAAAGGACGAAATTCCATTGTTCTGATGTCCAATTTTCATTTTCTCGGGCCCATTCTGCTAACCTGCTCTTCACGGTTGTCACGTTGATGGGGATGGGCCGCTCCAGGTTTACTTTAGCCCTGATTTCTGGTGCGGTTAGGCGGCTATTACGTCTGCTGGACATTGTTATAGTTCTTTCTTCAGCGGGAGTTCTTTTTCGAGGCCTTCCTGAACGTTTTTGGTTGAGAATTCCATGTCTCGCAGGAATTTTTTTTTACGATGTAGTCCTTGGCATCCCCGATTTGTCGACTCGAGTGACCATTTTGATGTCTCGCGATTATCAGAGGCCGATTTTCAACGGAAACTTCTTTCGTTTTTGGCATTTTCACAAAACAATTGAGCCTGTATCAGTGGCAAAGTACTGTTTGCGAATGGTTAATTTCCAAAAGGGCAATGGTACTTATAGCATAGTTTTTATCATAAAATGTCACTAAGAATTTCCATAATCCCTAGAAACTTGAAATGAGTTCTTACTTCAACTGGAATTCTCAGAAATCGCCTCAAAACGATTCTCATGCAAAACTTGGAAATTTGTTCTGATTGGTTTTTAATTTGTGATTTCACCAAAAAGGCTTATATAAACAATTTTATGATGGACACTTGTTAAGAACAATTAAATTTACCTAATGTAATAAAAGGGTTTAATTAGGTATTAAATTTTGGCAGTTACATTGAAATTTCTAGGAGGGCAAATACAAGTCTAAGTTACATGCCGAAAAGTTCGTATGACTACTGAGTTTTAATTTTTTTTAAAATCTACATGACATTTTCTTGAAAATCCCCTGAACCGTCCATGAAACCCTCTAACACCGGGTTTCAAAAGGGGTATTTAGATATCTAAGTCTCACGTGGACGATCAACGAAGCAGTAATGAGGAGAATAAATGCCTCAAAAGGGGGATATAACGGCGTATCCTGAAAATTCCCTGAACACAACATGTATCTAATAACGAGAAGCTCGGGAGAATGGGAAAGGATCTGGAACTAATGTGGATTCTGAAAAAGCGCAGATTTAAATACCTTGGACACACCATGAGGCACGACCGGTATAGACTGTTGCAACTGATACTTCAGGAAAAAGAAGGCCAGGCAGAAGACGTCACTCCTGGGTGAAAAATCTACGAGACCGTATTGCTGCTAATAAAGTTAGAACAGCTCTGTTAATCGCTAATATCCGAAACGGATCAAGCACTATTAGAAGAAAAAAAAATCTCACGTAAGGTTAAACAACCATCAAGACGAACCATTCCCTGATCAGCAGAATCCACTGCCTATCACCGACTTCAGGGAATATATCAAACGGTCACTGAAATGAACTTCTTCCTTTGTAGCAGGTGGAATTTATCTATTATCACTTTCTTCTAAGCCGACAACCATACTCACCAATACTCACAAATCAAAAGAGGCTGGGTACTCCGCACTCCCCTAGTTTTGTTAAAGTCGATAAAAATCATATTACAATAAGAATTCGATTCCAGACGCAAACATACTCACATTCATATGGACAGACATTATATATCTAGATACATTTAATATTCAGCGTGAATATTCTGTCTTATTTATAGAACAAATTTAAGAACTTGGAAAAATCTGACATTTCAAAACCGCTGTACATAAGTCATCTAACTTCCGTCTCAACTTATTTCTGTCTCCCTAAGTCACCGTATAAATCAAAAACAAAAACTTTCCACTAGCTGGAAGTTGTTTTTCCATGTTTCGTAAAAAGTTTAATGTGATCTTGCCGACAGTGAAAATGAGTTTTCCACTTTTTCCGATGTCTCCAATAAAAGCAATTATTTCGAAGCGAGAGGACAATCAAAATGAATCCGAAATACTTTCTAGTTATTTTATTACTTTTATTGGATGGTGTTGTTATAATATCAAATAATGTCCGGTTATTAATGCCGCTGAGAGCCTAAGGGGTTCTTGGGTTTTAACCTGGACGAATTTTAATTTATGAGATCTTTCCACGTTTCAGTAAAATAAATTAAGGGGATATACCTACTTATGGAGCCGAAAAAAGCTATTTTTTAGGAGTTTTTTTAGCGAAACTATTCATTATATAAATCCGATTTTCATTTTATATAATAATACATAGCTTAAAATACAATTTATGAAATTTTAATTTAAAATAACCGGTCAAGTGCAAGTTAAACTTGCGCAATTAGTGTTCCGTATGTTGATTGCTTTTAAAATAAAAAATGTTGTAACGGAAGTATAAAATGATCAGTGACTTCACAAAATACACCCCAAATGAGTTTTCAACAAAGTTTGTTTCCAATCTTTACCGAAATCTGATGACCTTGAAATTTTTGTTTTTTTATATACCATATAAATTATTAAAGGTAATACACTCGTGATAATTTTCGTTCAATCTACACCCCTTAGAGAATATTCCAGAATTTTTTCGAAATTTTTTGATAAGTACTTTTCGAGATAAGGCCCGGGACAGCGATTTTTCCTGAATTTTTAAAAATAATACAAAGAAAAGTGCGCGCAAGTATAATATTATTATATATATATATATATATATATATATATATTTTTTACTCGTGTTTTCACAAGCTTTCATTTGACACCACACTCGATGACCTAGTAAAAATTTTTTTTTTTTTCACTTCTGACTTCACCCCCCAAAACTAACCCCTTAAGTCAAAATTTAATTCTCAAAACTACATGGCTCTGATGAGGCCATCAATTCCTATATTATTACCAAATTTCACCTTTCTATGTCAAATAGTTTCGGAGAAAATCGGGTGTGACAGACAGACAGACAGACAGACACCGAAGTGATCTTATAAGTGTTCCGTACGGAACACTAAAAAATGGCCCCGCTACACCCGTTCCTTGCGACCCCTTTTTTTTAAGGAGCATTGCACTGTCCACGATTACTGGGAGCCGAATCATCTGAAATTGAAATCAAAATTTTCAAAGAAATTAATTTACTAGAGGATCGATCAATCGATGCCATCAAATGGCATTGCTTTAAATAAAAAAAAAGCGAAAAAACGATGTTAGTGCATGTTACATTTATGCTAATTAAAAATAAAATTCTTGATTAAATCAAAATTCTTTCATTCAAAGACAAGCAATATGTATAGAGAAAATATGTACCAAATTTCATCAAAATCGGTTCAGTGATTCTTGAGATACCTTGCACACCGCCGATCTATTTTCAGTAAAAAGTAGTTTCGAAAAAAAATCGTTTAAAGCTTTATGTTTAAAAAAATTAGGATAAAAACCTTCCACCACTATTCCGCCACACTCAGATTATCACACCATATCTTTCGGGAGCGGCCCACATTACTATGTCCTAGTCGTGACCTATCACGAGCAATTCTCACTGTTCTTCCGTCTTCCATCCTACCAATGTGTTCATTCCACTCTCTTCTCCGTCTCATAACCCAGTCGTTGATAGCCTCTACCCCACACTTGTTTCTTATATCTTCACTTCTTTCCCCAACGAGCTGTTCTGCGACATACCTTCATTTCTGTTGATTCTTTTGATTTTCGATGTTTCTGGCCTGGTTTCCGCAGTATATGTTATGTCATAACAGGTCTTGGTTTTTGTTACACCATACTGTGTTGTTTTTTTGCGGCTCTCGTCGTTTGTTCCCTTACCTCTGCTTCAACATCTCCATAAGCAGATATTTCTCTGCCTGGATATTTAAACTTCTTAAAAACCAGTAATACAAAAATAAAATCTTACCTGTAAATGAATCATCAACTCTAGGGCCATATGCTGAAACTTCATCAGCTATTTGAGCTTCTAGAATACTAATTTGTTTTTGTCTATGACGAATTCTAGCTTCTTTTGTACTTTGTAACAATTGTCACTCGGCCAGGTCAACTCGTTCTCCGTCCACTTTAGCTGCGTAGGCATGAGCATTTTAGCCACAGTGAACTCCCATAGCTGTCATTATATTTAACAAAACCAATTAAAATATAAACTTTAATAACTGCTACAACTGAATTTTTACGAGTGAACTGTACAACGGAACTGAACAAACTCCCAGTTCCAAATATAGAACCTTAGAATAGGAAATCTCTTTGTATTATATTATAAACTAGCAGGGCCCGCGGCTCCGCTCGCATGGATTTGATTCATTACTATCGCCACTGCTTATTCCTCGTATGTTACCCAACGTAATAAAATATCTCCCATTATTTCCCCCTATCTCTCAATATTTCTCCTTATCTCCCATTATCTCTACGTAATTTCCATTATCTAGGCTTATCTCTGCTCATCTCCCATTATTTCCTCTTATCTCCCAGTATTTCCCCTTATCTTCCATTATTTCTCCTTATCTCCTATTATCTTACCTTATATCCCATTATCTAGGCTATATCGAATTATAGAACATATGTATAAATTTATAAAAACACGTAAATCGGTTCTTAAGTGATAAACGCACTAACGGACAGACAGACAGGCAGACAGAGAGACGTTGCATTTTATATATTATATTTTTTGCTACATTATATTATCTCATATTTAATGCTTTAGGCAGTGTATTGCAAGAGAACGCGCTAGCGTCAAACTTTTCTCCGACTTGATTCACTATTATCGTCACTGCCTATTCCTTATATCACCTAACGTAATAAAATATATCCCGAAACCTGGCTAGAGAACATATATATGTTTAAAAAAAAGCACGTTAATCGGATAAGTGGTTCTCCAGTGATAGGTGTTCTAACGGATAGACAGAGAGACGTTGCATTTTATATATACTACAGATATTCTTTGCTACATGATATTGTTCCATATTTAATAGTTTGGCATGTTTAAAAAAAAAAGCACGTAAATCGGATAAGTGGTTCTCCAGTGATAAGCGCACAAACGGACAAACAGACAGAGAGACGTTGCATTTTATATATATTATAGATATCCTTTGCTACATGATATGGTTCCATATTTAGTGGTTTAGGCAGTATATTGCGGCAAACTTTTTTGTGTAATAAAATATAGTCGATAACCTGGCCAGAGAACATATGTATGTTTTAAAAGAAAAGCACGTAAATCGGATAAGTGGTTCTGCAGTGATGAGCTCACTAATGGACAGACAGACAGATACGTTGCATTTTATATATATTATAGATGTAATAAAATATATATCTATAACCTGGTCAGAGAACATATGTATGAATTTAAAAAAATCACGTAAATCGGATAAGTGGTTCTCGAGAGATAAGCGCACTAACGGACAGACAGACAGACAAAGAGACGTTGCATTTTATATATATTATAGATATAGATTATTATTATTATTATATAACCTGGCCAAAGAATATATGTATAAATTTAAAAAAAAAGACACGTAAATCGGATAAGTGGTTCTCGCGTGATAAACGCGGACAAATAGACAGACAGAGAGACATTGCATTTTATATATATTATAGATTATAGTTATTTTCTGCTACATAATATTGTTCCATACTTAATGGTTTAGGCTGTGTATTTCAAGGGAACGCGCTGGCGGCAAACTTTTTTCCGACTTCATTCACTATTTTACGTCACTGCTCATTCGTTATGCTACCTATCGTAATAAAATATAGCCTATAACCTGGCCAGAGGACATATGTATGTTTTTAAAAAAAAGTACGTAAATCGGATAAGTGGTTCTCCAGTGATAAGCGCACTAACGGACAGACAGACAGACAGAGAGACGTTGCATTTTATATATATTATAGATATAGAAGAAAAAATTTAAAATACATTAGAATTGATTTAAGGTTGGCTAAAGCTGACCCGAGAGCTGCTGCTCGCTACCTGCTCCGAAAACTCTACGCAACGGCACTTCTTTTAAACTGCTATAACTTCGTCAGTTTTGAACCAATTCTTATGACACTTACAGAAAATATTCATATAAGATATCATACTAAATATCATACTAAAAGAAAATGTAAAAATTCAAAAATCGAATTTTTTTTGACCCAGATGACTATGAATATCCCCTTAAGATTCAAGACAGGTTATTTGGTAAATCCCTAAATATTATTTTAGTTATAATAGAGATAAAACTTAAAAGACAGATAAAGTTAAATTTAAAGTAGAAAACATTATTAATGTAATGTATGTACTAGATCTTTGCGGAATGTAAGAGGAGGACAAGAATGGCATGCAATAAACACTGCCAATTCATGATGTTTAATGAGAATATCTGCATAACAATACAACAATGAACTTTGCCTTTAGAATATATATCTGATAACATTTTAGTGTTGACAATGTACATATTACTGTTTGTTTCCGCATATTCTGTTTCACATTTTTATTTTAAGCTTATTAGTAATAAAAACCGGCCAAGTGCAAGTCGGACTTGCGCAATGAGTGTTCCGTACGCGTTTGCTTTTAAAAATAAAATATAAAATTATATCTCGGTAGAAGAGCAACTCGCCATTCGGTTACAGTTACCTACACCATATGTCAAGAAACACAGTTCTCATAGGTTTTTTTTTATACGAGATAAATTTTCAAACGTAATGCCCTCGTAATAATTTTCACTCAATCTACACTTTATGCAGAATATTCCAGAATTTTTTCAAAATTTTTTGATCAGTAGTTTTCGAGATAAGGGAGGGGACATCGATTTTTGGCATTTATTTTTAAAAATTGCACAAAGGAAAGTGCGCGAAAGTATTACATCGTATATTTTTAAAGCCCCAGAAACCCCTGAGGAACCAGTTTTGAACGCGAAACTCTAACTCAGGTGAATATCGTAATTTCTCCCCCTCCAACCCCCATTTTCACACGTCAGAAGCGTGCATATGATAAAAATGACCCCGAAAAGAGATTCAACTACCCCAGAGACCCCCGATGAATGAGTTTCGAACGCATAAACTTGAAATCACGTGAACTTCGAAATTTCACCTCCCGGTTCCGTCCTGTTTTTTGCAATTTTAAAAAATTTTCACGTTATATTTTACAAATCGGCTTCCTTCCATTTGTCCGGAATTAACTTACGAGTACTTAAAAAAGAATTGTCGGATTTCGTTAATAATTGAGGGCTCTAGACAATTTTGAACGAAAAAAATTTTTTGATCAGTAGTTTTCGAGATAAGGGAGGGGACATCGATTTTTGGCATTTATTTTTAAAAATTGCACAAAGAAAAGTGCGCGAAAGTATTACATCATATTTTTTAAACCCCCAGAAACCAATTTTTAACATAAAACTCTAATTCAGGTGAATATCGTAATTTCTCCCCCTCCAACCCCATTTTCACACGTCAGAAGGGTGCATATGATAAAAATGACCCCGAAAATAGATTCAGCTACTCCAGAAACCCCCGATGTACCAGTTTCGAACTTGAAATCACGTGAACTTCGAAATTTCACCTCCCGGTTCCGTCCTGTTTTTTGCAATTTTAAAAAATGTTCACGTTATATTTTACAAATCGGCTTCCTTCTATTTGTCCGGAATTCGCTTACTAGTACTTAAAAAAGAATTGTCTGATTTCGTTAATAATTAAGGGCTCTAGACAATTTTGAACGAAAAATCAGATTCCTGGCCCACAGTGAGACGGACTGACACCGAAGTAATCCCCCTAAACCGGCCAAGTGCAAGTCGGACTTGCGCAATTAGTGTTCCGTACAGTGATTGCTTTTAGAAATAAAAAAATAAAATTATATCTCGGTAGAAGAGCAACTCGCCATTCGGTTACAGTTACCAGGTGTACAAGTATGAAATGCAGATTTTTTTTTCTAAAAAAACATGTTAAATTCGGAAGAATGATAAAAAGTGCTTTATTCAAAGTATGTTCCATCGCTTGTTATATATTTTTCCATCTTTCGGGCAATTTGTGGATACCACGCCAGTAAAAATCTTCCCCTTTTGCTGCGAACCATTCATCGAGCCATTTTTTCACATTTTCGTACGAACCAAAGCGCTGCTCAGCAAGTGCGTGACCCATCGATGCAAACAAGTGGTAATCGGAAGGAGCCAAGTCTGGCGAGTAAGCCGTATGGGGTAGAACTTCCCAGCTGAGTGCTTCCAACGTGTCGCGAACTGGTTTTGTCGTATGTGATGGAGCATTGTCATGAAGAAAAATGACTTTGTGTTGCCTCTTTCGGTATTCTGGCCTTTTTTCAAGCAGTGAACGGTTTAAATCGGTCAATTGTTGTTGGTGTCAAATCTTTATAGCACAAACTGCATTGGTGCACCATCTGTTGTCTGAAATCCGCATTTCATACATGTACACCTGATACCTGCACCATACGTCAAGAAACACAGTTCTCATAGGTTTTTTTTATACCAGATAAATTATCAAGCGTAATGCCCTCGTGACAATTTTTACTCAATCTACACTTTATGGAGAATATTCCAGAATTTTTTTCAAAATTTTTTGATCAGTAGTTTTCGAGATAAGGGAGGGGACATCGATTTTTGGCATTTATTTTTAAAAATTGCACAAAGAAAAGTGCGCGAAAGTATTACATCATATTTTTTAAACCCCCAGAAACCAATTTTGAACATAAAACTCTAATTCAGGTGAATATCGTAATTTCTCCCCCTCCAACCCCATTTTCACACGTCAGAAGGGTGCATATGATAAAAATGACCCCGAAAATAGATTCAGCTACCCCAGAAACCCCCGACGAACCAGTTTCGAACTTGAAATCACGTGAACTTCGAAATTTCACCTCCCGGTTCCGTCCTGTTTTTTGCAATTTTAAAAAATGTTCACGTTATATTTTACAAATCGGCTTCCTTCCATTTGTCCGGAATTCGCTTACTAGTACTTAAAAAAGAATTGTCTGATTTCGTTAATAATTGAGGGCTCTAGATAATTTTGAACGAAAAATCAGATTCCTGGCCCACAGTGAGACGGACTGACACCGAAGTAATCTCCCTAAAAATAGTAAGCTTAAGATAGTTATCTGATAAAAAGAAAATAATTATAACTAATGAGAGTTTATCTTAGTATTATTTGTTATGTCGTTACATCATCATATGACGGTTAAACTCCAATAAATTTAACTTGGTTTTTTGAAAAATCCTAAAAATAATTTAAAAAAGAGTATTAAAGTCATTTAACTAGTGTTTGCTTGGCAAGCATGTGGTTTTAAAATACACTACCGTCAGAAAATATTTACCCACCTAGTTATTTCAGTCCCAAGACGACAAAAACCCGGATAATATATATTTTTTTAGTTTTAATAAATTATTATTTATTTTTACATTATTTACACTCTAGAAAATCAGAAAAATATTCATTATTTTCCAGGATTTTCCGCATCTATGTTTCGGCATTCTGTCCAGTAGTTTCTTCAGAGTTTCTTCGTTTATTTTAACCCATTCTGTTTGTAAAAGTTCCCACAAGTGATTTTCTGATGTTGGATTGAGTTTTCGAACACGCCTGTCCAAATGGTCCCACAGCAATTCAATAGGGTTCAAATCAGGTGATTGTGGAGGCGAAGTCATCACTTCCAGGACGTCATCGGATTTCCGTTGGTCCCAAAGTTCTCTAATTTGTTTAGCAGAATGTTTAGGGTCACTGTCATGCTGAAAAATAAATTTCCTCTGAAAAATATCTCTTCCAGAAGGAAGCATTTGAGTTAGCAAAATTTCTTGATACTGTTCTTTTCGCATGATTCCTTCTATCTTAAAGATTTTCCCAACTTTATAGTTGCCAAAACAACCCCAAACCATTACTGAACCTCCACCATGTTTTAATGTAGGCAACTGACAGGCTTCCAACATCCTTTCTCTAGCTGACCGCCGCACGTAAACTCGTCAATTTGAACCGAAAAGTTCGAATTTAGATTCGTCGCTCCAAAGGATGGAATTCCATTGTTCTGATGTCCAATATTTATGTTCTCGGGCCCATTCTAATCGTTTACGTTTATTCACTTGCCTAAGAAGGGATTTCCTCACTGCAACTCTCCCGTGTAGTCCACCTTCTGCTAACCTGATCTTTACAGTTGTCACGCTGATGGGGATGGGCCACTCCAGGTTTACTTGAGCCGTAATTTCTGGTGTGGTTAGGACTCGATTACGTTATAGCTCTGTCTTCAGCGGGAGTCATTTTTCGAGGCCTTCCTGAACGTTTTTGGTCGGAATTCTATGTCCCGCAGAAAATTTTTTTACGAGTAGTACAGCGTTCACCTTGGCATCCCCATATCACTCGCGATTTGTCGACTCGAGTGACCATTTTGATATCTCGCAATTATCAGAGCCCGATTTTCAACGGAAATTTCTTTCATTTTCGACATTTTCACAAAACTGTTGAGCCTGTATCAATGACAAATTACTGTTTGTGAATGGTTAATTTCCAAAAGGGCAATGGTATTTATAGCATAGTTTTTATCATAAAATGTCACCAGGAATTTCCATAATCCCTAGAAACTCGAAATTAGTTCTTACTTCAACTGGAATTCTCAGAAATCGCCACAAAACCATTATCATGCAAAACTTGGAAATTTGTTCTAATTGGTTTTTAATTTAGGATTTCACCAAAAAGGCTTATCTAAATAATTTTATGATGGGCACTTGTTAAGAACAATTAAATTTACCTAATGTAATAAAAGGGTTTAATTAGGTATTAAATTTTGGCAGTTACATTGAAATTTTTAGGTGGGCAAATACTTTTTGACGGTAGTGTAAATATTTAATAACTTCTTCACACTCAAAACTAACTTAATCTAAGTATTTCAGTTTGGTATTTTAAATGGTAAGTACTTTATAGTGAGATATTAAGCGCAAAATAAGTTTCATACGATATATCCAAACCTTTCTGCTTTGATTTTTGCGCCCCTTAGCGCAAAGTTAATTGAGGATTTCGGGAAAACATGTTAATAACACAGCCCCACAAAAAAAAAATGGGGTATACTTTTGATGCGATATATCAGATCCGTAGTATTTTTGCCCGCTGATCACGAATCTCGCCATCACATCTCAATTTTTTTCTAACCTCAAAAAATAGGTAAAAATTAGTAAAAATTAAGAAAAAAATATACTCCTAAAAAATTGATTCAAGCTTTTTCATGAATCCAAAGATGTATTAATATGTATTCGGACACGCTAAGCTAATATTCATCGGTTGGATTAAGCCATACAGTTCTGTTTTCTTTCTAACCTCAATAAATCAGACAGATATAGTGCTTCTCGAATGCAAAAACGAATTCAAATTAAAATTCAACCGATTCTTACCAAATTTGGTACACGGGGTTTTTTTGGGTTGCTGATCATGAATCTGAGGTCGGATTTGCAAAATTCAAAATGGCGGATCCAAGATGGCGGACAAAATTTTTGAAAACCAACCGATTCCTACCAAATTTGGTATACAGTTGGGGAATCCTCAAACCTGATACTCTTAAACCCTAAACCCTGAAACCTTAAACTCCCACATCCTGTAACCTCAAAAAATAGACCTCAATAACCCTGTAACTTTAAAAATGAGACCCAATAAACTCAAAACCAGGACTTTTAAACCATATACTCTCAAATAGTAGACCCTTAATCCCTAGAATTGCGAAGGTTAGACCCGCGCCTAACTTTCCTTTTTTTGGCTGTATCTTGTTCTTTTTTCCGCGAATGACCTATTCAAAGGCTTTCTGCCCAAACGCTTTTGAGGACTTGTTTCTGGTCATCCCATCGTCCTTGATACCGATTTTCTATGATTTTCAGATCTTGGTGAAAACGTTCCCCTTGCTCCTCACTGTAGTCACCAAGATTATCTGGGAAATCATCGATGTGGGAGTCCAGGAAATGTAATTTTAGATTCATTAAGCAACCTAATGTTTGAAATTTTTTTACCATTTTCTCGACTATTTCTTTGTACTTAGGACTTTTATTATTTCCCAAAAAGTTTGTTGCAACTTCTTTAAAACTAAGCCAAGCAGCTTTTTCAACTTTATTCATTTTAGTAACAAATAGTGAATCTTGAAACAATTTTCTTATTTGTGGCCCGTCAAATACGCCTGCCTTAATTTTAGCTTCAGAAAATTTCGGAAATTTTTTATGCAAATATTTGAAACATGGGCCGTTTGTATCTAATGCTCTCGTGAATTGCTTCATAAGTCCAAGCTTAATGTGAAGCGGGGGTATAAGAACTTTTCCTGGATCTACCAATGGTGGAAACAATACATTATTTTCACCAGGAGTGAACGATTCTCTTGTTGGCCAAATTTTTTTCTTATAATGACGTTCCCTGTCTCTGCTATTCCACAGACATTTATAACAGGGATAAAGTGTAAACCCTGACTGTTGGCCAAGCAATATTGTTACAATTTTCAGATCTCCACAAATTTTCCAGTTATGATCAGCATATTTTATTTTTCTCAAAAGCTGCTTCATTTTTTCATATTGCTCTTCCATAACTGTGGAATGAGCAATCGGAATGGGAGCGTAAACGTTGGTATTATGCAGCAAAACTGCCTTAATGCTCCGTTTAGAAGAATCAATGAACAGTCTCCATTCTTCAGGATCGTATGAGTTATTTTGAAATTCATCCATTAGACCTTTTACATCGGTACAATATGAAAGTGACAATTCCTCGTCCATTGTGAAATATTTTCGAAATTCTTCATCTCTGTTTCTATAATAAGAAATCGTAGCTTCTGGCTTAAGTAAATGCCTTTTCTTTAAAAAGGAAGCAAGATGCTCTGAACCATCTTTGGATAAGCCTAAATCTCTGACTAGATCACTAAGTTCTGACTGTGATACGAGTATTGGTTCTGGTTTACGGTTGTATGGTAGAAATTCTTTATCTGTGTCACTAGTATATGATAGTTTGTCACTAGAACATTCATTAGTAACAGTGTTTGAATCTTTTTCGACAGTGTCAATGTTTTCGGCATGAACTGATAAGGTGAAATCATTTGTTTCCATAACATCAGCATCAAGTGGTTCAGGAGGCGGAATTAGTTTAGTTGGTCTTGTTACTGTCGAAACATCATTATAAGTAATAGTGCTTTTATTTTTTCGGTTATGCCTAGATACAACATTCATACAAAAGTAGCAATCATTTTCACTGTATGGTCTATTCCATATTGCTGGTCTGGAATATTTAATCGCCTTCTTATTGATGTACAACATTATTTTGCAAGAACTGCAAATGATGTGGGGAACCCAATCTGTATCCTGGTGCTGTATTTCAATGCTAAAACAATCCTTATATAAGGTTTTAATCTTATCCGTTATCGGTGACCCCATTTTACTCAATACGTGTTGACAGCAAATATAACAAAATGAATCACTGTTTTTATGGCACTTATGAAAAGTCCTTGTACCGTGAGACCGTTTTCTTGTAGCATTATACTCTACATGAGCCAAGTCATCCACACATGAAGAGCTACGGTCGCTGGATGACGACGGCTGCGGGCCCGCTTTCCCACCCTGACCAACCGCCGATACTGGGTTTCCGAGTCCCTGCATTTTAATTATCTTTCTTCTACCTGCCATGACGGCATCTAAGCCGTTATCCAGGGACTCTGCCGGCTAGTGGAGTAACACCGTTGCCCACCGTCACCACGTGGAGGTGCCCTGGATGCAGGTAGAAGAATAAAAATCGACCGATGAATTTTCTCGGCGTTCAAAATGGCGCGAAAACATCTGCCATCTTGAATTTTGCAAATCCAACCTCAGATTCGTGATCAGCGACCCAAAAAATCCCCATGTACCAAATTTGGTAAGGATCGGTTGAATTTTAATTTGAATTCGTTTTTGCATTCGAGAAGCACTATATCTGTCTGATTTATTGAGGTTAGAAAGAAAAACAGAACTATATGGCTCAATCCAACCGATGAATATTAGCTTAGCTTGTCCGAATACATATTAATACATCTTTGGATTCGTGAAAAAGCTTGAATCAATTTTTTTAGGAGTATATTTTTCTTAATTTTTACCTATTTTTTGAGGTTAGAAAAAAATTGAGATGTGATGGCGATATTCTGACGTCAGATTCGTGATCAGCGGGCAAAAATACTACGGATCTGATATATCGCATCAAAAGTATACCCCTATTTTTTTTTTTGTGGGGCTGTGTAATTATTTTTTCGTTCTTGTCCGACACTTTTCCTCTCGAACCACGGCCTGATAGATCCTCAAAATTTTTTAAATGAGATTATCGTTTCATTTCCTTGCTAACGAATTCCTTCGATTGGCTCATGTACTTAACAGCCGCTATGGGTATTATTTTCGAACCTTTTGAATAATTACATAGAAAACGCAGCCTCGAAGCACGAAGCCATGCAGCACTCATATTCGATAATGTACTATTTAACCATAGATAAAGTTAAATGAATCTCCACAAAGCATTGTTTGCAGGGGTGCCAACAATAACCTCAAAAAAAGGAATTTCTTTCACCGATTACAAGTTTTAGGCGACACGTTCTTGCTTAACCGACTGTATGTTCCACCACAAGTAATTATGCTTAAAATTTGTCCAATATTTCGACCGGAAAAATTTTTTTAAGCTATTAAAACTGTACAATAATCACACATATCTAAAGCGTAAAAATGTTACAAAATATTCAAACTCCGCGCTAGTAATGGTCACATTTGTTCCCGGTAATCCCAAATGCACCATTGTGTTTCCGAAACAAAATTGCTTGAAATGATTCGGCAAAAACTTTCAATATACGAAAATCCCCCATAATACCACTCTAATAGTTGATCTCATTCACGAATAGTAAAATGCCCTACATTTGTGATAAAACCGCTGCCAGATGTCGAATTATGGGGCTTGTTATAAAACCACTAATCTCTGATTTTGGTCTTATTCTAGTTAGGATAAATAAAGTACAAAAAAAAGGGAATAAAATATACAAATCACCCAGTTTTTTTAACGAGGTTGTTTTGGGGTGTTTTACAGTAAAAAGGGAACTTTCCGGAATAGGTTTAATTAGATCGTTATTTTGCTACATTCGTATTGACATCTTTAAGCTAATTTAAATTGAACTGTCTCTAAAAAGTTGTTTGAAACAAATCATGTACAGGGTGAGTCAACGATAGAGTAACGTGCACTATCTCATTTGTTTCGGGAATGACAACAAAAATGTTAAATACAATAGTTTTAGGGAATGTTAAGGTGCACAGTTTAAAATTATTTTTGAGTATGCAGGCAAAAGTATGGCCTATATAACGTATGTTTTTTTTTTTTAAATGGAACATGCTATTTTCTAATTTATTTTTAAATTCTGCGTAAAATTTTATAACTTTTTTATTAATAATGTTATATACCTAGCAGTTCTTCTAATATTTCAATTTTTTTTAAAAAATACTAGTTTTCAGTTTTGTAAAAAATTGCCGGTAGCGCCATTGTTTCTGAAGGTAGAATACTCATAATTGGTACAAGCGTTGAAAACAAAAATGTAGACGTTGTCAAATTTTGACATGCCTATTAAGCAAGTAAAAATAGTTTAATTTGTTGTGGTAAGTGATGTATAAAGGTAATAGTTATGGATTTTCCTAAAAATGAATTCATTGATATGGTTTATATATTGGATGAGGCGGGAAAAAAATGTCTTTTGGCAGTAAGGCTTTACGGAGCGAAGTACCCTAATCGACGTATACATCTAGAAAATCTTTTCGGTGCTTAATGGAACGGTTTGATGGTAGTGGTAGCGTTGAATATACGAAACGGAAAGTAGTAAACCAGAATGCTACCAATGGGGAAAAATAAATGGAGATTTTACTTCATGTTGAAGATAATCCCCAGGTCAGCAATCGTCAACTAGCTGACTTATCTGACACATCCCAATCTACGGCTAATCGCACCACGAGAATATACAAGTATCGTACCGTGATTTTGAACGACGAGTAAACTTTTGTACCACCATGAATGGAGCAATAGATGCCGATCCAAATTTTTTATCCAAAATAGTGTTTTCTGATGAAGCTACTTTTCGTAGTAATGGAGCAGTTAACAGCCATAACATACATTATTATTCAACAGTTAATCCATTTTGGGTCTGGGAAGTTCAAAACCAAAACCATTGGTCGCTTAATCTATGGTGTGGAATATTAAATTTTCGAATTATTGGTCCATATTTTTTCCGGGAATCGCTTAAAAGGCCTAGATATCTAAATTTTTTGCAAAACGAATTACCCCAGCTTTTTGAAGAAGTTGATAACTTTGAAAGGGAACAAATGGAGATTCAACAAGACGGAGCTCCTGCTCATTACTACCGGGAAGTTTGGGAATTTTTAAACTATCTTTACCCACAAAAATGGATCGGTAGGGATGGATTCATTCTGTGGCCCCCTCGATCATTTGACTTAACCCCTTTAGACTTCTTTTTGTGGGGCTACATCAAAGATCGCGTTTATACGATATATGATATAACACCAGTAGATATGGAAAATAGGATACGGGATGCGTGCAGGACAATAACGCCATTTATGCTAAGGAAAGTGAAGGAAAATATAGTAAAACGACTAAACATGTGTATTCAAGTAGACGGGCATATTTTTGAACATTTATTGCGTCATAATAATTAATCATTAGATAAGTCAAACTACATTAAAATTATTATTAACTATTTGTTTATGTTTTCACAATAGCGTAAATGTATTCAAAACAAGGGTAAAAAATTAAAAAATTCAAAATAAATCGAAAACTATTAGAAATAGGTATATGACATACTTAATAAAAGTTGGAGGGTTTTGTAAAATCTATCAGAAAAAAATAATAATATACAGGGTATATACCATTTAAAAAATTTGAGATTTTTCAATTTAAAAGTAGTCGAAATGCATAAATTTATTTTGAACACCCTGTAGCATCTAACGCAAATTTCTTCACATATATACTTTTTTCCATCTCTATAGGACGCTCGTACCAATTATGAGTATTCCACCTTCAGAAATAATGGCGCTACTGGCAATTTTTTACAAAACTATAAACTAGCATTTTTTTAAAAAAAAATTGAAATATTAGAAAAACTACTAGGTTTAGGTAAGTTGGGAATGTGGAATCTTGGCACAATGATACTACTCAGTATATATCACCACTACACCAAACACTTTATTTTTGCACTCGACGCGCGTTTCGCTAACCATGTTAGCTTCATCAGGAGTCAATCATCGCTCCTGATGAAGCTAACATGGTTAGCGAAACTCGCGTCGAGTGCAAAAATAAAGTGTTTGGTGTAGTGGTGATATACTGAGTAGGTTTAGGTATATAACATTATTAATAAAAAAGTTATAAAATTTTATGTAGAATTTAAAAATAAATTAGAAATAGGATGTTCCATTTAAAAAAACGTATGTTATATCGGTCACACTTTTGTAAAGTACCCTGTATACTCAAAAATAATTTTAAACTGTGCACCTTAACATTCCCTAAAACATTTAAGTATTTAACATTTTTTCGTCATTCCTGAAACAAATGAGATAATGAACTTTACTCTATCGTTGACTCACCCTGTACATACAGTCTGTCAAGTAAGAACGTGTCCGCTATAATTCATTTTTGGTAGATGGAAGCTTTGTTTACGACGCATTTTAGTAAAAGTATCAGTCGATTCCAAGCTTTTGTCGAAATCACGAAAAATCCAAAATGAGTCCCTTGTTGGCACGTCGGTTCGAAGCAATCTTTCTTTGTTCCCTAAAATGACACATTCCGCGGCCGCTAAATATATTAAAAAGTCGGTATCGTTTGTGAAGAAGTGGGTAAATCGTTTTAATGAGACGAAAAATGTCAACGACTTGCCAAAACGTGGCTCGGTAGGCAAAATCACTCTGAAAGTCGAAAAGCGAATCGTGTCTTTGTTTGTACGGGACCCGAAATTGACACTGCGTCAAGGAGCAGCAAAATTGAGAAAATCGGGTTTGAATGTGTTCCATGGGACCATTCGACAACATCTTCGTGCTCATGATGTCAAATTCCGAAGCACGTTGAAGAAACCTTTGGTGGGCGAAAATCAAGTCGTGAAGCGGCTCGCGTGGGCCCAGGATAAGATACTAGAGTGGCCCTCAGTAGCCAAACGGCAACCCTATTGAAAACGTTTGGTCCCTCGTAAAGAGAAAGCTTAGAGGAAAGACTGAGGACTTTGATTCAGTTGTCTCGCGAGATTCGAAAAACTTGCGGAATGCAGAAAATCTCGTCGACAGCATGCATCGAAGATGTCAGGCGATTATTGATGCACGAAGCGATTGGACAACTTACTAAGGCAATTGCGCGGTTGCTAGCACACCAAAGAATACATTGATGGCAAAAAAATGTTCTCGAAACACATTTTTTCAAGAATACGAGCGATCACGTTCTTACTTGACAGACTGTATGTCTTCTAAAGCCTCCCGGAAAATGGATTCCGAATATAAATTAAAAAGGAGTGGTGATATTATGCACCCCTGCCTGACGCCCTTCAGAAATTATATATCCGATGCCGTCATGTTTCCAATCTTTATTTGAGCTGACTGATTCCAATATAAGTGTTTGATAATCCTTATGTCCTGGCTATCTAATACACTCTGTTTCAGCAAATGTATTAGTTTGTCTTGCCTCACATTATCACGTGCCTTCTCGTAATCCATGAAATATGCGAAGACATTTCTCTGCTGATCGGGACATTTTTAGGTCAGCACCTGAATTGAGTATAACGTATCCATTGTTCCCAACCCATTTCTAATGTCAAACTAGATCTCGCTTATGTTCTCATCTTTCTCCATAATCTAGAGTGTAGGATACTTTCAATGAATCACACTTAAGGCTGATCAAATAGTACTCGTACGTCTTTGATAAACTGTACATTAAAAAATTATTTACCCAGTACTTCTCTGGTACAACATTAATACTAAATTTGACTTTAAAAATTATGTTTGTCGCAACTATATACAAGTAAAAAGTGTATATTAGTATATGATTAATGAAAAACTAAAATGATTTTTAGATTCCAAGATTTCTAGAACCCTAAACAATTTACAGATAATATGATAGATTCGAAGCTACCCTCCTTCTCAACCCTTATATGACTGAATAAATATGCCTAAAATTTGTTAATTCTTGCAACCAAAAATAACAAATTTCCTACAATTTTGTGGAATCTCTATTACTGTTATACGAGGGTGGATTGATAAGACTGATAAATTTCTGCGAAATGGCGGGGAATTTTATTAAGGGACATAACTGTTGGTAAGCGTGATTCTTGTAACGGTTGTCTACACACTTTTAAACAGATGTAACACATCATTATTTGTTGACGGCTACCGTAAGTGCAACGGTAAACGTTTTATCGGCGGAAAATGTGATAGCAACTATTTTTTGGGACCTACAGGATATGATCATGATTTGGAAAAAGGTAAAATACTGACTGTTATTACATAACGTTATGGGACCGCTTGCATAGTGAGTTGAAGCGGAAGCGAACAAGATTGGCGTGCGAAAAAGTGCTCCTCAACCAGAACAATGCGTCTACTCACACATCGGTCGTTGCAAAGTCAAAAGTCTATGAGTCGGGCTTCAAAATAGTTCCCTACTCACCCTATTCCCAAGATTTGGCTCTAAGTGACTTTTTGGTTTCTTGACCTCAAAAATTACATATGAAAAAGCTTTGTGCAAGATGGATGCCGCATTTGCTGACAATTGACCAAATTGCATTCGAAGGCGTATTTGTCAAGCGTGTTTGGATCGTTTCAAGCAAAATAAAATGACTTTCAAGCGTCGTTTTCATAACTGCAGATGAAACTTCTATCCACTACTATACACCAGAGCGAAAAGAACAGTTAAAACAATGGACTGAAGCTGGTGGAAATGCAATAAAGAAGGCAAAGTCGGTTCCACCAGCAGGAAAGGTTATGGCAAAAGTAAAACAAACGGAAAGATAAAACAATTAATTCTGAATAATACTGCAATCTTTTGGATCAGTTGGATGCAAAAATTCGAGAGAAAAGACCTGCTTTAAAGAAGAAAAGAATCATTTTTCGTCAATACAATGCACGTGTTCATACAAATGTTTTGACTTTTTAATCCACTCTCGTATATCTGCCAAATTTAAAATCGATATTTCATTTTGCTTCGAAGTTATTTTGGCAACAAATCGACCTACTGAAATTGGAAACTATGTTTTTCGTGGTCGAGTGAACCTGAAACGTATAGAAAAAAGTTTTTTTACGAATACAATACTTCCTTTAGTGCGAGAAGTAAAAAAAAAAACAGATGTTGTATTTTAATAGGCATATGTGGTTAAGAATTACTGCCTTTTATTGGATCACGTTCCAAAGTGTGTGGTTTTCCGAAATGGGACACCAAAGAGGTATAATACTGTAATTTATGCAGTTTTGTTGTGCCACAATGGGGACTATATCAGTATTGAAGTTTACGACCTTTTTTGTCGAAATAACTCGAGAAGATTAATCTATTCGGCCATAAAATTCTTTTATTATATGTTAAAAATTGTACATTAATAAATGATGTATGTACTTTGTTTTCTGAATATTCTGAATAATTTTAAAGATATAGTCAGTCAAAATCGAACAATGTTTCTATGGGAACTTAGGCATATGGCGAGCCAAATCTTTTTCAACTTTCCTTGAGCCCTTTGGAAATAGAATTTTTAAACGAGCTTCTAAAAAAGAAGCTAGAGTAGATGGAATTCCAACATTTTTTGTAGCCAAATGCGCTGTCCTTGATATCGGGTTTTTAATATTCGTATATCTCATTTGTTTCGGGAATGACGAAAAAATTTTAAATACAATAGTTTTTAGGGAATGTTAAGGTGCACAGTTTACAATTATTTTTGAGTATACAGGGTGCTTCAAAAAAGTATGGCCGATATAACATATGTTTTTCTAAATGGAACATCCTATTTTCTAATTTATTTTTAAATTCGGCGTAAAATTTTATAACTTTTTTATTAACAATGTTATATTCCTAAACCTATAGTTTTTCTAATCTTTCAATTTTTTTAAAAAATACTAGTTTTCAGTTTTGTAAAAAATGGCCCGTAGCACCATTGTTTCTGAAGGTGGAATACTCCTAATTGGTACGAGCGTTCTATAGAGATGAAAAAAAGATATATGTAAAGAAATTTGAGTTAGATGCTACAGGGTGTTCAAAATAAATTTTATACATTTCGACTTTTTAAATTGAAAAATCTCAAATTTTTAAATGGTACACTCTGTATATTTTTATTTTTTCTGATAGATTTTACAAAACCCTCCAACTTTTATTAAGTATGTCATATACCTATTTCTAATAGTTTTTGATTTATTTTGAATTTCTCAATTTTTACCCTTGTTTTAATACACTTGCGGGGTAAACAAATAGTTAATAATAATTTTAATATAGTTTAACTTATCTAATGATTAATCATTATGATGTAATAAATGTTCAAAAATATGCCCGTCTATACTATGTGTTCCTTCACTTTCCTTAGCATAAAGGGCGTTATTGTCCTGCACGCATCCCGTATCCTATTTTCCATATGATCGAGGGGGCCACTGAATAAATCCATCCCCACCTATCCATTTTTGTGGGGAACAATCGTTTAAAAATTCCCTAACTTCCCGGTGGTAATGAGCAGGAGCTCCGTCTGGTTGAATCCACATTTGTTCCCTTTCAAAGTTATCAATTTCTTCAAGGAGCTGGGGTAATTCGTTTTGCAAACAATTTAGATATCTAGGCCCGTTAAGCAGTTCGCATAAAAAGTATGGACCAATAATTCGAAAATTTAATATTCCACACCTACATTAAGCGACCAATGGTTTTGGTTTAAAACTTCCCGGACCCAAAATGCATTAACTGTTGAATAATAACGCGTGTTATGGCTGTTAACTGCTCCATTACTGCGAAAAGTAGCTTCATTAGAAAACATTATTTTGGATAAAAAATTTGGATCGGCCTCTATTGCTGGTACAAAAGTTTACTCGTCTTTCAAAATCACGGTCTTGCAATTCTTGGCGTAGTTACATATGAAAGGGATAATAGTTGTATTTTCTCGTGGTGCGATTAGCCGTAGATTGGGATGTGTCAGATAAGTCAGCTAATTGACGGCTGCTGACCTGAGGATTATCTTCAACATGAAGTAAAATCTCCATTTCTTTTTCTTCATTGGTACCATTCTGGTTTACTACTTTCCGTTTCGTATACTCAACGCTACCACTACCATCAATCCGTTCCATTAAGCACTGAAAAGATTTTCTAGATTGTATACGTCTATTAGGGTACGTCGCTCCATAAAATCTTACTGTCAAAAGACAATTTTTTCCCGCCTCACCCAGTATATAAACCATAAAGCAAATTAGTTTTCACGTTATTATCTTATTTTTGGTCTTCTGTTTACAAATGTCAAATTCCATTTAGTCAAAAGTAGGTATAATTTTATTTCACTAGAAATCGTGGAAAGCAAAAATTGATTATTATGACCAAACATGAAGTTGGCATTCTTGGATAGAGAATGAGAAACTAACATAGAAACATGAAAACTGTTTTGGTTTAAAAAGTACCTTTCCAGTCCTTCCATTGTTAAAATAAGTTAATGATTTGAATATGGTGAATGTTATAAAAAAAAAATCATTTTTGATCAGATTATAATGCATTAGTAGTTCTTAAAGTTTCTTTAGTTTAAAAAAAAGTTCTTTAAAATTTGAAATCGGTAATTTTGTGCATCGATTTGTAACTATGGATGAGACTTAGGTTTACCAGTATGATCCTGAACTGCGACAACAAATCGCACAGTGGACTGAACCCGGTTGTTCAGCTCCAGAGCAGCCAACGTGGTCAAAGTCGTCCAAAAAAATTATGGCATCAGTTTTCTGGGGTGCAAAAGGAATTTTGTTAATTGATTACCTTCAAACCGGTAAAATAATCTCAGGAGAGTATTATCCTTTTAGATCAGCTGGATGAGAAAATTCATGAGAAAAGTCTCGGTTTCATCATCTTTCATGATGATAATGCACCTGACCACAGAGGTGCTTTTGCAACGGCAAAACTGGACGAATTAAAGTACAAATTGTTGGAACATCAACCCTATTCGCCAGATCTAGCTCCATCGGACTTCCTTCTGTTCTCAAACCTCAAAAGATTTCTACGTGGGATGCGTTTTTGGACAAATGATGAGGTGATAGCATCCGTAGATGAATACTTTGAAGGTCTTCTTAAAAACCACTTCAGAGATGGGGTAAATGAATTGGAAAATCGCTGAAAAAAATTTATCAAGCTTAAGGGTGATTATACTGAAGAATAAATGTATTTCGACTTATTAATTCATTTCATTTTCACTTTCAAAAGTTATTGACTGACCCATAAGTTCTTGGAATATTCCATACGGTTTAATTGCTCTATGCTGCGGTTCCATTATACAATTACATGAAAAATCCCATGCTGACATACTGAATCGTTACGAACTTATTAATTCTAAAACTATTTAAGTTAATAAATATATTAAATTTGTATCAAAGAACAATCAGAAAAACTACATAACGCAAAAATATCTTTCGATATGATCTTTAAACGCTCGAGCAACAAACGATTCCAACGAAATCGAAATCATCATCGGATAAGCTATACAGTCCGCGTTCAACGTAGTGGGGCACGTCGAGAGCCACCAGCACAACCACGGAGTCCCCCAAAGTTAGCGCTATCTTGCTTTATTCAGTTATGACGCGATCGTTTCAGAGGGAGGTTATGTAACCGGTTACGGACCGCTCTTGGGAACACGTGCGTTGCGAGCTTGTAATCACTACCGCGATTGCCGGACGGAAATGTGACCATTGGCAGCGCACGAAAAATGGGTTAAATAATTGACAGTGCGACTTTAATTTGTTTTCTCAAAACGTTTGAATTTGAATAATAAGGTTTTTAAATAAATTGGTACTAAATGTTTTTTTTTAATGTCTTGATAATATAGTGTTAGTGGTACTTCAGTTGCAAATCGACGAACTTTTCTAATCATTGTAATATTACGGCTAAGGATATTATTTTTTTTTTAAATTTTGCAATATACATTGACTAAAAAGACTAGCAACTTTTGTGCAATACTGAGTGCAATTTATGTGATATATTTAAGGATATTATTGCGTAGATGATGTGTTTAATATTTCGCTGTTATGGGTCTGAGGATGAAGTATTTTAGTGCGGGGCACAGGGAGTCCTATACCCTGATAGCTAGGAAGAGATACATGAAAAAATTGTAAGTATTTATTTTAGAGATTAGAAGATAATCTTTCTAGGTCTAATATATAACTCCTTATTTTGACAACCATAGTTGTTGGCATTAAGTTTTATCATAAAAACATAATATCATAGTTAACATAAAACACAGTAGCGACATTCCCACTCGACACCTTTGATCTCAAGGGGTTCGAGTTTGTAATGGTCACATGACCTGTTGTCATATTGATGCCCGCGAGATTTTGAAATATGCAGATTCCTTCTTTCAAGGGAAATCCTATTCTGTAGAATAAAAATAAATTTTGCTGATTAAAAGAAAGAAAAGAAACGGGAAATTTTTTTTTAGAAACATTTTTTATCAAGGTTTTATTAAAACAGAGATACAAAAAACAGGGAAAAAGGAAAAAAATACGAAGAAAAAAGATACATTTGGCTTCAACCCGTTTGCACGTTATTTATTTAAATATCTCATTGTTGAATTTATATTGTTTAACTATCAGAGATATTGTCCGTGGGAAAAATGTTCATTTTGAGAAAATATATCTGCACAGCTTCAGCTTCGTGCCTATAATGTCAACAATCATGCTCCTTATATTTCAGCGAATCTCAGTCATCTGGTGAGATTGAAAATAATTATAATTATCATTTTAAGATGAGATCGTCTTTCTTCTGAACTTAAAAATGAAGTGAATATACTTTTTGCTCCATTTTATCATTAATTAAATCTTATATAATAATTTTCATACAACTACATTCGTGCTGGAGAATTACTACTTTTGCACCCCCAGATTGAGTTTTGAAAGTTTTGTTAGCGAATTTTAGCAGATAATATAATTTAACTGTAGCACACAATCTAGAACCTTGTCATCAAGAATTTCACATATATTAAATATACATGTTATTATTTTAACAGCATTGCCCGTGGCACAGTCTCATTCTTTTTCTTGTCGAGATACCAATTTTATTTTGATCAGCTTCATATGTATCTTGAAAGGGTCTGCAAAGGTGATTTGGTGTGTTCGAAACCTGCTTCATCGTTGGGATCTACAGACATACATTCATTATCTTCAGATTGGACCATGTAAAATAGTCATTGTTATCTGTGAATATACTTACTTTCATCATTTAATGGGATTTCAACTTAATTTCCCAAATTGATGACTGGATAAGCATGATTTTGCAATCGATTTTTGAGGTCATTGAGAAACATTGAATTTATATATGTATATATATATATATATATATAACTATATATATATATATATATATATATATATATATATATATATATATATATATATATATATATATATATATGCACACATCTCGCTTGGCTAAGAATTGGTTTTTCTGGACAAAGAATTCGGGCGATGTGCTGGCCTTCACAATCACCTGCTTTAAACCCGATACGGAATCTTTGGCAATATCTGAATAAACAAATTAGGAAAAGAGATATAAAAAATCGGCACGAACTTTGGATCTCATTAAAACAAGAATGGGAAAAAATACCACCCGATTTTTGTGCTAGGCTTATTGACTCTATGGGCAGAAGATGTCAAGTAGTGATTGACGCAAAGGGATATCCCACAATTTTTTTTTTTTTTTTTGTGGGTCTAGCACACATGCTACAGGAAAGTCCCTAAATCGCTACAGGAGCGACACATGTGCGGAGAAAGCGATTCACGTTGTTTTTAAATCGCTGTAAATTGTACTCGGTGGGAAACACAGTCCTAGGCAAATTATTCCAAAGGGATGATGTTCTCCATATAAATGACTGCTTGAAAAGTGTTGTACGAGGAGTAACAAGCTGAACCTCATACGGATGTGAAGTATTAGCGTGACGTGTACTTCTAACATGCACCGCTCTGGGAGGAATTAAACGGGCCACATCCTTGGAACACTTTCCATGAAAATACTTGTAGAATAGGCTCAAGTCGCCAACCGTTCTTCGATGTTCCAGCGAATCAAGGCCACCTGTCAGTTCCGGGTCTCCAATCAGACGAACAGCTCTTCTCTGAATATAATCCAACAAATGCAGTGTATGTTTGGGAGCGGAGCCCCAAACATGGGAGCAGTATTCCATAGTTGGTCGAATTTGAACAGTTGTTGTGAAGTGTAAAGCTTTCTGGTTCGAAATAACATTCCCAACTTCTGAGAAGCTCTCCTTGCTATGCCTGCAATATGTTCATGCCAGGACACATTTGCTCCCAAATTAACGCCCAACAAATTGAGTGACGATTTTAGAGGAATGGAGTGCCCCGACATAACCATGTCGGGTTCAGCAACGTTAACTTTTTTAGAAAAAACTTCCGCCTGGGTTTTTGTAGCGTTAAATTCCACTTGGTTACTGTCACCCCAAGATAGAATTTCTTCCAGGTCTTTGTTAAGTTGAATGACTTCCTGCTGTCTGCGGATATTCGTCTGAGTAGCCGATATCCGACCGTTCAAAGTGAATGAAGAGATACGTGTACTGTCATCTGCAAAGCTGTAGATTGGATTCTCGGTCTTTTCCAGCAGATCGTTAATATAAATGAGGAGAGTAGGAGACAGTATGGAACCTTGGGGTACACCCCCAATATTAAATATTTTCGACAACTGAGTCGTCTTAGTGGAATTTTTATTTTATAACAAAAATGTTTCCATAGTTCTGTTTGTGCATAATTTTGTTACGTTAAAAACTAAGCACATTTCTAATAAACAGTAACTGTTTTAGTCTTCAAAATGTTTGTTAGCATGTACACGATTAATAAATAAATATTGTAATTATAAACCGTTTAAATGTTAAGACTAGAGATGGGAATTTAAATGTTTCCACACTTTTCTTCGCCACTGTATATATATATATATATATATATATATATATATATATATATATATATATATATATATATATATATATGTATGTATATATATATATATATATATATATATATATATATATATATATATATATATATATGTATATATATATATATATATATATATATATATATATATATATATATATATATATATATATATATATATATATATATATCTTAGTAATTACCATAAATAACATGATGATTATTAAAACTGGTAGGTATAGTATTTCCTTCATTTATCAAGGTTTGTGGCCAATGATGGTGAGGTAATCGTACTATATACGAAATAATCTAATTTTTTCTAAATCACTAGACCAAATCTGTAACATTCATTACCCAAATACAATAGATGTCCACCTGGGCAAGGTATCCACCGAGGTATAGAAGTTATCTCCGATTAAAAAACCCCATATTTTTAGCAATCAAATAAATAGAAAGCTGTTTTTTTTTAAACGGACCATTATATTTTTTTAACGATTAATAAAAAAGTAGGAATTTTTAAGTTGACTGACCTAACCTACAGATGTTGCCCCAAAAATGAGGTTAATTTTGTAGGGCTGCTGTCAAAAAATACAAAAATTGCCTATTGAGTCATTAATGTCATTGTCCGAGCTTTCGAGAAGATATGATAACGCCAGACCACACCTATATTTGAGGACCCAGCAAAAAGTAAAAGAGCTTGGCTGGGAAATTTTGATGCGAATACCCAGGCTTTACACTAATAGACTATCACCTTCTATGAAGAACTCTCTTAATGGTGTAAACTTTACTTAGGGTAAATCCGGGATATGTGCCCAACTTTTTTTATTTTACTCATACCTCTTAACATACAAATAATACGCACATGATTTTCATATGTGCACTAACTTCGGTACTTCATTTAATCACCTCGTACTACTTTTTGTAGACTAGTCAATAAATAAACCTTATATTTTGAGTTTAAAATAAAACTGCATAACGGGATTGATGCCTCGTATGCGGTATATATGCCCCAGACCTAATTTTTTGGAGGGGATAGATGCCCTTTGCAAGAAAACAAACATTTTGAATATATGTTTGAATCAACATTATTATTTATTAAATATATACAGATATATATATATATATATATATATATATATATATATATATATATAATATATATATATATATATATATATATATTCTTTTTAGCTATTTTTTTCAATTATTTAAGATGATGTTACTAGTTTACTAAACATGGACAAAAATAAACATATTAATTAAAAACACTAGGTATAGAGATCAATCATCATCTTAAGTACAAAAATATAATCGTCTTAAAAACTGCAAAACTATTTAGCCATTTTGGTGGCAATAATCTGCATTCGCCCACATTTGTTGCAATAATTGCGATATAATGTGCATGTTTCGTGGAGCCACTTGTGGCACATAACACAACGGATCCAATCTACTTTGGATTTGGTGTTACTATAATAGTCAAGACATTCCACGCAATCATCCTCATCTAAATTCTTATCATCTACTCCATCATTTTCATCATTAGAACTATATATTAAAGCAGGCTTTGCCTTTTTGAATGTTTCTTTGGTTTTGGAATAAGTTTTGTCGTGTTTTTGTTTCTTTGTCTTTTGTTTTTTTATTTCTTCAACTTCAAAACTACTGTTCTCATTCTCTTTATTATCGTCTTCACTAGAACTGTAAAATTTCATAGCTGTTCGCTTCCTCAGTTTTCTTTTAATTTTCTCTTTATCTTTTCTTTGTTTTTCAATGCTATTCTTTTTGTTGTTTTCTTTTTCATTTTTATCACTTTCAATACTATCCTCAGTAATATCTGTATCGCTTGACTTATAATCACTTGAATTATTTCTTTTTTGCTTCTTAGCTTTAGTTCTTTTCAAATCAACTTTTTCTTTAACTTTTTACTGATCTTTTTTGCTTCTTTTTACTGGTATGCCTTGTTCTAGCTTATGAATATGTGTGACCAGCCGACGTTCATTTTCGAATCCAAGAGTTGGATGTTTTCCTAAAAAAATGGTAGGTATTAGTTAGGCAAAATAAAAAAAAAAATTACTACCTGCCCATAATTATACGAGGTAGGTAAGTACTCTCAATCCGAAGCAATATTATTATAAATGCACACGTGCAATCATAAAAGTAGGTACCTACCTAATGGTATTATTTTCTTATTTTGTGTAGCAAACCGCCGACGTAACGTCCTAGATGGTATTCCGTGTCTTTTTGCTATATCATTGACGCTAAGTCGTTTATCTTGCATTTCTGCTATTGCTGCAGCCAATGTGTCCTCGGTCCAAGTAATGACACGCGGTTGGACGCCGGCTTTACGCTTGTATTTACGGGGCATTTCCAATCTGAATCATATAACATACACTTAAGTACGGCAAGGGATAGATGCCCTTAAAGCCAGCATGCATTAAGATGAAGTAGGGATAGACGCTCTTAGGGGCGACTATCCCAAAACATATCGGGGCATATATCCCTTTTCACAGGAATAGATACCTTCGAAAAAAAAATGGTAAATACGTTCTCTCGACTCTCGACTGTTTGGCTCGTCACTGTCATTAGCCCTCCTACGCACAACCGCACGCACTAACGCTTTGTGGCAGATTGAAGTGAGGGAGGGGCACATTCGTATTATAAGGCATTCTTTTGTTTACGCGTCTTATATTTCACACAAATGTAATGAGGCGTCTATCCCGCTGGAGCGTATATCCCGGACTTACCCTAATAAGAGGCTTGTAAAAGTAACTTGGTTCAGTTCTTGGCCCAAAAATCCTAGAAGTTCTACCGTGACGAGATAACGCTTCTACCAGAAAAAAGGGCAAACGATTATAGATCAAAACGGTACATATTTGATTTAATGAACTTTATTTAAAATACAAAAAAAACTCTTACAATTTGGACTTCAGCTTCAACGCTTTTTGCACGTTATTTATTTCAATATCTTATCGTTCAATTTATATTTCTCAACTATTGGAGACATTTTTCGGGGGAAAAATGTTCATTTTGAGAATATATTTCTGTACACCTTCAGCTTCGTGCATATAATGTCAACAACCATGCTCCTTACATTTCAGCGAATCCCAGTATTCTGGAGAGAATGAAAATAATTATAATTATCATTTCAAGATGAGATCGTCTTTCTTCTGAACTTAAAAATGAAGTGAATATACTTTTTGCTCCATTTTATCATTAGTTAAATCTAATATAATAATTTTCATTCAACTAATGAGTCTTCGTGCCTATATACTACTTATATAAAAAAGTTAAATCCATGTACTGATTTTATTCAAACTCATTCGTGCTGAAGAATTTCTACTTTCGCATTCTTTTACTTCTCGAGATCCCAATTGCATCAGCTTCTTGTGTATCTCAAAGGGGTCTGCGAAGATGATTTGGTGTGTTCGAAACCTCAAGGACTGCTTTAGTTGGGATCTACAGACATACATTCATTATCGTCAGATTGGATCATGTAAAATAGTCATTGTTATCTGTGGATATACTTACTTTCATCATTTAAGGGGATTCCAAGTTCATTTCCTAAATTAATTACTGAATAAGCATGATTTTGCAATCGATTCTTAATGTCATTGAAACACATTGATTTGTGAAATGCAGGCTACATATTCTATATGCGTTTTATAGTTTTTCAATATCCAAATTGACACATGGACTGTCACATGCTGATAACCATAATTCTGCCCTGAATTCAGAAAAAAAAAGTACAAGTGGAATAACATAAACCAATACTGAATAATAATAAAACATCAACTATTTTACAAATAATATGTATCTTTAATATGAAAACACATTTCTCATAATCTTTATACTTATAATATATTGCATAACAGAAATAAAGAATTATTAATAAATTACCTTTTAGGATCTTTGAGAAATCTAAAAAAGCTAACTCTTTTGAGATACCACGTATATTTTTACAAGCACTAATCGCACAACAAAAACTTCCTCTTGACATCTTTTGTATAATTATTTTCAGTAACATCAAACGAGTCATTTACTTACTGGAAAATTATTAATAATGAATTTCGGACCACGTTATAAAAAGATTCTCCTTGAAATCGAGATGTAAACATAACCCACGACTGCGCTGACAGCCATGATATTGGTATGATAGGGGACGCATGCGTGATAAAAAAACAGGACTTAAGAATTTTCTCGAGCGTCGCTACTGTGTTTTATGTTTACTATGGCAATGGTTTCTTGATTGTACTCCGCCACTTCAAATCATTAGAGTGCAAATCGTTTCATACGGTATATCCAGACCTTTCTGCTTTAGTTTTCGCGCCTCTTGTCGCAAAGTGAATTGAGGATTTGAAAAAAACATGTTAATAATCATTTTTTCATCCTTATCCAACACTTTCCCTCTTAAACCACGTTCTGGATCAACATTTTCTAACTGCAAAGCATTGTTTGCAGGTTTGCGAACAATAAGCTCAAAAAAAATATTTCTTTTACCTACTACAAGTTATAGACGACACATTCTTATTTGACCGACACTATAAAGTAAATCTCAAGATATCAGATCCTGCCTTTTTGCTTTTTCAATCGGGCAATAAACGACCCTATTAAGGTTTTGTGCATAGTTGCCAGGTATTACGATAAACGTATTTTTATTTTACCTGCTTTGTATACCGCCCTCACTTGCACCTGCAGTCATATTGGATCTATTTTTACCTCTATATTTACTACCTGGCAACCGTGTGTGGAGCCCTTTAAGTATTTGATAATATAGGCCTAATCACCACAGGTCCCCATTAAGATTCGAAAGATACTTTTTATTATTTTTATTTTTAGTTTTACCTACAACTTATAACGTAACGGTTCTATTTTAATTATGTGGCTATCGAAAGAGAAAACATTAATCACTTGACGCAAAACAAATAGTGAAAAAAGTTTACGACTGTTTGGTAAAAAGAAATTTGAATAAACAAAATGCTTTGCAAGACACCAGTGAACTAACAAAAACCCCAATTTCTACGATTAAGGGTATTGTAAGAAAACCATCACTCAGGAACAGGAAAAAACGGAAAAATTTTCAAATGCATCATGTAGACGATTGTAAAAAAGACGTCATCAGGAGAAAAATATATCGTATGTATGAAGAGTAGTTGGTGCCGACACTAGACAAAAAAAATTAAGACTGGTGCAGGATACATTGTGGCCGATCAACCCTTTACAGAATTCTCTTGAGAATGGGATTCACGTTCCGAAAAATCAACAAAAGGCAAGTAGTGATGGAGTGACAAAGATTACGAATCTTGCGACATACTTATTTACAAGAAATTAAAAAGTATCGATCAGAGAATTGGCCAATACTTTACCTTGACGAAACATCGTTCGATACCCATGACACTGTGCAAAAAAGGGTGGGTTGACAGCAGTACAAAATGTCAGACTAACGCACCTTCATATAAAGGTAAACGAATAACTATTTTGCATGCTAGATCTGAAAAGGACTGGGTTTTAAATTGTCTACTATTATCTACAAAAAACATAAAAGACACTATCACGAAGACACGACCGCAGAACTTTTTGAAAATTGGTTTCAAAATTCCCTTTTGCCAAATGTTCCCGAACAGAGTGTTACAGTTATGGACAATACAAGTTACCATAGTCGTCTACTAAATAACGTTCCTAATGCAGCCAACACCAAATCGGAAATACAGGAATATATGTTAGAAAATGACATTTATTTTGACTTTAGTTATAAAAAAAGTGATCTTTTGGAACTTTTGTAAGGCTATAAATTGAAAAAGAAATATGTTTGTGATAGTATGGCTGAGAAAATGGGACACACTGTTTTGCGGCTTCCTCCATATTACTGTGTGTTTAATCCGATTGAACATATTTAGCATCAAAATGTTTCTCCTACTTTAAGCGGGTCAGTGGTTGAATTAGTAAAAAAATTCCTTGTGAAAGTTGGAAGAATTCCATTCAGCATGTTGTTAAAGTTGAAGATTCATATATTTATGTGAATAATATAAAACCACTGATAATTACCTCAGCTGATGACAGTGATAGTGAAACCGAATTAGGTTTAAGTTAAAATATATTTTTACTTATACAATATGTCCCCTCTTGTAAACCCCATTCATTCAAACCGTATATTTGTACTTCTTATTCATTTGTTTTTACATGCATCTATAAATAAACATCTCCAAAAACGCTTATAATTTTATTTATTTACATTAATGAATAAAATTCTTAAGTCTATCTCTGCAACTTATCATAAACAAAAGGTCCGAATTTTTATATTGCCCACTTAAAACGGCAAAAGTAAGGATCTATCAAAATGTATGGCATCCTGGTTATAATCTCCTCATTGGACGAACTACTCTATACTGTAACTACTTTGTAAATGACTTATCCATACTTTTAGTTGAACTCTTCTGAAAACGATAATACCATCTGCCTCTCAAATACTACCGCGCAAAACGATCAGTCCCGCTTATTGCTTATAATAATTCATACCTAATCAAACAAGAACACATTGCCGTTTTCTTATTAACCCATTTTCACGCAAATTCTATTTTTATAATGGGCACCCATTTCTGCAGTACACCTTGCTAAAACCACCTTTATACGTTACATAATAAATAAGCCAGCAGGTCCTCAAGAAAAAATGTTCACAAGCTTTCTCGTCAACGCAAAGTAGCACCATTCTTGAGTCATGTTAGAAAAATTGGCGAGGAGCGCTGAGAATGGTTCGGTAGCCATTCGAAAAATATTAAGAGGATTACAGTCCAAATTCTTTGATATAAGATAGGGGATATACTCGTAATCTACTATTTTGCACGTGTTATTACCGCTTACTATTGTGCCAAGTTAATGGTTCAACCTAAGAATTAAAAAAACTGCCCCTATTTATTTTAACCCTTATTGCTATTAGTCAAGTCTTTTATGGTGGACAGTTAACATTTAGGCCTTCAAAGTAGATTAGACTGGCATATAAACTGTGTGAAAATTGTTTTTTGTACTAAATTTTCAGTTCCCTTTTCATTTGAATGGCATTTTTTTATGATGCTACCACCGCTAATCATCGCTCTATCACTGTTATTAGGGTTAGATGAAGAAAGGGGGATATAGATAACCGCTGACCCGTTGATTGACTGATGAGATGGCCAAGGAACACTTTAAAGAATTGCACGCTCTTTTGTATGTTTTTTCGCAATGATTTAAAAACGTGGGAAGAGTTTACTTACTAGTGTATCATTTATCACAGAAATGACACTAAAGTGCAATGACTTACAAGGGCTACCTACCCTATTGTTTCTCAAAATATTCGCCTTTGAGATTTATATAGTTTTGCCTGCGTTCGAACCAATTCTCAAAACATTTTTTCCACTCTAAAATTGGTACCTCAAACACATGATTTTGGATGGATTCAGCAGCTTCCTGAGGTGATGAAAATCACTGTCTACCTTTTTTTGACATTCGGAAACAAAAATACGTTGTAAGGCGATAAATCAGGTGAATATGGGCAGTGAGATATTAATTCGATTCTCCGTCAAATAACACAGACCAACGATGAAAAAACTTTTTTAATAATTGTACCTGATTCCTATGTTTTTTGGTGTGCTGACTCCGAAAATAATAATAAAAAAGTATCACCCACCAATTTTTCACATTTTAATATTCAAAATGTCAAAAATTTATTTTTTATCATTCGAGTGTTATTAGGTTGGCAATAAATTCAGAATTTTATAAGGTTGGCAGTAAAATCAATTGTTATTAGGTTGGTAGTTCCGATAAATGTCACAGCTGTTTGTTTTGTTCCAGTTAATAGATAGATAGATAGATAATAATTTATTTGTTTTCATGTAACAATAGGTTACACTTATAAGCCAATAGGCATTAAACAATGTTAACTAAGTTTACAGTTACCTATAATTAAATAAAAGAAAAGGAAAAAATAGTAAATAAGAAATAAGGAAGTAATTGTCTATCCTAACTTTACTTCAGCTAATCGGCCGGTAGGACATGAACCGGGACTTCCTGTCCCTTTAAAAGAAAAATTACAATATAGTATCAAAGAGGCACAACGGAAAAGACAAGAAACCACCTCTGCTGACAAAGCCATCAAATCCCTGTGCTAATTTCAACTGGACTTAAGAAAAATTCATTTAATGAGTAATAAGCTCCTTGAAACAGATATTTAGTTAAAACTCTCTTTACTTCCGTTTTACATAACGCATGTACACTCTCTGGGAAACTATTATATATCTTTAATATAACATAATTAACATTTTTCTGTATGTAACTGTAATTACACTTTTCGGGAAGCAGATTCAATTTATGTCTAGTCTAATATAACCTCGCATTGCAGTGTTTAACCTATGTGCTTTAATTCACACTCAAAGTATGGCTAATCGTGGTTGTAAAAACTCTCCCAACACTTTTTGTTATATATGTGATGAGTTTGTATTTAAAAAACATTAAAAAAACATTACTGACTTTGTAAAAAAGTATACTTTGCATGTTTTGGTGTAGACATCAAGAAAAATGTTGGGCTCCTCACAAAGTATGTCATGTTTGTGTCGAGGATCTTAGAAAATGGTATCAGAACGAAAAGAATGCTTTTAGATTTGTAGTACCCATGGTATGGAAAGAGCAAGACAATCATTCAAATGATTGTTATTTTTGCAGCGTTGATGTTTCTGGATATAATTCCAAAAATAAAAAAGTAATTTTCTATCCTAACTTTACTTTAGCTAATCGGCCGGTAGGACATAGACCGGGACTTTCTGTCCCTGAGCCACCTCAGTCTATTGATGACGTTTTACAGTCCAGTCCCAAATTTAATGAAAGTCGACCAGATGATGATGAGTTTCAATGTTCTCTAGAAAATTTAAAACCACAGTTGTTTACATAAGCTGAGTTAAATGATTTAGTGAGGGATTTGGGTTTGACTAAGGAAGAAGCAGAATTGCTTGGTTCTAAGCTGAAAGAAAAACATTTATTGGAATCTGGAACATCTTTTTACCTATACAACAAGATTTGATTTTGATTTGATTTTTGATTTGAGGGCGAGTCAACTACAGGGTTATTTGGCGCTCATGAAGGTATGATGGAGGAAAGGATTAGATTATTGAAATGTTAATATTTATTATTTTATGTTTATATAGTTATGTTTAGTTCCTTTAAAAAGTTGGTAATGTTGATATAGTTTACTTTGAATGATTTTAGAGTTAATTTGAGAGAATTAGGGACGTTATATTTTGTTCTGATGGGAAGGAAGTGTGGAGATTCAAATAGGTGTTTAACGGAGAGAGGGTTATTGCAATTGGGACAGGAGGGAGCTCTTTCGCTTTTCAATAGGTGTGAATGTATGAAACAAGTGGCCTATGGCAAGTCTTCTTAGAGTGACATTAGCTTTTCTGTTCATATTTGCGAGATGAAGAGGGGGGTGGGTATATGGCTTTATATTCCATAATTTGTTGTTAGAGTCCTCAAGGTCCCATTGGAGCTGAAATAGATTTTGGAATAATGTGTTTAAGAATCTTTTGTAATCCTCTTGGTGGTTTTCGCCAGCGGAGAGGGAACCCGTTAGAGCCGCTTGTTTAGCTTTTTTGTCAGCTAAGTCATTCCCTGTAATTCCTATGTGATTAGGAAGCCACATAAGCGAGAAGGACTTCTTTCTGAGGTGGGCGATATAGGATAAGTCCAGGATTTGGCGGATGAACGCGAATTTTAAGTTTCTGGACTTTATGGATTGAAGGGCACTGAGCGAATCCGATACTATAAGAAAGTGATGTGAAGATGGTATGGTCAAGATGTATCTAAAAGCTTCCTTTATGGCGAGAAGTTCAGCTGTAAAGATTGTGGAATGGTTTGGGAGTTTAAAAGATTTAGAAACTTGGGTTTTAGAGTCATCGAAAGCAGCTCCCACACCATTTGCGTTTTTGGAGCCATCAGTGTAGATGATCCAGGAGTTTTGGTGTTTATTCTGAAGAAGATGGTTGAAGCTTTTGTTGAATAATATGGATGGAGAGGAAGATGTATTATATACTTGAAGGGATAGGTCAATTTGGGGGGTGGGAGAGCACTACGGTGGGAATTGATTAAAAAGTGGATATTCTAGTTTAGGAATTGTGAGGTTATGAAGCAAAATGAATTTGTTAATATTGTGAGGGATTGAGTTGGGAATAAGATGCGATGTTTGATGATGTACGAAAGATAGGTTTAGGGAGCCTTTCGTATGCAGGCGGAATAGAGAGGATGCGTAGAAGTTTAGTAACGATTTTTGTCTAAGTAAACTAACGGGAGGGATGGATGAGATGCACTGGAGGCTTGAAATGGGAGAGGTTCGGAAAGCTCCCGAGGCCAAGCGGAGGGCTTAATTTTGAATGGGGTCCAGTTTAGCGATTATGCTGGGTTTAACTGAATTATAAATAAAGTCACAGTAGGAGATTTTGGATCGAATTAAGGATTTATAGATGTGGATAAGAGAAGGAAAATCGGAGCCCCAATTGATGTTGGAAAGGGAACGAATGAGGTTTAAATCCCTAGAAGTTCTTGATTTAAGATCTTCGATGTGGGGTTTCCAATTTAGTCTCTGGTCAAAGGTTAATCCTAGAATTTTGAGGAATTCTTTGTGGGGAATTGGAGAGCCAGAGATGTTAAGAGGATTGAGTTTTGGACATGATCTGGATTTGCAGAAATGCACATCTATTTACCATTATAGAACAAGAGATCAACAGTTTGCTCGGTTTTTCAAGCAGGAAGAGGATTTGGTTTACTGCCATGATATTGGTAGTCTAAAGAACGAATTTGGCGTTGAGTACAAGAAGGAAGATTGGAGGCTTTTTATAGCTCATCAAAAACTAGTTTAAAAGGTGTTCTGTTACACAACAAAAATACTTATGCTTCACTGCCTGTTGCTTATTCAGTCCATATGAAGGAAACTTACGAAAATCTTAACATGATTTTACAGAAAATTAACTATCCAGCTCACGATTGGATGCTATGTGGAGATTTAAAAGTTGTCTCCATGATCCTTGGTCAACAAAAGGGATTTACAAAGTTTTCATGTTTCATATGTGAGTGGGACAGCAGAGCAAGGGATCAACCTTGGTCCCAAAAAACAATGGCCCGTAAGAAAAACTGGCGAGAAGAACATTTTGCATAAAACTTTAGTAGACCCAAAAAAGATTCTTCTACCACCACTACACATCAAGTTAGGCTTAATGAAACAATCTGTGAAAGCCTTGCCTAAAAATGTTTTAAATATTTGTGTAAAAGATTTCCTCATTTATCAGAAGCCAAACTGAAAGAAGGGGTTTTCGTTGGGGCTGATATTCGTAAAATGATGTTCGATTCCAACTTTGAAGCAAGGATGATTCCAAAGGAAATGGAGGCTTGGATATCATTTAAAGAAGTTGTGACTAAGTTTTTGGGCAATAAGAAAGACCCTAACTATGAACTTATCGTAGCTAATATGAGAGACAGGTTCAGAAATCTGGGTTCTCTGATGAGCCTTAAAGTCCACTTCTTGCACAATCATCTTGACTTTTTCCCTGAAAACCTAGGCGATGTGAGTGAAGAGCAGAGGGAACGGTTTCATCAGAACATAAAGGAGATAGAGAAACGGTACTAGGGACGGTGGAATATCAACATGATGGGTGATTACAGTTGGTCACTTCATAGAGAACAATAAAATGCAACACATCGGAGAAAAAGCTATACAAGAAACTTCACAGAGAAAAGGGAAAGGAAATACAAAAAAATGAGCACCTAAAATATTCGCATTGAAATGAAATATGTTATCGTGAGTAAAAATTGTAGCCTAATGGAGCCTTTTGGAGCTAAAACAATTAAAATCATTAAGAGATCTACATCTTTGGCCACACTTGCAGTTTGTGTGTTCGCCGACAGCTAATAATCAGCTAGTCAGCATCGTCAGAAGCCCGTTCGACAACAAATTCATGGCTTTGGACGCACGTTTAAACATGAAAATCAACTGAATTTTATTTTTATCATTAGATAAAAAAATTTCTTCACTAACTGTGCAAATTATTTCCTTTATAATGCTTTTTTTTTGTGCTAATTTTACTGTACTAAAGAGCCAGCAGTAGCCTTCATTGGTGTTTTATCAGTTGTTTTATATTATTGGTTCCATTAAATGTCTTATTATAGTGGTAAGAGTGACATGTGTTTTGACGATTAATCGAAAAACGGGTTATAAATAAAGAGCTTTGATCGGCTTTTATGTTAAAGTTACTAACTGGACCACATAAAATACTTCAAAAAGCATTTGATGATGAATGCTTATCGAGCACTTAAGTATACGAGTGGTTTTAGTAATGTCAAAGTAGTCGTGAACTGTTTTGAAATTATAATCAGTTAATCAAATATTAATCACCAGAAGACGACTGGAGGTACTTATCATTCAAGACGTTGTAATAGTAATGAACAGAGACAACAGAAGTTTGAAAAGATCATTAATACCAGCGACCTTCAAGGTGTTCGACATTATTCTGCCATCTGCCTCCTACTTGTTCACGATTTTACTACTTATTCCCTCCTTTAATAAATCAAAAACCCTCTGCGAAAATAAAATTTATATCTCAACCTGCAAGTTTTATGATATTATCATGTTTTTATTTTTAACGACTCGCAATAGCCGTGTTATGAGACATTAAAGTTTCAAATTAATTAACTTCATTGCATTTTTATTGATCTTTTTTTGTTTTATGACAAAATTTAAACTCTAACCTTGGCTGCACTGTAATAAAATATTTTGTTCTAGTCTCTTCTAAGAAAGAAAAAAAAAATATGATGAGCGCCTACACGCTAAAGAAAACTGCATTAAAATTAGACCATGAAATCATAAAATCGTTTAATTAAAACTTGCATATCTCTGTAGCAAGAGCAATTGAAGAAAAATATTCATAAGTAGTGCTCCACGACAATAATAATACCAGGTGTACAAGTATGAAATGCGAATTTTTTTTCTAAGAAAAGATGTTAAATTCGGAAGAATAATAAAAAGTGCTTTATTCGAAGTATGCTCTATCGCTTGTTATATATTTTTCCCATCTTTCGGACAATTTGTGAATACCACGCCAGTAAAAATCTTCCCCTTTTGCTGCGAACCATTCATCGAGCCATTTTTTTTCACATCTTCGTACGAACCAAAGCGCTGCTCAGCAAGTGCGTAATCCATCGATGCAAACAAGTGGTAATCGGAAGGAGCTAAGCCTGGTGAGTAAGCCGCATCGGGTAGAACTTCCCGGCTGAGTGCTTCCAACGTGTCGCGAACTGGTTTTGCCGTATGTGATGGAGCATTGTCATGAAGAAAAAATGACTTTGCGTTGCCTCTTTCGGTATTCTGGCCAAGCAGCGAACGATTCAAATCGGTCAGTTGTTGTTGGTAACGTTTAGTATTAACCATTTCCCGAGGTTTTAACAGCTCATAATAGACTACGCCCCTCCGGTCCCACCAAACACAATGCATCGTCTTTCTGCTAAAGCGATTCGATCTTGCGGTTGATGTGGATGGTGCGCCTGGGTCTACCCATGATTTTTTTGCGTTTGGGATTCTCAAAATAAATCCACTTTTCATTCCCTGTAACTATACGATGCAAAACGACTTCCTTGTGTACCGAGCGAGCAAAATGTCACACGTGTTTTTGCGCTTTTCTATTTGCCTGTCGTTCAACTCATGTGGTACCCATCTACCGCTCTTCCGAATGTTTCACACCTCTCGTAGCCGATTGGAAACAGCTTGTTGACTAACGCCCAATTGCTCGGCGAGTTGTTTTTGTGTTTGCGAATCATCTTCGTCCAACAATGCTTTCAATTCCACATCTTGGTATTTTTTTTGGCGGTTTTCCACGCTCCTTGTCTGCAACATCGAAGTCACCACTTTTGAAACACCGAAACCATCGTTCACACGTATTGTGCGATGGAGCATGTTCACCATAAGCTTCTCGAAGTAATCGGTATGATTCAACAGCAGTTTTCTTCAAATGAAAAGAAAAACTTAATGCTGTCCGCGAATGCTCTTTGTTTGGTATAAATTTCGACATATTGAACACAACACCATGCACACACTTTTCCAGTTTATCACTCGTACGCGTCTGACATTTGTTGATGACATAACAAAATGGCGCAGTGTCAAATCTTTATAGCACAAACTGCATTGGTGCATCACCTGTTTTCTGAAATCCGCATTTCATACTTGTACACCTGGTACGTGATTTCCCAAATTTTAAGAGGCTACACCATCTGGAAATGTTCAAAAAATCGTTTTTTTTTAGTTAGATTTATTAATTATACTTTTAAGGATTTCAAGCTTTACAAAATAGAATCACAGATTGAAGATAATATAAAAAAAAAACTATTTTTTTCAAACTCGTAGACAAAATATCTCGAGATTTACTTAACCGATTTTGATAAAACTTATACCACATATTCTTTATAATATTACCTTCGACTTGATTTTTTCTGTTGAATGCATCGTTCATTTTTTATTAATTTTTAAAGCTCAAATTTCTGTGTTTATTTTCGAACGGTTGTCACTTCTACAAAAAAAAATATTAAAATTTTTTCCATATATGGCCACTTAGCTATGACCCTTCTTAACAATAAAAAATGATTTGTTTAGGTTTTGGACGATTCCTGACTGAGGAAAAAATTCCACCTCTTACAAGGATTTTCAGAAGAGGGTCCTACAAGATAGTTCATATCTCCGCCATTTTTAAATTTTTTTATTATCTATTTTTTTAATTTGTTGCTAAAACTATAAGGTATTTGTGAAAAATAAAAATTATATTGTATATAGAATAGTTGCGTCAAAAAAAAAAAATGTTTATTTTTCTGAGCGCCAAGGTGGCATAACTCCTTAATTCAAAAACATCCCTGTCTCGTCCTATTTTATCATTCGAATCAATTGACTATTTCATTATTTTCGTGCCTCAAAATAAATAATAAGCGATTTATTTATTTTCAACAGTTACAAATTTGATAGTAGAAAATGAATTAAGTACATCAGATAGGTGGAAGAGTATTTCAGATGACCTTTGAATGCAATCGTATTTGAAATCATTGCCAAAATTCAATAAATCATTCGTGAAGGCATGGTCGGACATTCCTGAGCTTCTCTAACGAACTTTTATTAGTTAGAAAAAGGCCAAAGTCTTGGAACGCGAATAATTTACTCTTAAATTACGACAATGCACCGATGCGTTCTTTATGGAACCATTTTTTTTTTTCCGAAGAATTCCATGACCGTCATCCTCCATCCCCCCTGTTCGCCTGATTTGGCATCCTGGGAGTTCAGACTGTTCCCCATATATTAAGTTAATTGAACATCGCTTCGAGACGGTAGAAGAGATACAACGCGAATAGCAAGAATCCCTGGAGGCAGTGACAGTAAAACATGTTCTATCTATCTATGAAAAAACCGGTGGGGCCAGTGCATTTGGGTGCAGGGGGACTACTTTGAAGTTGACAGACGTCACAACATCTAAAAGTAATCACTTCGGATTTATAGCGTCCAGGAATATATATATATATATATATATATATATATATATATATATATATATATATATATATATATATATATATATATATATATGTATATATATATATATATATATATATATATATATATATATATATATATATATATATATGTATATATATATATATATATATATATATATATATGTATATATATATATATATATATATATATATATATATATATATATATATACGAGGCTGGTTTGAAAAGTCCGTGCAAAAATAAAAACTTCTTATGTGTTTGGGGTAAACCTTTTTTATTTTTCGACATAGTCTCCTTTTAGGCTTATACACTTCGTCCAACGATGTTCTAGTTTGTTGATCCCTTCCGAATAATCGGATTTGTCCAAGTCTGCAAAATATCCATTAGTGTCTGCAATCACCTCCTCGTTTAAATAAAATCTTTGTCCCGCCAACCATTTCTTCAAATTGGGGAACAAATAGTAGTCCGAGGGAGCCAAGTCTGGAGAATAGGGGGGATGTGAAACGAGTTGGAATCCTATTTCCATTAATTTTGCGACCACAACTGCTGAGGCGTGTGCTGGTGCGTTGTCGTGATGGAAAAGGACTTTCTTGTGGGCCAATCGCGGGCGTTTTTTTCTTGCAGCTGGGTTTTCAAACGGTCCAATAATGATGAATAATATTCACCTGTAATAGTTTTACCCTTTTCCAGATAGTCGATGAGGATTATCCCTTGCGAATCCCAAAAGACAGTCGCCATAACCTTTCCGGCCGAAGGAACGGTCTTCGCCATTTTTGGTGCAGATTCCCCCTTGGTAACCCATTGTTTCCATCCACAGTGACGAAACGACGCTTAAAGTCCTCCGGATTCTTCTGGAACAGCTGCAAACCATCCTTGCAACACTTCACACGATTCCGTTTTTGGTCAAGCATGCAAAATATTATGTACCCGTTCAGTCGAGATGCCCACAGCACTAGCAATCTCACGCACCTTAACTCTTCTGTCATCCATCACCATATCATGGATTTGATCAATGATTTCTAGAGTTACAACCTCCACAGGCCGTCCAGAACGTTCAGCGTCACTTGTGCCCATATGGCCAGTCCGAAAATTTTGAAACCACTTATAAACTGTTCTAATCGAAGGTGCAGAGTCACCATAATGTTTATCAAGCTTCTCTTCAGTCTCCTGAGGCGTTTTGCCTTTCATAAAGTAATGTTTAATCACCACACGAAATTCTTTTTCGTCCATTTCTGAAAATCACTCGACTTCCTTGATTCACACGAATGCCAAACACAAAGAAATAGACCAATATGGCTGAAACTTGGTGTGCGTTCATTCAAGAGATGCTACTAACTAAACATGACCTCGATACGCGCCGGTGGTACCATCTCTCGGACTTTGCACGGACTTTTCAAACCAGCCTCATATATATATATATATATATATATATATATATATATATATATATATATATATATATATATATATGTATATATATATACATATATATATATATATATATATATATACATATATATATATACATATATATATGTATATATATACATATATATATATATATATATATATATATATATATATATATATATATATATATATATATATATATATAGCAATTGGACGTTAGTCAACAAGCTGTTTCCAATTGGCCACGAGAGATGGGAAAGATTCAGAAGACCGGTAGATGGGTACCACATGAGCTGAGCGACAGGCAAATGGAAAAGCGCAAAAACACGTGTGACATTTTGCTCTCTCTGTACAAAAGGAAGTTGTTTTTGCATCGTATAGTTACAGGGGATGAAAAGTGGATTTATTTTGAGAATTCCAGGCGCAAAAAATCATGGCGCACCATCCACTTCGACCGCAAGATCGAATCGCTTTGGCAGAAAGACGATGCTCTGTGTTTGGTGGGACCAGGGGGGCGTGGTGTATTATTAGCTGTTAAAACCTGGGGGGAAACGGACAATACTAAACGTTACCAACAACAGTTGACCGATTTGAACCGTTCGCTACTTGAAAAAAGGCCAAAATACCGAAAGAGGCAACACAAAGTCATTTTTCTTCATGACAATGCTCCATCATATATGTCAAAACCAGTTTGCGACACTTTGGAAGCACTCAGCTGGGAAATTCTACCCCATGCGGCTTACTCACTAGACTTGGCTCCTTCGGATTACCACTTGTTTGCATCGGTGGGTCACGCACTTGCTGAGCAGCGCTTTGGCTCGTACGAAGATGTAAAAATGGCTCGATGAATGGTTCGCAGCAAAAGAGAAATATTTTTACTAACGTGGTATTCACAAATTGCCCGAAAGATGGGAAAAATGTATAACAAGCGATGGAACATACTTTGAATAAAGCACCTTTTATCATTCTTCAGAATTTAACATGTTTTTTTAGAAAAAAATCCGCATTTCATACTTGTACCCCTGGTATTTCAGTCAAAGGCTAACGTTAAGACTCAGTCTAACGCTAAGACTGAGTCTTAACGTTAGCCTTTGACTGAAATCAATCCTGGTCGCTTATTTTCGAGACATGGTAAAACAGTTTTTGCAAATGCCCAAAACCATAAGCGAAGCGTCAAAATAATAATAAAAAAAATTTTCAAAAGAATTTAGAGGTTTTACTTGAATAAACTTAAACCCCCAATATAACAAAAAGATGTATTTACATAAAGGTTCAAGAAATCAAATCTATATATATATATATATATATATATATATATATATATATATATATATATATATATATATATATAATGATTGTAGAATTATAAGTTGCTTAATTTTTTTATAAAAAATAATTTATGCTCGAGGATCAATTTCGACTAAAACAATTCGATATGTTATGTCGTGCTCCCAAATATTATTCACAGCAAAAGGACCCCACCTGTAAATTATTACGTATCGATTTCTGTTCGGTTACTTCTGATCGGAGATAACAAAAAAATAATCCTAATGTGGTATTGTTAATTTGAATTTCTCTATAGAACAGGTTTGTTCCACATACGCATATATTATATTATTATCGATACCTACATGTCAAGATTTAAAATCTATATCGGTTACTAGGACTAGACACATTGCCACCAAAATAAATCTAAACAACTTTCTCTAAAATTCCGTTTTATTGTTGAAAAAAGACGAAATAGTAATGATTAATTGCAAGAAAGAGGACAAAGGAAAGGTTATGTAACCAAGAATATATTAATTTCATTCAATGTAGATTCTTTGGTCAATGTAACTATTGAGACTGAAATAATACAAGTTGGTATAATCTTCAAATTCTTCCAGTTTTAAAAATGACTTTAATATCTAACTGGGTAAGTTTTTTAATTCCTAAAAAGGTCTAGCGTTAAAATTAGTCTAATTGGACAATTAGGGATTTAAATACAGCCTGTCAAGTAAGAACGTGTCCGCGATAATTCATTTTTGGTAGATGCGATTCTAGCAGTTCAACAAAAAATTGTTGGAGGGAACCTTTGTCTACGACGCATTTTGGAAGTATCAGTCGATTCCGAACTTTCGTCGAAATCGCGTAATATCCAAAATGAGTTGTTACTTGTTTGAGCGTCGGAGGCAGTCTTTCTTTGTTCTCATCCTAAGGGGCCGCTAAATATATTAAAAGTTGGTGTCGTTTGTAAAGGGTAAATCGTTTTAACGAGACGAAACATGTCGTCGATTTGCTAGAACGTGGCTCGGTAGGCAGGGTCACTCCGAAAGTCAAAAAACGAATCGTGTCTTTGTTTTCACCGGACCCGAAATTCACGATGTGTCGAGGTGCAACAAAATTAAGAAAATCGGGTTTGAATGTGTCCCATGAGACCATTCAACCACCGGGGGGTGAAATCGGAAGTGAAAAAAAAAAAATTTTTACCATCTTATCGAGTGGGGTGTTAAATGAAAGGTTGTAAAAGCACAAGTTCGAAAATATATATGATGTAATGTTTGCCCACACTTTTCTTTGTATTATTTTTAAAACATTGTCAAAAATCTCGAAAGGTCAAAAAATTTTTAAAAATTCAGGAATATTCTCCACAAGCTGTACATTGAACGAAAATTATCACGAGTGCGTTACCTTTGATAATTTATCTGGTATATAAAAAAAATCTAGGTAATCTCCTTTAGGGTGTATTTTCTGAAGTCTAAAAAAAATATTTTATTTTCAAGGCAATCACGGTATGGAACACTAATTGAGCAAGTCCAACTTGCACTTGACTGGTTTTTTTTTCTTGTTTTTTTTCTCGATTCATTTTTGAGCGCAATTGATAAACTATTTACATCCATGATAACTGGCAGAATTTTAAAGAATTCACAATCAAAATCAGTATTATTGTGTGGAAAAGAAACGAACTAAAGATTAAAAGAGGTAATTTTGCAGGTTTTCTAACTAATCGAGTAAAAATTACACAAGACAAAAAAAAAAATAACCTTATACATGAAGTTTAATGGGTGACTCCTAGAATCAATGGGAGACACCCAATACTTATTAATAAATTTTAACGTTGAAAATTTACGAATTCACTGGATTGCGTAAATTAAAAAATCATTACGCCGCCATTGCTACAGCAAAGAGAGAGTCTTGAATGAAGGGCATTGGCACACCGCTGTGTGTGTTAGCGACATTGGCGTTTGTTTACGTAGTGAAACTTTTAAAAAAAAAAAAAAAAATGTTTTTTTCCCTGAAAAATTGCAAATTGCTGTTTATGACAATCTGCTTAATTAAAATATTGAGGTTTTCTTTGACGTGTATTTATAAGCTACAGTCAGTCCAAGAAGTCTCCATACACTATTCTATGCTTTCTATACTATTTTTCTGTTATGTTTAACTGATGAATTGGAACTATGAGAAAAACATGTTTAAATTAATATTTGAAACTTAACCAACGAGGATTAGTACTAAAAACAACTACGGAACATTTTATTTAGAAGTTTTTTTTTTTATGGGTCTAGCACACGTGCTGCAGGAAAGTCCCTAAAGCGCTCCAGGAGCGGCACGAGTGCGGAAAAAGCGATTCACGTTGTTACATCGTTGTCATAAAAATGTAAACAAAATTAATGTCAAAAAGTCTCTCCATACACTTAACAATTACCAATAATAGTTTGATGGAGTTTAACGGAAAATAACAACTGCGCTTAAACTAATATTTAATGGTACCGCCGCTGGCCTTAATAATTTCCTGTAGCCTTTTTATGATGCTTCCAACCAGCTTTCTAGTAACTTCTGCTGGCATGTTCTCCCATTCGTTCAATATTCTGTTTGCGGAGGTGTAGAAGCTGCTGTCGCACATTATGGATCATCCATTCTCGCACCAAGTTTGCGGCATGTTTCGGATCATTGTCCTGTTGGCAAATATATCTTTTTTCTAGTGCTAATTTTTGGACACTTTCTCTTAAATTGTCTTTCAAAATGTTCAGATAAACATGCTGATCCATGGTACCATTAATAAAATGTAAATTTCCAACTCAACGGACATGCATCCCCACTGCCACCACCTTGTTTCATCGTGGACCAAATGTTTTCAATATCGAATGCGATATTCTTCTTTTTCCGTATTAATTTAAACATGTTTTCTCATAGATCCAATTAATTAGTTAAACATAACAGAAAAATAGTATAGACGGCACTTTTGCTACTAATCCCAATATATTAAATGATTTTCATAACACCCTGTATATGTTAATAAGTTCTAAAATCAACAAGAGCTGCAGCAATAACTATTAGACCATAACAAGGAACAAATATATAACACTAGACACGCAAGCACGAAGCAAAAAAAAGTTTTCAGTTTTGGTTTTTAAGCAAATTATAATAATTTCAACACTTTAATTAATGCGTTCATAAAGGAAAGAAACTAGGGTAAAATGAAGGATGTTGCGGAAAGTAAAAATGCAGTCGGCAAAGATGGTAACTCAAGCATTCAGTTTAAAGTATAGGTTTTTTTTTGTAAATCCTGTATAAAAACTAATTTCTAATAATCTACATAATTGTAATTTTTACTATATTGTTATATCGTTATTCCTAATTATTTATTTGCCAGTTTTTAATTACTACTTCTTTAAATAGGCTGTTATTAAACATGCCCACTCAAAGATACCATAAGAAGTTTCTTTTTCTGGTTCCATTATAAAATTTAATTTTTAAATTGCTGTTGTAAATTCTTTTTAATTATCAATACTAAAGATAAATAAAAAAACTGACCAAGTGCAAGTCGGACTTGCGTAATTAGTGTTCCGTACGATGATTATTTTTAAAATAAAATAAAATCGGGATTTAGGCTAAGTTAATTAGGTCCCTTGCATCTTAAGATCCAATATGTATTTTTACGTTTTTTCTTAGTTAATAATGTTTAATAGTTATAGCATCTTAGCTACCTGATAGCCAATACATCAATCTAGCTCAATCTATAAATAAAAGTATAAAACAAATATTTTTTCCCTGAATATTTGTTTAATAATAAACAAATAAAATAAAATTATAAAAAATATATTACAAAAACCTTCACCATATAATTTTAGCTTAATCTACACTTCATGAAGAATATTTCAGAATTTTATCAAAATTGTTTGATCAGTACTTTTCGTGCTAGAGGGGGCAGCGATTTTTGCTCATTTTTAGTGTTCCGTACGGAACACTTATAAGATCACTTCGGTGTCTGTCTGTCTGTCTGTCCGTCTGTCACACCCGATTTTCTCCGAAACTATTTGTCATAGAAAGTTGAAATTTGGTAATAATATAGGAAGTGATGGCCTCATCAGAGCCATGTAGTTTTGAAAGTTAAATTTCGACTTAAGGGGTTAGTTTTGGGAGGTGAAATCGGAAGTGAAAAAATTACTAGGTAATCGAGTGTGGTGTCAAATGAAAGCTTGTGAAAACACGAGTAAAATATATATATATATATATATATATATATATATATATATATATATAATGTAATACTTGCGCGCACTTTTCTATGTATTATTTTTAAAAAATCGCGAAAAATTGCTGTCCACTCACCTTATCTCGAAAAGTACTTATCGAAAAATTTTGAAAAGACTCTGGAATATTCTCCACGGGGTATAGATTGAACGAAAATTATCACGAGTGCATTACCTGTAATAATTTATCTGGTATATAAAAAAAAACAGAAATTTCAAGGTCATCAATTTTCAGTAAAGATTGGAAATAAACTTTCTTGAAAACTCATTTGGAGTGTGTTTTGTGAAGTCATTGATCATTTTATAGTTCCGTTACAACATTTTTTATTTTAAAAGCAATCAACGTACGGAACACTAATTGCGCAAGTTCAACTTGCACTTGACCGGTTATTTAAAAATAAGACAACGAAAAGTGTGTGCAAGTATTACATCATCTATATTTTTGAACTCGTGTTTTCACAAGCTTTTAAATGACACCCTCCACTCGATAACCTGGCAAAAACAAAATAACCGGTCAAGTGCAAGTTGAACTTGCGCAATTAGTGTTTGGTACGTTTTCTAAAAATAAAAATTTTTGTTACTTTGTTACGGAGGAAAAAATGATCAGTGACTTCACAAAACACATATCAAATGAATTTTCAACAAAGTTTGTTTCCGATTTTTTACTGAAAACTGATGACCTTAAATTTTTTAATATATATCATAAATTATTAAACTCGTGATAATTTTTGTTCAACCTACACCCTGTTGAGAATATTCCAGAATTTTTTCAAAATTTTTTGATCAGTACTTCGCTATTTTTTAAAAAAATAATACAAAGAAAAGTATGCGCAAGTATTCTATATATATTTTTGAACTCGTGTTTTAATACGCTTTCCTTTGTCACCCCTCTCGATGATCTAGTAAAAATTTTTTTTTTGACTTCCGATTTCACCCCCCCAAAACTAACCCCTTAAATCAAAATTTAACTTTCAACACTACACGGCTCCGATGAGGCCATCAATTCTTAAATTAGTACCAAATCTCAACTTTCTGTGTCAAATAGTTTCGGAGAAAATCGGGTGTGACAGACAGACGAACAGACGCCGAAGTGTGTTACGCACGGAACACTAAAAATATTTTTCACTTCCGATTTCATCCCTCATCACTAACCCCTTAAGTCAAAATTTATCTTTCAAAACTACACGGCTCTAATTGAGCTTTGCTCCAAATTTCAACTCGCTATGTCGAATAGTTTCGGAGAAAATCGGGTGTGACAGAGACACCGAAGTGATCCCATAAGTGTTCCGTACGGAACACTAAAAATGATGTCAGGCGTTGTGTCCTAAATAAAATTAAATTTGGCTTATTGAGCGAGCGCAACGGACGAGATTAGCAGAGTGCGAGCGCAGGACGTAACATCCATCCTAGGAATTTTAGTTTCTGTGGACAATATCACCGAAGCGGAACATGTTTTTGTCAGCTACATTTATATTATAATAATAATAATAATAATTGCCCGACTATTGATCTATAGAAACTTCGTATTCAATGTTTTTTACATAATCAACGCACGTAAATAAAGCTCTCAGTGTTCAAGTTATTATGAATGCAAACGTACTTACTATAAGTATTTGAAAAATAAAGTTTTTTTGGAACACATTAGAGACATTTTGCAACACTTATTTTTCACATGCTTTTATCTTTATCGTTATCTCAAGCAGGCGATTTTTTTTGTCATTTCATGGTTAAGCGCATCAGTTATTAGTATTTCATGGGTCAACGCAAGTTTCTAAATTAAAGCTGTATCTAGCGGGTTTCTATTACTTCCGTCAATATTTCCATGGTAATACGTGTGTGCTATAAATAAAAGTTCATTTGAATTTAGTACTACACACACTGTAATGCCATTGTGACAGAGATTGCAAAATCCCAACATAATCTGAACACTAATTAACTGTTGTCAGTGTTATTTGCAATAAAAGTTTATCATTTCAGTTTTACTGTATTTTCTTAATGGTGCGTATACCTAAGTAGAAAAAAATACAGGACGTATCATAATAGCGATAAGAATAACGAACTTCAAATAACCTCTCTTATAAGTTCTTAAATAAGGTAAATCGTTATTCTTTTTATTTTGTGTTAATAGTGCTCAAGCTCCAAATGATGGGCGTATGCTTCAAATAACGATAAAAACAGTGGCCTACCAAAATAAGCATTGCAAAATCTCTCTATTGTATATTCTGTATTTACGGATAATAATGTGCAAGCTGAATTCAAGCTTTTTTTCCCTCTGCGGCAATAAAAGTTCAAACTCGGCCATTAAAAACTAATTCGCGAAACAAAACTACCCTTAAAAAATTTTCTAAACTTTTAAAATTATCGCAAAAGTTTTTCGTTAAAGGTTGGAGGGTGATAGGAAAAGAGCCGTTTAACATTTTATAAAAATCCGCTATGAAGTTATCGGGGTGCAACCGGGTCAAAAGGCTCTCGTAAATATGAAGGGTAAATATACCTTGAGGGCCCTCCGCCGTGGAATTACGGCAGAGGCAATATGATATAGTGTACGACAGTTTGGGATTTGATGTGTGAAAAATGTAAAAAAATATTTCACGAAAGGATAAATTGAATACAAAAATAAGTTCCCTGTAGAAAATGCGGCCGTTTTTCGCTGAAATAAATTAAGGGGATGTACCTAGTTATGGGACCTTCCTAAAAAAATTTTTTTTTAGGAATTTTTTTTAGCGAAACTATTCATTATAGAAGTCATGTTTGTATTTTATATAATAATATATAGCTTAAAATACAATATGTAAAATTTTAATTTAAAAAAAAAAAAATGGCAGCGCTACACCTATCCCTGCGACTCTGTTTTTTTTTTTAAGAAGCATTGCGGTTTGCATGATTATTGGGAGCTGAATCATCTGCAATCAAAATTTCTAAAGAGATTAATTTACTAGAAAATTAATCTTGTCTTTAAACGAAGGATTTAAAAAACAAAGATTCATCAAATGACATTGGTTTAAACAAAAAAGCGAAAAAATGACGTTACTGCATTTTTTCTAATTAAAAATAAAGTTGTTGATAAGATCAAAATTCGTTCGTTCAAAGACGATCTATATGTATAGACAAAATATGTACCAAATTTCATCAAAATCGGTTCATTGGTTCTTGAGATATCTTGCAAGCCGCCAAGCGGTTTTCAAGAAAAAGTAGTTTCGAGAAAAACCCGTTTAAGGTTTTAGGTTTGAAAAATCAGATTAAAAAACAGTAATACAAAAATAAATTCTTACCCGTAAATGAATCGTCGACTTCAGGGCCATATGCTGAATCTTTATCAGCTATTTGAGCTTCTAGAATACTAATTTCATCTTTTCTATGACGCATTCTAGCTTCTTTTATCTCTTCTTCTTTATAAGCCCTCATCTACCCACTTTCGGGTATAGGGCTCTCTCATATTACGCCATGCGTTTCGGTCTTCCGCTTTTTTATACCATGACAATCCTGCTTGTTTTTTGATATCGTCTGCCCAATGTTGAAAAGATCTACCTCTATTCCTGCGTTTCCCCCTAGGCCGCCATTTGATGGCTTTGGTGCACCATCCTTCTCGCTTCCTTACAGCGTGTCCCGCCCAGTTTCATTTTAGTGTAGTTATTCGTTGGCTAATATCTGTCACCTTAGTCGTATGTCTAATCCTCTCGTTAGTTTTATGATCTTTTAGGGATATATTTAGTATTCGACGTTCGACCGCTCGCTGGTGTACACGTAACTTGTTTATGTTTTTCTGGGTGAAGGTCCAAATTTCACAGGCATATGTCGTCACGGGTAATATGAATTCATTGTAGATTTTTGTTTTCAAGTTTAGCGGGATATTCGCCGTCATAATGTCTCTGACGTTTCCGTAAGCTGCCCAAGAAAGCGTGATTCTTCTTTCAATCTCCGCTGTTTGATTCTCTCCCGTCATCTCAAGTACTTATCCCAGATATACGCAATTCTCCGTTTTTTCTATGACTTTATCGGCTACTACTACATCTTCTTGATTGTTCTTGTCGTTTGTGCAAACTTTGGTCTTGTTCATGTTCATTTCTAAACTAATCTTTCCCGATTCCTTCTAGAGTTCGTGCAACATCGTCTGCAATTCCTCCCTGGTTCTTTTATACTTTGTAGCAATTATCGCTCGGCCAGGTCAACTCGTTCTCGGTCCATTTGAGCTGCGTAATCATTTACATGTCGGTCACAATGAACTCCCATAGCTGTCATTATCACTGAATTGCTACGAGTAAACTGCTACGAGTGCACTGTACAACGGTACCGAACAAACTTACAGTTTCGAGTATACAACCTTCGAATAGCAGATGTGAATGCCTTGTCCTTCCTAACAAAGAAAAATTGAAGAATCTTTTCGTATTATATTATAAAAGAAAACGTTTAAAATACATTAAAATCGAGAAAAGGTCGGCAAAGGCTGATCCGAGAGCAGCCGTTCGCCACTTGCTCCGAAAACTCTACGGAACTTCACTTCTTTTATACTGCTATAATTTCATCAATTTTTAACCGATTCTTACAAAACTTACTTAAATTTTTCTTCTTTAATCTCGCATGAATCTGAATGTGGTATTAATAAAGAGTGGCATTTTTTCGCCACTTCCCATGGAAAAGGGTCTTGCGATGGGATTGGCGGATGCGCTAAAAGTACAGCGAGAACTGCGAGTCTTCACAGAAATAGTGAAAATCAAATAGTATATCCCAAACGCTTGTTTGATTGGGCAGTTAATTATTTTAAAAATGTAAGTTCCGATTTTTGTACAAATGAAGAATGTCGGGCTCACGAAAACGTTTATCAATCGAAGCACCGAACTTGTAAAACTATATCTAAGACTCGCTAATTGCATGCATTTATACCGAAAGAAAATAACTGACTGATATGCAAAATATTTTCTAGTTCTAAAGAAGCAGTAACAGTAATTGATCGATCATTAAATAATAAATGCGAAAGGTCTTGATATTACTATTATGATTCCTTCGTTAAAAATTAATGAGATTTTTGAGAGCGTCAACGTTAGCGGCTCGCGCGCTAGTCCAGGAGCGCGTTGGAGGCCGCGCGTCATCAGAAATATATTAATATCTTTTTTAATATAAGGACTTATAGCCTGTCCCAAAATATAAGATCCTGACTTTTGCCGTTTTAAGTGGTGAATATAAAAATTCTGACCTTTTGTTTATGATAAGTTGCAGAGATAGACTTAAGAATTTTATTCCTTAATGCAAATAATAAAATTATAAGTGTTTTTGGAGGTGTTTATTTATAGATGCATGCAAAAACAAATGGATAAGAAGTACAAATATACCATACAGTTTGAATGAATGGGGTTTACAAAGGGGACATATTGTATAAATAAAAATATACTTTAACTGAAGCCTAATTCGGTTTCACTATCACTGTCATCAGTTGAGGTAATTATCAGTGGTTTTATATTATTTATATAAATATATGAATCTTCAACTTTAACAACGTGCTGAATGGAATTCTTCCAGCTTTCACAAGATATATCATTTATAACTTTGACTGATTCAACCACTGACACGCTTAAAGTAGGAGAAACATTTTGTGCCCTTATTTTTGATTTAACTTCATGCCAAATATATCCAATTGGATTAAACACACAATAATACGGAGGAAGCCGCAAAACAGTGTGTCCCATTTTCTCAGCCATACTATCACATACATATTTCTTTTTCAATTTATAGGCTTCCAAAAGATCACTTTTTTTTTATAACTAAAGTCAAAATAAATGTCATTTTCTAACATATATTCCTGTATTTCCGATTTGGTGTTGGCTGCATTAGGAACCTTATTTAGTAGGCGACTATGGTAACTTACATTGTCCATAACTATAAGACTCTGTTCGGGAACATTTGGCAAAAGGGAATTTTGAAACCAATTTTCAAAAAGTTCTGCGGTCGTGTCTTCGTGATAGTCCAAACTAGAATATTTTATGTTTTTTGCAGATAATAGTAAACAATTTGAAACCCAGCCCTTTTCAGATCCAGCATGCAAAATGGTTATTCGTTTACCTTATTTGAAGGTGCGTTAGTCTGACATTTTGTACTGCTGTCAACCCACCCTTTTTGCAAGGTGTCATGGGTATCGAACCATGTTTCGTCAAGGTAAATTATTGGCCAATTCTCTCATCCATACTTTTTAATTTCTTGTAAATAAGTATGTCGCAAGATTCGTAATCTTTGTGACTCCATCACTACTTGCCTTTTGTTGATTTTTCGGAACGTGAATCCCATTCTTAAGAGAATTCTGTGAAGGGTTGATCGGCCACAATGTATATTGGTCCCGTCCTGCATTAGTCTTAATTTTATTTTGTCTATTGTCGGCACCAACTGCTCTTCATACATAGAATATATTTTTCTCCTGATGACGTCTTTTTCACAATCATCTACACGATGCATTTGAAAATCTTTCTGTTTTTTCCTGATCCTGAGTGATGGTTTTCCTACAATACCCTTAATCATAGAAATTGAGGTTTTTGTTAGTTTACTGGTTTCTTGCAAAGCACTTCGTTTATACAAATTTCTTTTTACCAAACTGACGTAAACATTTTTCACTATTTGTTTAGCGTCAAGTGATAAATGTTTTCTCTTACGATAGCCACTATTGCAATTTTCCCACGGACGCCACATAATTAAAATAGAACTATTGTTGTAAGTAAAACCAAAAATAAAAATAATAAAAAGTATTTTTCGAATCCTAATAGGGACCTGTGGTCATTAGGCCTATATTATCAAATACTTAAAGGGCTCCAAACTGGATTGCCAGATAGAAAATATATAGGTAAAAATAGATCCAATATCAGTGCAGATGCAAGTGAGGGCGGTATACAAAACAGGTAAAATAAAAATATGTTTGTCGTAATACCTGGCAACTATGCACAAAACCTTAATAGGGTCGTTTATTGCCCGATTGAAATAGCAAAAAAGCACGATCTTATATCTTGGGATTTACTTTACTAACTTTTTTTTTTAATTTACTTAGTGGCGTTTAACACATTAAAAGGGTGCGGTCTCATTTTAGAGTGTTGTTTAAATTAATTGTTTATAACTTTAACAAATTAAGTTTTTACAATAACCGCATGTACATAGTACAGCTAAAAGGAAATGTAAAAATCCAAAAATCTATTTTTTTTTCTTAAACGTCACTCTTCGTATAACTTTTTTCAAGCAGCCTTTTATATGAGGAACATTATCTCTTTGGATTGATTTTCCCAGGACTGTGGTTCCTACAGAGTACAATTTATTCCGATTCAAGACCAACGTTAATCGCTTTCCCGCACACGCATCGCTCTTGTAGCGCTTTAAAGATTACCCTACAGCACGTGTGCTATGCCCATAAAAATGCGTGCTCGTAACTTCAAATGAGGTTGTCTTCTTTTTTTCATGAAACTTATTAAAACAATGCCTTATTAATATTTAAAACACGGCTGAAATACATAAAGGAATCCGAAAACGTGCTTTAAATATTTGAACCCCAGTTATTAATAAATTAGATGAAGTGGCGCCAAGTGTAGGAGTTAAACATTAACATTTTGATAAGATTTGTTTGTGTAATTGTTACGTTATTCTTTTTCCGGGTATTGGATGTCTTAATTTTTATTTTTAATAAATTTTATACTCGTATTCCCTGAAAGTGACCTGATACAAGATTTTACGAATGTATATGTACATATATTCACTGATAAGAATGTGTGCATGATGCGTTATATCAAAAATATGTATTTTAATTATTATAAATGATAGTTGCGTGTCATTTCGGTTTACCTCTTCCGTTCTGCTTAATGTATATTATAATGAGTCAGAAAAGACAGTTTCCTATTGTCCTGGAAGGAAATTAAAACCGTGCAATTACTTAATTTTAACATGTGATTAATTTGTTTTACTTAAGAACAGGGTTTATTCAGGCAAATACTTATATTGGATGGAAAATTCCGAGACTTTCCGAGAGGTAGCAGCACGGTGGGTCCACCCTTGTTCATCATTTATGTTAATGACGTGCATATAAGACTGTCCGGCTCTTTTGTCAGTTTGTTTGCGGATGACACACTGATATCTGTGGCTGGAAGAGATTTTGAACAGGTAACAGCTATTATGAACCGTGAGTTAAGAATTCTAACAGCGGAGCTATGTGAGAATAGATTAAAGCTGAATAGTTCGAAAACCAAGTGTATGGTGATTGGTTCTAGAATTAATTGTCAGAGATATTTTGATTTTAATTTAGCTCTAGTTATAAATGATGATATTATACAGTTTGTTAATGAAATTAAATACTTAAGGGTAGTCTTAGATCAACAGTTATGTTTTAGTAATCATGTAGATTATATGTGTAAAATATTAGGGAAGAAAATAGTTTTTTTTAGACGTGTGTCGGGGTGCCTATCTCCATGGGCCAAACAGCTGGTGTATAAAGCCGGGTTTCCACCAAACGGACATAGCACGAAACACAAACAAAAACTATTTTTCTCAACAAAAAGAACCATGTTTTGTAAAAAATAAACAGTTCCGAAAACATGTTTTTCGGGGAACAGTGTTTTTAGTAAACAAAACACTTTCCCATCTCGAGTCGGTATATCAAAGGAACACAAATTTGTTCGTGTTTTTTAGTCGGTTTGGTTGAAACACCTGAATGTTGTAGTTTTGTTCTCTGCGACATTTCTACTCTACTCTTTCAACTAGTTATCAACTTTTTATTAAATGTATGCAATTTTTATGAAGAGTTTGTCAACATTTAAAAAGTAAGTACCATTTTTAGTGTTCCGTACGGAACACTTATAAGATCACTTCGGTGTCTGTCTGTCTGTCTGTCACACCCGATTTTCTCCGAAACTATTTGACATAGAAAGTTGAAATTTGGTAATAATATAGGAATTGATGGCCTCATCAGAGCCATGTAGTTTTGAGAGTTAAATTTTGACTTAAGGGGTTAGTTTTGGGGGGTGAAATCGGAAATGAAAAAAAAAATTTACTAGGTCATCGAGTGTGGTGTCAAATGAAAGCTTGTGAAAACACGAGTAAAAAATGTATATATAATGTAATACTTGCGCACACTTTTCTTTGTATTATTTTTAAAAAATCGCGAAAAATCGCTGTCCCCCGCCTTATCTCGAAAAGTACTTATCAAAAAATTTTGAAAAAAGTCCGGAATATTCTCCACGGGGTGTAGATTGAACGAAAATTATCACGAGTGCATTACCTTTAATAATTTTTCTGGTATTAAAAAAAAACAAAAATTTCAAGGTCATCAGATTTTAGTAAAGATTGGAAACAAACTTTGTTGAAAACTCATTTGAGGTGTGTTTTGTGAAGTCACTGATCATTTTATACATCTGTAACAACATTTTTTATTTTAAAAGCAATCAACGTAAGGAACACTAATTGCGCAAGTTCAACTTGCACTTGACCAGTTATTTATATTTATTTAGTTAAACTTTTTATTCAAATATATATATATATATATATATATATATATATATATATATATATATATATGTATATGTATATATGTATTTCGTTACAATGATGATTAAAAAAAATTGCCTGGCAATTTTAGGTCCTAAAAAATTAATTAATTCAATATCGCTACTTAACATTCTGGTAAAATTCTGGAAGGAAGATCTCAATTCCCCATTTAACCCAATATCGCCAGTGCTTAAATCAGCCAATAATTCTGCTCTCCTTTTTAATAGAGAACTGACCCAATACCTTGGTTTTTTCTGTTTTGGCCATTAATTAAAAACAAGCCACAGCTAATTATAAAAAAAATCGTCTGTCGGAGGACATTCTTGCGGGACTAAAGAAAATGGGAAAAAGAGAACAAACACTAGCCACAAAACTTTTGGAACAGTCAACAGAAACTGTTTGAAAAAAAACAAAACATGTGTTGTTTTGTTTATTAAAAACAGAACTGTTTTTTTAAACTGTCTGTTTGGTGGAAACCCGGCTTAATACTACTATATTGCCGCATTTCTCGTATGCCTGTTCATTGTTGATTGCATGTACTAGGGAGGATATGCTAAGATTGCAACTGTTACAAAATAAAACAATGCGAATTCTCTTGAACTGTGATAGGTACAGATCTATTAAATATATGTTAGATTCGTTAAATTGGCTTGACATTCGTCATTTCATCACGAGAGCTCATCACATTTTAATATATAAGATTGAGAATGATCTGCAGCCAGATTATCTTAGATCATTTTTAAATAAAAGATGTAACTACCACAGTTATAACTAGAGACCGGATTATATGCATTTGCATATTTTCATATGCATTTGCATTTTTAGACCATTCTCACCGATTATTGCGTATTTTACCCAAAACGGACTTAATTTTAACATGTGATTAATTTGTTATACTTAAGAACAGGGTTTATTCAGGCAAAGAAGAAGAAAAGTTTGAAAACGTTTTGTGCAATAACCTAGGCTTTGAACCTTTGTGTCAGATTGATAGTTTTATTAATGAGACGAGTGAACTTTTGCCAGAAACAATTAGTGCTAACACAGCACCCAAATTCAAATACTGCCCAGTTACCTCAGTGGATGTGGAACGGTCTTTTTCCACTTATAAAAATATTTTAAGTGATCGAAGACACAATCTTACTACCCAACATTTGGAACAATACCTTATTGTTTATGTGTACAAGAATACAAATGTTAAATAATTTTAAAAAATGTTAAATAATTGTTAATTAAATTTAAACATCGTCGATAACTTGTTAATTTTGTGCTGATTTTGAAATAAAAAACTAAAAATTACTACTTTTATTATTATTTAATATTGCATATTTTGACCCTTTTCATGCATATTTTAAGCATTTTTCATGCATATTTCAAGATTTTTATGTTGCATATAATCCGGTCTCTAGTTATAACATTAAAAATAGTCATCACTATAATATGGAATTAGTGAAAAAAGCGTGGTTGCAAAAAACACTTTTTTATGACGGTTTGCGTTTGCCGAGTAATGTAAAAAATGCTCCTACTTTAAGTATTTTCAAGAAAAGATTGTTTTTTATATTTAAGAACTTAACACTTAACATATAGATTTGTATATTGTTTGTTTGTTATCAACTAGCCAAGAGCTAAATAAAGAATATATTTATTTATTATTTTTTATTAAACAAAAAATGACCAGTTAAGTGCAAGTTGAACTTGCGCAATTAGTGTTCCGTACGTTAATTGCTTTTAAAATAAAAATTTTTGTTACGGAGGTATAAAATGATCAGTGACTTCACAAAACTCATCCCAAATGAGTTTTCAGCAAAGTTTGTTTCCGTTCTTTATTGAAAACTGATGACCTTGAAACTTTTGTTTTTATATATACCAGATGGGTAATGCACTCGTGATCATTTTCGTTCAATCTACACCCTGTGGAGGATATTCCAGAATTTTTTCAAAATTTTTTAATCAGTAAGTACTTTTCGAGATAAGGGGAGGACAACGATTTTTCGCGATTTTTTAAAAAATACTACAAAGAAAAGTGTGCGCAAATATTACATTATATATATTTTTGAGTTTTTACAAGCTTTCATTTGACACCCCACTCGATGGCCTAGTAAAAAAAAATTTTTTTCATTTCCGATTTCACCCCCCAAAAAGTCAAAATTTATCTTTCTAAACTACACAGCTTTGATGAGGACATCAATTCCTATATTAATACCAAATTTTAACTTTCTACGTCAAATGGTTTCGGAGAAAATCGGGTGTGACAGACGGACGGACGGACGGACACCGAGATGATCTCCGATCTCCGAGAAGTGTTCCGTACGGAACACTAAAAACTCGCTTTTTAGTTAGTGTCAACTCTCAGAAGAATCGTGTAAAATTTTCATGACATTTTATCTATTAGTTGGTGAGTTACAGCTGTTTGAATGAGGCTACTTCTGCAAAACGATGAAACAAGAAGAATTTCGTGTGTTATTAAAGATTGCTTTTTGATGGGAGAAAATACAGCCAGAACCCAAGAATGGATTGAGAAGTGTTGTGGCACATCTGCTACGTCGAAAACAATTATATGCCGATGGTTTAGCAAACTTAAATGCGGTTCTACAGGTACCGATGATGCACTTTGTTCCGGACATCCAAATGAGGCAATCGCTCCACAAAAACTCAAAAAAATTCACCATATTGTTCTGAATGACCGCAAAGTGAAAGTAATAAAAATAGCTGACATCGTGAAGATACCAATAGAACCCTTGAGGCATATTTTCGATCAATATTTGCATATAAAAGAGGTATATGTCTGAGGGGTGTTGCGCATTCTCACGATTGATCTAAAATAGCAACGAGTCGAAGATTCAGAGCTCTGTTTGGCACTGTTTCGGTATAATCCAAAAGAGTTTTCGCGTCATTTCGTAACAATGGACGAAACATGGAACAACCACTATACACTTGAGTCCAACAAGTGGCCTGCAGAGTGGCTGGAACCGCATGAAAGCCGAGCGAAGCATCCAAAAATAGAAGCATTAGCTGGAAGGCTTTTAGCGAGTATTTTTTGGGATGCGCATGGAATAATACTGATCGACTAACTTGAGAAGGGACGAACAATCTCCGCAGTTGGTTTATTGGACCGTTTGACCGGTAAAATCAAGAAAAAAAGGTCACATTTAGCGAATAAAAAAGTGTTTCACCAAGATAAGGCTCCAACTCACAATTCCATAAAATCGATGGTGAAAGTAGACCAATTGGGCTATCAATTTATTTCTCGTCCACCGTATTCACCAGATTTGGCCCCAGCGACTAAAAGTGGCCCCAGGGAAAGAGATTTAGCTTAAATGAAGAAGTCGAGGCTGAAAGCTCGACAAATCGTACTATATGAAAGGTACCCACATGTTGGAAGATGGCTGGAGGAAGTATATCGCTCTTGAAGGAAACTACGTTGAAGAATAAAATCTATTTTTGTTGTTTCCTCAAAAGTTTTATGACTTTTCCCCCATATAGTATGCTAAACGTTCTCTAAATAAGAGCTTAGTTTTTACCTGTTTATAGTCCAAAAGTTGCTGCTGAAAAATGAATATTTTTTTTGTCTCAACATGTTGTACACTGTTCTTCTTACGAAAACTTGAAATGAAATTCCTATTGCAAAATTAAATCTTCTGCTGAAACGGACCGACCAGTTTCACTTAAAAAAAACCCAATAAATCCGCTTAAGGCCCTTGATTCGACCCGAAATAAATTTGAATAAATTTCACTTGCAAATCTACCACCGAAATGTTGTTGGGATTTTTCATTTTCTTAAAAGTGAAGTCTCGGTTTGCTTTATTTTATGCAATTAGTCTTAACTTGGAAGAAATGAGAAATAAGCAACACGCGCGAATAACTTGCCGTTTGATTAATTTTAAGTTAGGATGTTTTTTTGTGTTTTTCTTCGGATATTCGGACGGAAAGTGTACATGTTTTACTTATAACAAGAAAATTTTTTAACAGAAAAAAAAGAAACATAAATACGCGTGGTTTTCTCGGCACATCAATTTTTTTTAAATAGCCTAGGTGCCAATAAAATGTAAATTGTTTACCTCTGAAACAGAAAGGCATATTAGGACGTTTACTAGAATTTAGTCTGTAAAATTAGTTATGTAGTATTTATTTTGACGCTTATTATAGTTATGTCATTTCCAGTTGGAATGAAGTACACCTGATTGTCATAGGCGTAAAGTAAACATTTATAGATAACATATAAAGTACTACATAGGGTGAGGTAATAATTGCTAGGGGCCAGACCTGGTGAATACGGTGGATGCGGAAGCAATTCATAGCCTAGTTGGTCCAATTTCACCATCGATTTTTTGGACTTGTGAGCTAGTGCATTATCTTGGTGAGACAACACTTTTTTCTGCACTAAATGCCGCCTTTTTTCTTGATTCTACCATTCGAAGGGACCAAAAAACCAAGTAATAGACTCCGATGATTGTTCGCGTCTTCACAAGATAGCCGATCAGTATTATTCTATGCGCATCCTAAAAAAACTTTTCCAGTTGATGTTTGTATTTTTGGACTTTTCGGTCGGCTTTCATGCGGCTCCGGCTACTCTGCGGATCGCCTGTTGGGCTCAAGAGTATAGTGGTGAATCCATATTTCATCTATTGTTTGGAATCGACGACTTTATTTTATTTATATAAAAAATTTTTAGCTTAGAATTTTATTTTTTTCATTCGCGAAAACTCCTTTGGATTACACCGAAACAGTGCCAAACAGCAGTTTTTGGTCAGTCGTGAGAGTGCGTGCACAATCGGGCACATAGTTTTTTTATATATTTTTTTTTTCTTTTTTTTTTATGGGTCTAGCTCACGTGCTGCAGGGAAGTCCCTAAAGCGCTCCAGGAGTGGCACTGGTGCGGAAAAAGCGATTCATGTTGTTCTTGAATCCCTGTAAATTGTACTCGGTGGGAAAAACAGCGCTGGGCAAATTATTCCAAAGGGATGACGTTCTCCATATAAAAGATTGCTTGAAAAGTGTTGTACGTGGAGTAACAAGCTGAACCTCATACGGATGCGAAGCACCAGCGCGACGTGTATTTCTAACATGCACCGCTTTGGGAGGAATTAAGCGGGCTACATTCCTCGAACACTTTCCATGAAAATACTTGTAGAACAGACTCAAGTCGCCAACCGTTCTTCGATGTTCCAGCGAATCAAGGCCGCCGGTCAATTCCGGGTCCCCAATCAGACGGACCGCTCTTCTCTGAACAGAATCCAACAAATGCAGTGTATGTTTGGGAGCGGAGCCCCAAACGTGGGAGCAGTATTCCATAGTTGGTCGAATTTGGGCTTTGTAAAGAATTAACAGTTGCTGTGGGGTGTAAAGCTTTCTGGTTCTAAATAATATTGCCAACTTTTGAGAAGCTTTCCTTGCTATGCCTGCAACATGTTCATGCCAAGACATATTTGCTCCCAAACTAACGCCCAACAAATTGAGCGACGATGCTAGGGGAATGGAGTGCCCCGTCATAACTATGTCGGGTTCAGCAACGTTAACTTTTTTAGAAAAAACTGCCGCTTGGGTTTATATTTATATGCAAATATTCGTGCAAAATATGATTTTTGTTGATATCTTCACGATGTCAGCTATTTCTTTCACTTTCACTTTGCGATCATTCAGAACAATATGATGGATTTTTTTGTGTTTTTTTGAAGTGACTGCCTCATTTGGACGTTCAAAACGGTGCTTGTATGACCGTATTTAAATTCACTAAACAATCGATACTTTCTACGGAACAGATGTGTCATAACAAGTCTCAAATCATTCTTGGGTTCTGACTGTATTTTAATATTCTTCTTCTTTCTTATATGATGTGTCATGTAAGTAGGCAACTGTCTGTTTCATCCCCATTAGGTCTCTTCCGATGTGGACGTCCAGCATTCCTACCACCTTTTCGGAGATCTGCCTCTGGTTCTTCTACCGCAAGATTTATTGAGTTTGGCTCTTTTTATTAGTCTGTTCTACATGTTTTTTTCCATTGTTTTCTTGTAGCTCTGCTCCATTTGACTATTTCTTAGATCTTACCTAGTTCTTGTAGATTTTTGTTGCGGATTTTGTCGTGGATAGTTTTCAATGTATGTCCCTAATCACCTTCTGTTGTACTCCTCGTTTGTGCTGTTTTACATGTGTCAGCTCTTGTTTCTACGTCATATGTGAAGATCGGTCTCACTGTTGTCTTGTATCTTCTTATTTTGCTTTCCACTGTAAGGTATTTCTTTTTTCAGATTATATCCGTCAAGCAACTTGTGATGCTTTCATAGACTCATGTTTTACTTCCCTATTTAAGTCTCCATGGCTTGTTATCATTGTTCCCAGGTGTTTAAAATTATTAACCTATTCAATAATACTTCCTTGGATCTCCAGTTTGCATCTTAATAATCTTTTGAATCGTAGTAGATTTCCATTGTGTGGAAATGTGTGTTGCCCATATTGTATCTTCTAGTTTTTGGAAGATTTTCCACTATTCTGTCCATGACGAGGTTGAAGATAAAGACACTAAGTGAATCGCCTTGTCTTATTCCGGCATTTATTTTTACTTCCTTGCTCAGTAGATGTCCCACTTTTATATTTATTTTGCATTCTGTGTTAATGTCATGTATGATTTTTATTAGCTTCTGGTTTGTCTGCTTTTCTTGTAATATTGTTTAATCAACACACTAAATTATTTTTGTTCCATCGTTTTGCAAAAATCAACTCGCAAACTACTAGACAAAATGTCATAAAAATTTTACACGAATCTTCTGAGTGTTTATATAAACTGAAAATCATGTTTTTTTTTTGTTTGTGCTGCCATCTCTCAGAAAGTCTCGGGGACTTTTCACCCCATATTAGTGCAACGTATGGGATGCGATCAATACATGGTGGTAGAGAGAAATAGTAGAGAAATATCATACAGCATATTCAAAAAACTTACTTCAGGATTAAACAATATTGAATATGAAGTATGGAGCGAGTTCCAGAGGAAAATGTTTTTAGTTATTGATATTCAATATAAAAAGAAATTCTCTATTCTAAGTAAAAAATTAAAAAAGCTCTTACCGAAGAAGAATAGTCCTCAGGAACTCGTAAACATTGTAGAAAATCATTCATCTCAATCCTTTACACGAAACGAAATTCACATCTTAAACAAAGGTCTTAACTTTGCAGTACCCCCTCCTACAGATAATTTATCAGAAATAGTTGCTCACATTGAAAGTTCCATTAGTACACTTCCAGAAAATAGTAAATCATTTGTTAGGGAAGCATGCCGCAATCAAATATCGAAAAACATGGTTAACAACACAAATTCTAATTCACGAAAAAACATAAAAGTAGTTAAAGGATTGAAAAAGAAAGATGTCTTGTACTTAAAAGCGGATAAAGGAAATAAGGTTGTTATATTGGATAAGAAAGATTATTTTGAACGCGTAGATAATCTTATCGAATCTGGCCCTTATGAAAAGGTAACAAGAAATCCATTACCGAGAATGATATCAGAGGTTAAAAATTCTTTAAAAAAATGTAAGAACCTTGTCTCCGACTCGCTAAAATTTAAATTAAATGTGAGTAATCCGACCATACCAAAATTGTATTGCTTACCCAAAATTCACAAACCTGGAAAAGCAATGCGACCCATTGTTTCATCGGTCGGATCACCCATATATTTAATATCCAAATGGTTATCAAAAGAACTTGAGAAGTTACCATTAAATACTTTCGCAGTGAAGAATTCGTTAGAATTCATTAATAAAACAAAAAATCTAGTTCTTAATGAAGGTGAAGTCTTAATTTCTTTTGATGTTAGTTCTTTGTTCCCAAGTGTGCCAATTCCACAAACTTTACAATATCTCGAAGAATTACTTAGAATGAATGACTTTGAAGACGAAATTATTCGTGAATACTTAACATTATCTAAACTTTGTATGGAACAAAATTATTTCCAATATAACAATCAATTTTATGTTCAGAAAGAAGGAACAGCTATGGGTAATTGCTTGTCACCTTTCATAGCCAATTTATTCATGAGTAAGTTTGAAATCGAAGCCAGTCAAGAATTCGAATATTTCCCAAGGGTATGGTATAGGTGTGTGGATGATATTTTCGCGATTTTTGATACAAATAAAGCAAATATTGATTTTGTTTCTAAATTAAATAGCCGATATGATTCCATTAAATTCACTTACGAAGTTGAGAACAAAGGACAATTGCCTTTTCTAGATATTTTTAATTATTAAAAACAAATAATAGATTAGAATTTGATATCTATAGGAAGGACACAGTAACAGATAGATATAGTCCTAATGATTCATTTCATTGCAAACAACATAAATTAGCCTCATTACATTTTTTAGTTCATCGTTTAATCACTTTCCCTCTGAATAGAGTAAACTTTAATAAAGAAAGGAATCGTATTAGAAATATAACTAGAGTTAATGGTTATGACGACGACTTAGTAAATAAGCTAATAAATAGACATAAGTTTAGGTTTAATATTCAGAATTCCACCTTTTTTACACGCGAAGAAAATAACACCAAGTATGTCTCCATACCATATAATCCGAAATATAGCAAGGGACTCAATAAGGTATTTAATAAAGTAGGCCTCACCTTAGTCTATAAGTCATCAGACAATCTGAGGAATATCTTAGGAAATCCCAAAGATAAGATTCCTAATTGTGAGAAAAGTGGAATTTATGAAATTAGTTGTACTGATTGTGACAAAGAGTATGTTGGGCAAACTAAAAGGTCAATTAAAACACGATTTAAAGAACATTTAGCACACTTAAAATACAATAGAACAGAAAAGTCTAGCATTGCCGAACATGCCCTTGAAGCTGATCATACTGTAACATTAGATAATTTAAGATTAATAAAAAACGTATCTGATAGGAGATTGTTAAACGCATACGAAAGTATGGAAATCATAAAATGTAAAAGTAGTTTAAATAAAGACAGAGGGCCTATTCCTTATAGTCCCCTCTACTGGTTACTTGACCGGAATTGATGGCCTTGCCTATGTCATTAGTTCCGCTTGAGTAATTCAAGGGTTAGGCTAAGTATAAATAGGGTAGATTTGTAGTTTATATTTAGTCAATCATCGCTCCTGATGAAGCTAACATGGTTAGTGAAACGCGCGTCGAGTGCAAAAATAAAGTGTTTGGTGTAGTGGTGATATATACTGAGTAGTAACAGATAATGTATATTTTTGGAGAAGTTAGAAGTTATATAATCCACATGTGGATTCCAGCTTAGGATCGTAAGGCACTCATTCTGGAAAATCTGGCGCGTATATTTAAACATTTCAAACAGATTCATTAAAGGGTTCAATTGAGGAATAACAACGGTTGATACAGTAATGGCAGGCTTAAGAATTCCTTGAATACCTTTTAATATGTGTAGCACTCCACGTACCCTCGGGCAGTGCCAGCAGAGATTCCAAACGATACTCGAATAAAATACATTCCGTATAAACTAAATTCATACGTGGGCAGAACCCTTAAGTGGCCGCTTGACCCTGTATAAAGCACTCTTTACTGTTGCGTGCCAAATCTATAAAGTAAATCAAGCTAGTGGTGCGTAGGAAGACCAGGAAAAGAAACTTGATATATCTGAGCGAATTAAATTGTTTTCATTGTTTCTCTAATGGATATTTCACAAATTACAACTGTTTTTATTGTTTTGGGTTTTGCTAGTGTGGGATTCAATGTAATTGGCGGAGAGTGATATTTGAAATGCATAATGGTTGATTGAACATGTGTTTATAACTGGGAATTATTTTTAATTTTGATGGTCAATAAGTTAGAGTCTGTCAAGTAGGAATGTGACCGCTTGAGAAAAATGTGTTTCGAGAACATTTCTGCCATCAATATATTCTTCGGTGTACTAACAACAACGCAATTACCTTAGTAAGGTGTCCAATCGCCTCCTGCATCAATAATCGCCTGGCATCTTCGAGGCATGCTGTCGACGAGATTTTCTGCATACTCGCGCGGCAATGATCTCCAAATTTTTCGAATCTCGCGAGACAACTAAGTCAAATTCGATATCACTGCTCGGTACACTAGCCAAGGCGGTGGAGAAAGTCATACTAGATAAGTTAACCAAAATCTATGCCATTAATGAAAAATATCAAAAAGAACAATTTGGTTTCAGGAGCGGGCACAGTACTGCCCTGCTGATAGGAAACATTTTTCAGGGCACTATCAATAAAATGAACGTAAAGCAGAGCACTGTTGACTTCCACAAGGCTTTCAACAACTTGCCATCTTGCAAAATGGGCACTCATATAAGCTGCTCGTGCAACATAACCCATCTCTATACATAGTGACACTACTGCGTTCTTATATCAGCAGAAGGGAATTTAGCGTGAGGGTAGGAATCTCCCTATCCACCTCAAGAAAGATTAAATCGGGTGTACCGCAGGGCTCGGTGTTGGCACCAAAAGCGTATAATCTCTTTCTGACCGATTTTCCAACTTATTCTTCAGCAAAATGAGCCCTCTTTGCAGACGATGCGCTCGTCTACGCGCATTCTTTCTATGCAAACGTAGAAGGACGCACGTCTGTAACCATTTAAGAAAAATAACCCCATGGCAACAGAAATGGAAAATAAAACTCGGCTAGAATAAATGCGAAGGTATAATTCTAACAAAAAAATTTACCAATATTAGAATAAATGAACCTATTAAAATCAATGACACCCCAGTACTATTCAGAAACCGTCTGAAATACTTGGGAGTCATCGTTAACACAAGACTAAAATTCCATCTGCATGGAAAACATATACTGCAAAAGGCCTTCGTTGCCTTGCAGAATTTATATGCATTACTTGCACCAAATTCATGTCTTGGTTTTCAGAATAAATTGATTTTATATAAACAAATTATAATGCCTGTGCTAATGTATGCTGTACCAGTTTGGTACAGCATATCAGATGCACAGGTCGGACGCATTCAAAGAATGCAAAACAAGATTCTCAGATGTGTAGCTTCGTGACGTGATTTTCGCCCAGCATAGGTTTCTTCAACGTGCTTCGGAATTTGACATCATAGGCACGAAGATATTGTCGAATGGTCTCATGGGACACATTCAAACCGAATTTTCTTAATTTTACCGCTCCTTGATGCAGCGTCAATTTCGGATCCCGTGAAAATAAAGACACGATTCGTTTTTCGACTTTTGGAATGACTTTGCCTACCGAGCCACGTTTTGGCATGTCATCGACTTTTTCGTCTAGTTAAAATGATTTACATACTTCTTCACAAACGATACCGACTTTTTAATATATTTAGCAATCGTGGAATGTGTCATTTTAGGCCCTTTAGGGTGGGAACAAATAAAGACTGCCTCGAACCTACGCGCATACAAGTGACTAATTTTGGATTTTACGTGATTTCGACGAAAGTTCGCAATCGAGTGATACCTTTACTAAAATGCGTCGTAGACAAAGGTTCCCTCTACCGATTTTAAGTTGAATCGCTAGAATCGCATCTATCAAAAATGAATTATCGCGGACACGTTCTTACTTGACAGACTGTATTAAAGAGAAAAAGTTAGGTTTCTGAGACGGTCTAAACGTAGAGAAATGAATGGACTAGCATAACGATGCATGGATTTGAAATAATACCTGTGTGGTTCATCAACTGCAACTTCGAACTTAATGCCACATAAAAATTCTTTGAGCGGGTCGAAGAGATTAAAATCGGACGGTACGAGGTCGGATCTATTGGGTGGGTGTGGCAACACCTCCCAGCCCAACTTTTCAATCGTCTCCTGCGTTTTCTGAGCGGTATGAGAGCGGGAGTTATCATGCAGCAAAATCACCCTTGTGAGAGAGAACCCTGACGTTTTCTTCTTATCGCGGGTTTTTCTTTCTGTTGAAGCATGTTCGAATAGTACTTTCTGTCGACAATACGTTAATCTTCTAAATAATCACAATAAATTGAGCCTGAAGAGTCCCAGAACACTGTTACACCACTTTACTGGCAAACGCGTAGGTTTTAAATTTTTTCTTCGAATTGTGAATGTTTCCACTCAAGGCTTTACCGTTTGGCTTCAGCTTCAAAATGAAGAATCCACGTTTGATCACAGGTTGTTATACGATCTAGAAACTCATTATCTTCCATTAAAAACCGTCGTTTGAGTTCAAAAGAAATGCGAATTCTTTCATCTTTTTGGTCTTGTAACCCATCTTGAACACGTTTTGCGATAGTTCGGTTTATTATGAATGATGGCATGCACGGTTCCAATACTGACATTACACATTTCAGCAATTGGCGCAATTTTGCAGCGTGCAGCGAAACTTCAACTGATGTTCCCGAGCACTAAAGATCAGTGACGCTTGTTCTGCCTGAATTAAACTGTTCAATCGACTTATACACGTTCCAGCGGCTAAAACACTTTTCACCATACTGTTTCAACATTCTTGAGTAAATTTCGGCCAGTTTCACATCACATTTTAACACTCAATGTTGCTCTTCCGACGTACACCTTTCGAGCTGAGCTGACAGTTTGAACTGAACAAGGTCGGTTACGTTTACTATTTTTTTCAAACAGCTAATTGAATCTATCGTCAAGGTTGCCAACTTGTCCCTCCAAAAGTTTCATTTAAAAATATTGAGTACTTCTCCCACTAGTGATGTTTGTCTCGTTAATTATTAAATATTCCTCATGTGTGTATTTACCTAAGACTTCCATAAATACTGTTACAATGAAAACATAGCCTAAACATTTAATTTCTATGAAAATTAAAACAAATTATTATGGAATTAATTTATATACTCATAATGACAAAATTAATTTAATATTTACTCAAAATGTCCCTCTCTTGCTTTTACACAATTAGGCCATTCGTTTATGGCAGCACGCACTTGATCCAACGGAAAATTGTCCACCGCTTTTATTAAAGCTCGAATCAAAGAATGAAGATTGACATGTCTTTTAGAGCAAACCATACCCTCTAAGTGGGACCAGAGTTTATAATCTAAAGGATTTAGATCAGAACTTGCAGAAGGCTAATCTTCTGTAGTAATAAATAAAGACATATTTTGTTGAAGCCATGCTTGGGTTGTTTTAGCTTTGTGTACTGGTGCAGAATCTTGCTGGAAAATACGAAGCTTATTTTTGAAAAGAATTTGGTTTGGGGGTTTTACAATGTTCCCTAAAATAGTGTCTTGATATATTTTAGCCGAAGTTTTCGCACCTTTTTCACAAAAATAAATTCTAGTAACACTATCAAAGCTGACACTTCACCAAACTATAACTGATGCTGGAACAAGTTCAGACACTTCTTAAGAAGATCTGGCATAAACCTATCCTTTTGATTATTGAAAGATTAAATACGAGTACAACAAAAAACTGGTTATTTAAACACAAAATTTCGACAATATTTTTATTTTTCTGTACAACGCGTTTCTCTAACAATGTAGCTTTGTCAAGTAACTTTACTTGAAAAAGTTACGAAACGCGTTGTACTGAAAAATAAAAATATTGTGGAAATTTTGTGTTTAAATAACCAGTTTTTTGTTGTATTTAATCTTTCAATAATCAAAATGATAGGTTTATGCCAGATCTTCTGAGGAAGTGTGTGAACTTATTCCAGCATCAGTTATGGATTGGTGAGGTGTCAGCTTTGATAGTGTTACTAGGATTTATTTTTGTGAAAAAGAAAAATTAATCGATTAATACAAGTAGGTGAAATTTTATCCCATTCTTTCTTCAATGATTTGAATAATGCGGCTTTATTTGAATATGTATGCTTTCGAACTTGACGGTCTAGCGTTTACCATAAGTATTCTATTGGGTTCAAGTCGGTGATTGAGATGGCCAGCTTAAAACTCTCACATTTGAAGCAGAAAACCACTGTTTTAACAACTTGGATGTATGTTTGGGGTCATTATTCTGCTAAAATATCCAATTCTGCTGCAATGTTTCTTCAGCATATGATAATAAATTGTTTTCTAAAATGTCCTTGTAAATATCGGCGTTCATATTTCCGTTGATTTCGATCAATGGAGCGACTCCTTATGCTGAGAAAATTCCCCAAACCATCACACTCCCTCCACCGTGTTCTACAGTAGGAATTTGGTACCGAACATCATTTCTCGTACCAATAGGACGTCGTACATGTTGTCTACCATCGTTTCCAAAAAGATTAAATTTAAATTCGTCTACTTTTTTCCAATCTTTGATTGTCCAATTTAGGTGATCTTTGGCAAATTGTAATCGGGCCTTTTTATTATTTTTACTGATTAATGGTATTTTTAATACCTATACGGTCAAAAAGTCCCACATAATGTAGTCTTCGTGTCACAGTACTACGACTAACATTAGCTAGGTTTTCTTCCTTTAGCTCGCGTGCAATTTGGGCAGCAGTTTTGACATCCGCAGTTGATTTGCGTTTAATGATACGACCTATTTTTTTAGACGTTTTTCTTGGTCTTCCACTACGCGGATGATCTTTTAAACCATATCCACAACGGTATTTTGCAATAATATCGTTCACGGTTGATTTACCTATCGATAATAATGAAGCAATCTCACAAGAAGACTTTCCTTCTTTTGAAAATTTTATTACTCTCTCACGAATTTGGATTTGCATATGCCGAGCCATGTTTATGCTCCCACGACCTTTTATGAACTAAATGTGAACATTCAACGCGCTATTATTCGTAAATACGTTTTTGAACATACTAATGCGTCAATGTATATTATGTGACCGGAAACTTTTGCACATATAAATATAAGAATAATAATAATAAATATATTCACAAACATAAATAATATTCTTTTACTATATTATTTTGTTTCCTATATCTCATACTCACATCTCATAATGATTAAAAATTATTAGTCTTTTTTTAATAAATTAGAGTACGAAATGTCACTGGCCGGAGACTTTTGCACGCCACTGTATATATATATATATATATATATATATATATATATATATATATATATATATATATATATATATATATATATACATACACATATATACATATACATATACATATTTATTTATGCATAAAATGAAGTATGTGGCGTAAAGAAACGCCTTATTTATAATAATCGTGTAATTTTATTAACAATAATAGATATTTTTGTCCTGGTTTCGAGTTCAATGTACACTGCAATAAGAAAGGCCATAATCATATAGTGAAAATATCTTTCGGGAAATAACCTATAAATGTTCAATTTTATTACGTGCACACACAGTAAAATATAAAATTAATTAATGCCGCTTTTTACGACCATATTATTTAGCGCAAATATTAATACGCCTTTTTTGCTGGCAATGTGTAAATCAATATACATATTTTGATCAAATCTGGTCGTCCAGTCTACGTAATACGTTATCAATCGTATATGGCACTCTATGAACCGATGTTTTTAAAAAGGGTGTATAAAATTAATTTTTAGCGATCTCAAAAACAGAGGTTCTGAATTCAATATTTGTGTATTAGACCCAGAAGGCGACCTGAAATTTTGTCCTGTCTACTAACCGTCAGCTTAGTCCAAAAACTCGAAAAACGACCGTTTTTGGTTGGAAAAAACGGGTCCAGCTTCGTTCTCCGGTATTGGCGGCCTCAGCCTTTTGCAAGTTTCCTCTTATTTTATCAAGAACAAACTAAATTTATTGATTTTATATGGTTAAAGGGATCCATTTTTAGATCGACCGCTTTCCCGCTAGCATGTTTTTGAGGTCTGCGAATAGATAATCGTCGCTGGGGGCCAAATCTGGAGAATACGGTGGATGAGGAAGCAAATTGAACTTCAATTCATGTAGTTTTGCCATCGTGACCATTAACTTGTGACACGGTGCCTTGTCTTGATGAAAGAACACTTTTTTCTTGTTCATTTGGGCCATTTCTTTGCGATTTCTGCCTTCAAATGCCTCAATAACTTTATATAATATTCGCTTTTGATGGTTTTTCTCTTCTCAGCATAGTCGATGAAAATTATTTCATGCGCATCTCAAAATACAGAGGCCAAAACCTTCCCAGCTGACTTTTGTGTCTTTGTGGTGTATGGTGGTTCCATGTTTCATCCATTGTCACATATCGCATAAAAAAAATCCTTTTTATTGCGCCTAAACAGGTCCAAACCGCTCAGATTCATCAACACGTTGTTGATCCATTGTGAGCAAATGCGGTACCCATTTCGAACAGAGCTTTCTCATACCCAAATGTTCATACAAAATATGACCAACACGTTCTTTTGATATCTTTAGGGTGTCAGCTATCTCTCTCTCTCTCTCTCTCAAATTTAGTGAATTTTTTTATGTGTTCCGGTGTAACCACCTCATTTGGACGTCAGCATCATTTGTGTCTGTACGATCGCGTTTAAATTCAGTATGACAGTAAATGACGAGTGATTTTCCAAGTGCAGAGTTCCCGTAACACTTATCCAGCCATTGCTTTACTTGAACGGTATTTTTTCCCATTAAAAAACAGTTTTTAGTCAACACACGAAATTTGATTTTTCCCATTATTTTGAAAATATCAATAGTGGCGTCACTAAAACCACTGTAACTTGTAAACTGTATTTTTAAATTTTTACATCATATGGATTTTTTGAAAAGGGCGACATCTATGTGTCAGACCAAAAGCTTTTCAGCCTACGTGTTAATAAAGGATTCTGTTATTTTGTTTCAATACTGCGCAAGCTCCGAATGATGGGCGCATGCCTCAAATAACGATAACAGTTGGGTTCTTACATTTAATTTCTTCCTTTTACTACTACGCAAGGTCCTAATGATGGGCCTATGTTTCAAATGAAGATGGCCTACCAGAATAACCATTGCATAATCTCGCTATTGAAATAAGTTCCATTATAGAACTCAAAACAGCCATTGTTATCATATAAATACATGTTACAAATTAATTATTACATTTATAACTTGGCAGTTAATAAGTTTGGTTCGCATAGTTCAAAACATTACATTTACTCATATATTCCTTCTATTAAAAATCAAATCAAATATTTGAAAAAATAACCGGTCAAGTGCAAGTTGAACTTGCGCAATTAGTGTTCCGTACGTTGATTGCTTTTAAAATAAAAAATGTTGTAACGGAAGTATAAAATGATCAGTGACTTCACAAAACACACTCCAAATGACTTTTTAAGAAAGTTTATTTCCAATCTTTACTGAAAATTGATGACCTTGAAATTTCTGTTTTTTTTTTATATACCAGATAAATTATTACAGGTAATGCACTCGTGATAATTTTCGTTCAATCTACACCCCGTGGAGAATATTCCAGAATTTTTTCAAAATTTTTCGATAAGTACTTTTTGAGATAAGGCGAGTGGACAGCAATTTTTCGCGATTTTTTAAAAATAATACAAAGAAAAGTGCTCGCAAGTATTACATTATATATATATTTTTTACTCGTGTTTTCACAAGCTTTCATTTGACACCACACTCGATTTTTTTTCACTTCCGATTTCACCCCCCAAAACTAACCCCTCAAGTCAAAATTTAACTTTCAAAACTACATGGCTCTGATGAGGCCATCAATTCCTATATTATTACCAAATTTCAACTTTCTATGACAAATAGTTTCGGAGAAAATCGGGTGTGACAGACAGACAGACACCGAAGTGATCTTATAAGTGTTCCGTACGGAACACTAAAAATGAAATTTCTTTTCCCGATTACAAGTTGTAGGCGACCGACTGTAACCAGAGAAACCTATAAATAAAAGGGGGAGGTTTAAAATTTAATAATTTTTAATTGCCACAATCCACCACGTTAAATTATATTTAAAATTATAAATGATTTGTTCACGTTCATAAAATGAACGCTTTCCCATACACCAATAAAATTTTCTCCAATTTATCGGATACTTTATAATTTTTGTTTTTTTCTGTCACGACATAACAGCTCTGTTTGACGTAAATTGGCCGAAACCCGATTTTAAATTCCCATAAATCAATAAATAACAACGATGCTATGTTTGCTTGTGTGTCGAGAGTAGTAAACAGTTCGTCCTAAACCAATAAATAGATGTTTGTTTCCTAAATAAATATGCAAAATTATTATGGTTTATTTACTTTTGATAAGGAAGGTCGACGTGGAAATATTTGCAAACGCCCTTTAATTAAATAAAATAAAGCATTATTCGTAAAAATAAATACTTATGTTCTAAAAATAAAACATTGATAACAGAAAGGGTGTAGTTTAATTCACCAACTTTCACTTTCAAATAGGTTGTCAGGTTGTCGAAAATGAAACCGAACTTATGTTGTACGAAAAATTAACAAGAAATATTTTAAAAAATACTTTTATTTAGTCAACAAAACTTCAGAATCAGTACAACGTTCATAACGATTAATTCCCATGTCAAAATACGTTTTGAACTCTTGTTTTGGCACCTGGGTCACTACGATGGTCACTTCGGCTTTAGTGTTAAATGAATGAACGAATACTTTATTTAGCTACTAGGTAATACATTAATATAATATACAACATATTATGCAATTTCTTGTCTAATTGAACCACTAATCAGTTTTGCATTTTTTGCCTCATTGGGGAGAGCATTAAAAAGTCGGACTCCTTCCTGGAATAATGACCTCATCAAAAACGATTTTGTTGTATGGTCTGTGTGAAAATTATTCCTGGATCTTATATTGTGCTGGTGAAGCTCGTAACGCTGAATTATAAATTTCTTCAGATAGCCTGTGAACTATTTTATACATAAATATTAAATTACTTATTTTAATGCTCTCCTCAATAGACATCCAATTAAGATGCCTCACCATACTTTGAATTGGAGTACCAGGTGTACAAGTATGAAATGCGAATTTCAGACAACAGATGGTGCACCAATGCAGTTTGTGCTATAAAGATTTGACACTGCGCCATTTTGTTGTGTCATCAACAAGTGTCAGATGCGAACGAGTGATAAATTGGAAAAGTGTGTGCATAGTGTTGTGTTGTTGTGTTCAATATGGCGAACGAAATTTATACCGAACAAAGAGCGTTCGCGGACAGCATTAATTTTTTCTTTTCATTTGAAGAAAATTGCTGTTGAATTATACCGATTACTTCAAGAAGCTTATGGTGAACATGCTCCGTTGCAAGATACGTGTAAACATGGTTCCGGTGTTTCAAGAGTGGTGACTTCGATGTTGTAGACAAGGAAGTGGAAAAACCGCCAAAAAAAATACGAAGATGTGGCATTGCAAGCATTGTTGGAAGATGATTCGCAAACACAAAAACAACTCACCGAGCAATTTGGCGTTAGTCAACAAGCTGTTTCCAATTGGCTACGAGAGATGGGAAAGATTCAGAAGACCGGTAGATGGGTACCACATGACTTGAACGACAGGCAAATGGAAAAGCGCAAAAACACGTGTGACATTTTGCTCGCTCGGTACAAAAGGAAGTCGTTTTTGCATCGTATAGTTACAGGGGATGAAAAGTGGATTTATTTTGAGAATCCCAAGCGTAAAAAATCAGGGGTAGACCCAGGCGTACCATCCACATCGACGGCAAGACCGAATCGCTTTGGCAGAAAGACGATGCTCTGTGTTTGGTGGGACCACAGGGGCGTGGTCTATTATGAGCTGTTAAAACCTGGGGAAACGGTTAATACTAAACGTTACCAACAACAATTGACCGATTTGAACCGTTCGCTGCTTGAAAAAAGGCCAGAATAGCGATAGAGGCAACACAAAGCCATTTTTCTTCATGACGGTGCTTCATCACATACGGCAAAACCAGTTCGCGACACGTTGGAAGCACTCAGTTGGGAAGTTCTACCCCATCCGGCTTACTCACCAGACTTGGCTCCTTCCGATTACCACTTGTTTGCATCGGTGGGTCACGCACTTGCTGAGCAGCGCTTTGGTTCGTACGAAGATGTGAAAAAATAGCTCGATGAATGGTTCGCAACAAAAGGGGAAGATTTTTACTGGCGTGGTATTCATAAATTGCCCGAAAGATGGGGAAAAATGTATAACAAGCGATGGAGCATACTTTGAATAAAGCACTTTTTATCATTCTTTCGAATTTAACATGTTTTTTTAAAAAGAAAATCCGCATTTCATACTTGTACACCTGGGTTATATGTTACAACTCAACAGTACTGTCATACATTTATTTTGTAGTATTTGCAGCCTTCTCAAACTCTCCTGAGGGCATGCCAATAATAGAGAGTTACAATAAGTAAAGTCAGGACTGATGATTGTATTACACACTGACATTTTAGACCACCCCGAATGATTTCCCGCAATTCTTCTGAAAAACCCAATCTTTTTCCCCAACTTTTTACATAAATAGTTAACATGCTGCACAAATTTTAGTTGTAGATCTAAGACCATTCGGAATATTTAATTTCATAGACCCGTTCAATAACCGCATTGTTTATCTGAACAACATGAGTATTATTATCAAACTGACCACACCTACCCCTTGTGCTCAAAACCATAAATTTAGTTTTTCAGAATTTAATTTGAGGTTGTTAACACACAACCAATCGTACAGGACAGCTAACTCACCATTTAATACTTCAGTGGCTTCCGAAAAGTCGCCACCAGAAACCTAGACAAGCGTGTCATCAGTAAACAGGCTCACAAATGATTTTTTAATACTCTGTGAATATCATTTGCATACATAATAAATAAAAGCGGACCCAACACACTCCCCTGCGGCACCCCATAACAACTCTCAGCCTCTCTGGATATATTATTACCTACTATGGTTTTATGACAACGCTCACTCAAATAGTCCTTTATTAGTCTTAATGCCGAACCTCAAATACCGTACGATTTTTTTTTATGGGTCCAGGAGCGGCATGTGTGCAGAAAAACGATTCACGTTGTTCTTGAATGGGTGTAAATTGTACTCGCTGGGAAATACAGTGCTGGGCAAATTATTCCAAAGGGATGATGTTCTCCATATAAAAGACTGCTTGAAAAGCGTTGTACGCGGAGTAACAAGCTGAACCTCATACGGATGTGAAGCACCAGCGCGACGTGTATTTCTAACATGCACCACATTGGGAGGAAGTAAGCGGGCTACATCCTTCGAACATCTTCCATGAAAATACTTGTAGAACAGACTCAAGTCGTCAACCGTTCTTCGATGTTCCAGCGAATCAAGGCCGCCGGTCAGTTCCGGGTCTCCAATCAGACGAACAGCTCTTCTCTGAACAGAATCCAACAAAGGCAGTGTATGTTTGGGAGCGCAGCTCCAAACATGGGAGCAGTATTCCATAGTTGGTCGAATTTGAGCTTTATAAAGAGTTAACAGTTGTTGTGGAGTGCAAAGCTTTCTGGTTCGAAATAATATTCCTAACTTTTGAGAAGCTCTCCTTGCTATGAATGCAATATGGTCATGCCAGGACATATTCGCTCCCAAACTAACGCTCAACAAATTGAGCGACGATGCTAGGGGAATGGAGTCCCCCAACATAACTATGTCGGGTTCAGCAACGTTAACTTTTTTATGAAAAACTGCCGCCTGGGTTTTTGTAGCGTTAAATTCCACTTGGTTACGGTCACCCCAAGATAGAATTTCTTCCAGGTCTTTGTTAAGTTGAACGACCTCCTGATGTCTGTGGATATTCGCCTGAGCAGCCGATGTCCGAGTGTTCAAAGTGAGTGAAGAGATAAGCGTACTGTCGTCTGCAAAGCTGTAAGTTGGATTCCCGGTCTTTTCCAGCAGATCGTTAATGTAATGAGAAAGAGAGTAGTGTTAGAAAGAAATCCGTCGACTGCCACTCGTAAAGAACGCTCTCTGAGGAAACATGAGAGCCTTAAACAGAACTTTTCAGACATACCACAAGAGCGTAGCTTAGCCAACAGTCCATCGTACGAAACACTGTCGAATGCCTTGGATATGTCAAGAGCAACCGCTCGAGATTCTCCAAAGTGTTCAATTGCGTTGTTCTAACTTACTAATCAACATATCTCTATTAATAGTTTCAAACGCCCGCTTCATGTCCACAAATACACCACTTTGTCTTCATTAATATCCCTCCTCCAGGTATTACACGCATATTGTGAAAGTCGTTACGACGGCCGCCTTTTAAGTTTTTACACACGACCACTAGATGGCGCTATTGAGATGCGTCATTGGCATTGTTATAAAGTTTGACATTTCTTATTATTAAGACACGATTCGTTTTTCCACTTTCGAAGTGGCTTTGCCTACCGAGCCACGTTTTGGGAAGTCGTCAACATTTTTCGTCTAGTTAAAATGATTTACCCATTTCTTCACAAACTATGCCGACTTTTTAATATATTTAGCGGCCGCGGAATGTGTCATTTTAGGCCGCTTTGGATGGAAACAAAGACAAACTGTCTTGAATCGACGCGCAAACCTATGACTCATTTTGGATTCAACGTGATTTCGACGAAAGTTTAGAATCGACTGATACTTTTACTAAAATGCGTCGTAGATAAAGATTCCCTCTACCGATTTTTTGTTGAATCGCTAGAATCGCATATACCAAAAATGAATTATCGCTGACACATTCTTACTTGACAGACTATATATTCTTACTTTTATAGTGTAAAAGACATGACTCTTCCGAGATCATGCTTACATACGTACTTACATTAAATATCCTGATAGTTTCCACGTTATTGTTATTACCGATGTGTAAGATGTAGCTACATAACTCTCCATCGGATCACTCGTAAATTGGTTCAAAGATGCAAGAAGCTAAGATTAGATTGTGTTACTCAGTTTTACGAGGCACGCAGGTAAAATTGCCGATCGCACGATAACGATTACTGACCTTTAGACTATTCTTTTCAGTGGCGCACGTGACGATATGCTATATATTTAATTTACTAAAATATCCTACATTGATAAGAGTCTATAGTCGTCAGACACACATGAGCGCAACTCATCATTTTGAAAATTATGCGTAAGACCTTCTGTTGTATTTCTGTGTGGCGGCCTATGGCTTCGTGGCGTAGTAGTTGCTTGCGGTGCAGAAGAACTCGGGTTCAATCCTGTTTGCAGAAATGCAATAATGTCCATGGTAGCAGTATCGCGTTGTTAAAAGGTTCCGTGAAAGACAAAAATGGAAGGATCTACTAGCTAAACTAAGGAATAACCAAAACATCAAGAAGGCAACAGTGAGAATAGCACCGGAACCCGTAATTACCACCCAGCCGGCAAACACCGATTCTCGGACGAACATTTTCGACCCCCCCCCACCTACAATCTGCGTAAATGCAGACCTATAAAAGAACTGCGACCGCACGTCGGTTTCTCAGTTAGCTTCGAGCGGCAGCAGCAGCAAGATCACAGTATCGAGCAGCAACAGCAGCGGGAGCACTTGAAACTGCCAAATGAGATTTTGGTGAAACGTGCAAATTCATTGTTAGACGAACGAATTGAAACATGGCTCCAAAAAATAAATTGATGATCTACAAACAAATAATAAGACTAGTACTAATCAATGCGGCACCAATATGGTGCAGCATATCCGACACACAAACGGAACGACTACAACGCACAGAAAACCGCATACATCCACTGGACGATACAAAAGAATCAACAAACTACACCAAATGACTAAGATGCAAACCATAAGACAATATTTAGAAGATATATCTAATAAATTTTACAAATATCTACTCTAACAAGCAACATCATACAAACTAGACAACTAAATGAACTAAAGCATAAACCCTTATACTCCAGATTACCAGTTTATTTCGAGGATCCATAATCCCAATATAATTCGAGCAATTTACTTAAAATCATAAAATTAGACTTAAATGTAAATATTGTAATTTACTGTAAGTAAATGAAGAACAAATGAGTGACTGTACGTAGGAATGAAAGAGAAATAGGTGAAAGAGATGAATATATGTGGACAAGAATGAAAGTACTACAATATGATCAACAAACAAGTAAGTCAAATTATCTTGATAAAACTCGGTATCTGATAAAATCAAGCTGGTTTTTTTTTTCGTTGCATAATTTTTCCCAATAAAAACAAACAAATAAATAAACACCACAAATACAAACAACAAAATCCTTCCAACCAAAAAAAGGCAAAAAAGTAACTAACGATGTAAATCGAAAGTGACCGGAAATAATTAAAAAATCATCGAGCAAACCTACTCAAAAAAGGCTAAAAAACAAGCTTGCCGAAAGGTCTTTTAAACAAATAAATGTATTACACATTGTATTTGTTAGACTTAGAACTAGTAAGTAAACTCGAATATAAGTATAAATGATTAATAATAAAGAGATTTTTGACTTTGACTTTGGAAGAAAGTTTTTCTTGAGATGACAATATCAACACAGTGACAATACTTAAACTAAAGGATAGCATGCGATAATTTCATGAATAAGTGACCATCTATTACAGGTACTGTTTTTTGAAACAAGTTCTAGATTTTAAAATAAATTATTAAAATAGATACCCGCAGTGGAAGTATTTTTTGAAATGGATGACTTTTTCAAAACAGTCGGTAACGAGGGATATTTATAGTTACAATGCTTTTAAAATGGTAGTTTATACATATATGTGGCTTTTACTGTCGTTAGTATCGGAGGACGGCCAGCTCTGTGCACTATTTTTTCATATGGAATTAACGACTCTCTCTCTCTGTCTTTTTGTTTATACCATACGTTAAGACAAAAATCGGCGGTCAGGTCTTTGTCTGGCCGGTGGCCGAGAGCGTGTTTGTTTTCTATTATACAACCTGTTGGTATACAACTGACGATTATTTACCACGCGAAATGGCGGCTGTGGCTATTTGACCCGCGCTATAATAATTGTTGCAAAGAATGGACCGTAAATATCGCGGGCCGGCAATTTCGAAACGCGCCTTCATATCGCTTTCGAACGGCGGGAGTCTAACTATTTCAATTGTCGTTTATACTGACTATGCGTTACTACTCAAACACCTGAAGTACCCTCGGATCCCAAAACAAAATAAAAATTGTTTAAATGAAAAAAGTAAATAAATAAATACAAAATACTACGTGGTTTTCACTGTCTGATTTAAAGACTATGAAAACATCTATCTCACGGGAAATCTCGGCTAATATTGATTTATTTGATTAGTGCATATCCTTTTTTTTTGTGGTTAAAACCAATAAAATCACAGGGACGCACCCTGAAGTATAACAAATAAATTTTTAAATATCGAAAAATGGGTTTTCGTACAACAATTTCAAGTAACATTTTTTACTTTCAAAACATTACTAATTATTTTTAAAAAGTACATAAAAATGATCAATATGTATGCTCTCTTACTTGTAATACTCAAATCCAACATGTATATATATATATATATATATATATATATATATATATATATATATATATATATATATATATATATTAGCAGAGCCTGCGGCTCAGCTCGCGTAGACTTGATTCACTACTATCGTCACTGCTTATTCCTTATGTTACCCAACGTAATCAAATATCTCCCATTATTTCCCCTTATCTCTCAATATTTCTCCTTATCTCCCGTTATCTCTATATAATTTCCATTCTCTAGGCTTATCTCTGCTCATCTCCCATTATTTCTCCTTATCTCCCATTATTTCTCCTTATCTCCCATTATCTCACCTTATCTCGCAATATTTCTCCTTATCTCCCATTATTTCTCCTTATCTCCCATTATCTCACCATAACTCCCATTATCTAGACTTATCTCTGCTTATCTCCCATTATTTCTCCTTATCTCCCATTATTTATACTTATCTCCCATTATCTCACCTTATCTCCTATTATCGAGGCTTATCTCGACTTATCTCCCATTATTTCTCCTTATCTCCCATTATCTCACCTTATCTCCCATTATCCAGGCTTATATCGAATTATATAGAACATATGTATAAATTTATAAAAACACGTAAATCGGATAAGTGGTTCTCAAGTGATAACCGCACTAACGGACAGACAGAGAGACGTTGCATTTTATATATATTATATTCTTTGCTACATGATATTGTTCCATATTTAATGCTTTAGGCAGTGTATTGCAAGAGAACGCGCTAGCGGCAAACTTTTCTCCGACTTGATTCACTATTATCGTCACTGCTTATTCCTTATGGCACCTAACGTAATAAAATATATCCTATAACCTGGCCAGAGAACATACGTATGTTTAAAAAAAAAGCACGTAAATCGGATAAGTGCTTCTCGCGTAATAAACGCACTAACGGACAGACAGACAGAGAGACGTTGCATTTTATATATGTTATAGATATTCTTTGTTCCATGATATTGTTCCATATTTAATGGTTTAGCATGTTTAAAAAAAAGCACGTAAATCGGATAAGTGATTCTCCAGTGATAAGCGCACTAACGGACGGACAGACAGACAGACGGACAGAGAGACGTTGCATTTTATATATATTATAGATGTAATAAAATATATATCTATAACCTGGTCAGCGAACATATATATGAATTTAAAAAATCACGTACATCGGATAAGTGGTTCTCGAGGGATAAGCGCACAGACGACAGACAGCCAGACAGAGAGACGTGGCATTTTATATATATTATAGATATAATTTCTATTATTATTATTATATAACGTGGCGTATGAATGAACAGGTAAATCGGATAAGTGATTCTCGCGTGATAAACGCACTAATGCACAGACAGACAGACAGAGAGACATTACATTTTATATATATTATAGAATATAGATTATAGATATTCTTTGCTACATAATATTGTCCCATATTTAATGGTTTAGGCTGTGTATTGCAAGGGAACGTGGTAGCGGCAAACTTTTTTCCGACTTCATTCACTATTTTACGTCATTGCTCATTCCTCATGCTACCTATCGTAATAAAATATAGCCTATAACCTGGCCAGAGAACATATATGTGTTTTAAAAGAAAAAGTACGTAAATCGGATAAGTGGTTCTCCAGTGATAAGCGCACTAACGGACAGACAGACAGACAGAGAGACGTTGCATTTTATATATATTATAGATATATATATATATATATATATATATATATATATATATATATATATATATATATATATATATATATATATATATATATATATATATATATATATATATATATATATATATATATATATATATATATATATATTTATATATATATATATATATATATATATATATATTATATATATATATATATATATATATATATATATTATAGATATTTATATTATATATATATATATATATATATATATATATATATATATTATAGATATTTATATATATATATATATATATATATATATATATATATATATATTTATTATAGATATATATATATATATATATATATATATATATATATTTATTATAGATTATATATATATATATATATATATATATATATATATATATATATATATATATATATATATATATATATATATATATATATATATATATATATATATATATATATATATACATATACATATATATATATATATATATATATATATATATATATATATATATATATATATATATATATATATATATATATATATATATATATATATATATATATATATATATATATATATTATATATTATTATATATACATATATATATATATATATATATATATATATATATATATATATATATATATATATATATATATATATATATATATATATATGTATATATATTATTATATATACATATATATATATATATATATATATATATATATATATATATATGTATATATATATATATATATATATATATATATATATATATATTTATTATATACAATGAAATCTCTCTTGGGCGGACACCAACGGGACCGACCGAAAGTGTCCGTTCAAGAGGGGGTGTCTGCTTAAAAGTTTTTTTTAATGAAAACTGTAATTAAAGAATTTGAGGCATTTAAAACGTATACTTGTGTATGTACATGTACATGTACAAAGATTTGTTACCTTTAAAATATATATAAAAAATATAATAGGAATGAGTTGTACATATGAAATGGAAGGTCACTTTAATGACGCAAAAATTCATATATTATAACAAATAGATGCTTATACTGCATTTCTGCAATAAGTGCCAGCCGTGCTGTGCCGCTCTGCTTGAATAGACTTAGTAAGTCGCCGACAGAGTGCAGTATAAGCATCTATTTGTTATAGTTTTCCGTTAGTTACTTGGATAAAGGACTAAAAATGTGTTCTCGTATTTGCTGAACCTAGCCCAGCTGAGGAGCCGTGATACCCATCTTGGGATGGTTCAGCAAATGCGAAGAACACTTTTGGTAATTAAAATGGCGTCCACAAATCGTATTTGTAATTTGGAAAGAAGTTCTAAAGAATCTGCATCTCCGTGAACTTCGCCAAAACTTTTAAGCTGCTTGGTTAGAGTAACCTTCACCACAATTTGGGATAGCATCTGTTGGTACTGGAACCTCATCGACATTAGAATCTCCGGAAAGGCCTTGTATTTCAACTGGATTTTCAATTTCTTGGATCTGGATTTTCAATATACAAATTTTCATCTATGTTCAAAAAATCATTATCAGTCAACTCTAACAAATTCTTATTTTTGAGGATATCTGCAAGTACGTTAAGTAGTAAGTCATCTTCTGGATCAGATGTAGCAGCCTCAGTTAACTAGTTAACTCTTCAGTTTGCATATTTTCATGCTTAATCCCGCTTTACGGAAGCAATTTGAACTGTTTCCTTAGTTACTTTTTCCGAAGCGGTTTTTGCAAAGTAAACTGCATCCAATGGCGTAATTTTCTTAATTAACTCAAAAGCTGTACCAGCAGTTTCAATAGTTACGATCAGGTGTTTTAGTATTAGACTTCGGTAATAAATTTTAAAATTTTCTAGGATTCCCTGGTCAAGTTGACAAGTTTTTATATTTTTTAAGTGGACGTCTATTTACGAGATCCTGCATTGTCTAAAAATAACAAATGTTTCTTTTTTCTTTTGTCATTTTCCAATCAAGATCTCGCAACCACTCTGTCATAATTTCTCCTGTCATCCAAGCTTTCTTATTATATTTTACAGGTAGGTTGTTTATGTTAATATTTTTAAATGCTCTGGGTTTAGCTGCCTTACCATTGACTAAGAGTTTTTCTTTTTCTCCCGCCATATTTGCAAAATTGTAAACCTCTCTTTGGGATATTTACCACCAACACATTTTGTTTTTTTAATGTTAGCGTTTTTTTGGGTAGTGCCCTAAAATTTAGGCCTGTCTCATCGGCATTATATAAGTCTCTCGGTGAATATCCCTTAATTAAAGAAGGGCATTTTTCCCAGAATGATGAAACAACCTCAGCAATAACCCGAACTCCTTATCCTGAAATCGCTTTAAAACTTATTTTGTGGCGAATTCTAAATTGATTAAGCCAACCAGAAGAAGCACTGAATATAGAATGTCCCAGAGACTCGGCTATTTTTTTTGCTTTGCATCATATTAGCGGACCTGAAAAAAACATTAACAAAAAGTTTTTCGCATTTTTGTCACGACAAGCCTACTGATACTCTCACTCCTTGAATCCATTCTTTGAAGTGAAAATCAACACTAATTCCAGAAAACCTTATCTAAAAAATAATTCATGTGCATACCTGTGAAAGGAATCCTCTTATGGCGAGCTGCTATAAACCAGTTATAACAGAACTTGTCAATTTTGGTATCACCACCAGTCCAAAAACTTCTTTTTTCATTCAAATTGTTGTTCGACATCCACTTGTTCAGAAGGACTTCTTTATGTTTAATTATATCAGCAGCTTGTGTTTTTGCGATATTAAAACGCTTGAATAAGTCCCTTGAACTTAACTTTTCCTTATTATTAACTTCAACAATCTCAATTTTTTGTTTAAGCGTGAGAATTTTTCTATTTGGAGCCATTTCTACAATAAATGTGTCGCCCACTGTGTCTCTTTTTCACGTAGGCGTCAGACTAATATTAAAGCCCCGCGTGTATCGAAAAATTAAGATCAATAAATCCCTGGTTTACACGGGGAACTCCTTCAGTGAAGGCAAGCAGCGACGTTGGCGCGCGGCGCGATTGGGAAACGCAACAGGGATACTTGCCACAGAAAAATGGGACAAGGCGTTTATTTTTTATTGTTTTTTGTCCGGTTAAGAGAACATTTTTTTTGTGTCCGCGTCCATTCAAGAGAATGTTCCTCCAAGAGGGAGTTAACACAATGCCAATTATATGAGAGTAGGTCGGGACCATGAGAAACTGTCCGTTCAGCGAAGGTGTCCGTGTAAGAGGAGTGCCCGCGAAGGGAAATTTCACTATATATATATATATATATATATATATATATATATATATATATATATATATATATATATATATATATATATATATATATATATATATATATAAATAAAGTAACTTCAAACAAGAAAAATTATTTTTTGTGTTGTGTAATGAATGCCGAGAAAAGGAACGAACTCAGAGCGACGATCAAATTCCGACTGAGACTCTGACGCGCACCCGGTTATATAGATAACGGGAGAGGTCGCCTATTGTTCTATGCATATTCAACATTGTTATGTAGCAAATTTTTTCTACCTAAGACAAGTTTTAAGAAATCGGTTTATGGCCGCCTAAAACGCTGAAATACCCCTATGTGCTTCGTTTGAGTCAGAGGTTCCCAAACTTTTTTTTCTCGTAGACCACTTTCAAAATTTTACTGGTTTCGGTGGACCCCCTGCTGCTATATTTCTACCATATTCCCAAAACTCGTCAAAAAATGTGAAGATTAGATCTAACGATGGAAATTTGCGTCGTGGCTGAGTTCCAACCCTAAATTCGGAGTGGTAAAAATAAAAAGAAAAATAATATATTTTCTTGTGTTCTATTTATTAAAATAATATGATTCCAGACTTAATAGAATTAAAATTAAACATTAATAACGTACCGTAACTTCAACAATGCAAATCAATAATTAAAAAAAAAATAGTCATAATTTTAATGGGAGGATTGACAGCAAATTATCAATATTTGGCTTCAATTTTGTAAGGAATAACCGCAAATCTCCCCGTTCTGTGATGTTCAATCTGCTCCTTTTTTTTGTTAATAGGTTTGTAACGACACTAAAACTTTTTTCGACAATGTATGACGAGAGAAAAGCTATCAAAAGTTTTCTCGCAATTTCCCACAGCCCAGGATATTTTTCGAGTATTTCTACCTGCTGCCAAAATGTTTGATAGCCTTTTTTAAATTTCACCGTCAGCTCCTCATTGGTGCTAAGCTCGAGTAGCTCCTCTTGTAATACCACATTCGCCACTTCCGTTTCATCAAATGGATTTATGATCCATGGTGGTATTTTCATCGTCAGAATATCTTCAAATCTATTTTTGAAGTCATCATGCAGGGCATTTAAATGTTGAACGTATGTCTTAATATCCTCATCAAGACATTCTGCCTGTGACAAGTTTGGAAACTAAGAGAATTCGCGCCGACTAATATTTTGCTTCATAAATTTCAATTTTTCAAGAAAAGCCGAAATTACACCCTTTTTTTATTAAATTTAGGCTATCCCCTTGTCACTGCCAGTTAATGTCATTAAATTTTTTGAACAAATCTGTCAAATACGCGATGTCTGCTTTCAATTTGATCAGGTTTTCTTTTAAATCTGGATCTTTACTTTCCAGAAACTCTAAAACTGATTCAAAATGTGAGTAAAATCTTGTTAAACATGCACCTTTCGACAACCAGCGTACTTCAGTATGTAAGAGCAATCGTTGGAAGTCTTCATCATTTTCGTCGCACAATTGTGCAAATAAACGGGTATTCAACGCATTGCTTCTTATTTTGTTAACTGCTTTAATCACAAATTGAAGCGATTGGTGCAATCTATCACTCAAATTTTTCGCTACCAGGTGTTGTCGGTGGATGACACAGTGAATTGCAGTTACTCCTGGTATAATTCTTTTAAGATGGCTTATAAACCCACGATATCGCCCGAAGATGGCAGGAGCTCCATCTGCTGCCACCGAAATAATGTTTGTAAATGGAATCGATTTTTCCTTCCTTAAAAAAAATCACTCAGGACATTAAATATTAATTCGCCGTGGACCAAAAAAAAGCAAAATATTTGCAATATTATTTTTTCGCGCTATCGGTTAGGATTGCATGAGAACCGTAGCTCCTAAAACATTTTAGCCAAAAAATCTGAAAATTAGAATCTTAAAGCTTGTCAATACGACCATTTTTCACCGAAATACCGCCTGTCAAAAATCACCGAAAAATTTGGAATTTTTTTTTGCTCCCTTAATTTTTTTGAGTAGTGTATTATCTGCCTACATTGATAGGTAAAGTCAAGTCAACATTTTTGTTCTTTACTGTCGAAACCAGATAAATTTTCGTGGTCCCCCACTTACAACTTGTGAACCCCCCATTTTTTTTTCACGCCAACGTAGACCCCCGTCGAGTCTCCTGTGAACCCCTGGGAGTCCACCTGAACCACTTTGGGAATCACTGGTTTGAGTTATGTTAACATGTTCCTTTTTATTTACCTTTAGAAAAAGTTGTGTGCTGTCACCTGAAAACTAAAAAAAATTACGTTAAATCATTAAATATTTAACGGTGTTTCTCATAATAATTCTTAATTTAAGATTCTATTATTTGTCCTACATCGACATAATTAGGGACCCATGAAATAACTTGAGCCGGATAAATAGATAACGGTGAATCTGATTCGATAATTTTTAAACTGCCAAATTGATACCCGGAGAAAAAACTATTGGAGCACAAACTTTTAAATCGAGGTTATTATTATAATATTATCATTCAGTAGGTATTGGGAGATAATAATATTATTTATTATCGTGTCAGTTGAATCGTGTCCAGTCTTTGATATAGGTGAAACGAGATAGGTCTGCATGTTCTTAAAAAAAACCTTTAAAATTGCAATGGGTTCTATATACATGGTGTACACTCTTTGATATGGGATCAAATTTTTACAAATATAACAGTTTTTTAGTTGCCAGTTCTGTACATATATATACATTTTAAAAATCATTTAATCTATATGCTCCAGTGCACTATTGGATCCTTAATAGCTCACGAGCAAAAAAAATTGGAGAGCAGGCACAATTGAAGCTATTATGGATTCACTGAGTTAAAGATCGACGGATACCAACCTCGTCGTTTATGAGTCATACTTGTCAGAGGCTCTGGAGGAGGGGGCCCAGGTGGATGCTGTCTATACCGACTTTTCCAAAGCATTCGATAGGGTTAATCACGACCTGCTATTAGCTAAGCTTGAGGTATTGGGATATAACGATTCTCTCCTGGGATGGTTCAAGACATATTTGGAAGGGCGTGAATATCAGGCTAAAATTGGCAATGTGCTATCAATTGCAGTTTCTGGACTGCCGCAGGGCGTCCGTTGCTCTGCGCTTCTTTTCAATTTGTTTGTCAATGATATTGCCGGTCATATGTAGTTTGGAGGAGTTCTTTGCAGATGAATCTCGGCTATTTTTATGTGTGTAACTAGAATATTTGATAAAATGCAATATTTCTTAGTTTAAGAACTTTTGACATTGTTCCACGCTTCTACATGGAGCTTTGTAATTTACAAGGAATAAATAAAAACATTATCTATCTATCTATCTATCTATCTATACTGAGTTCTGATTTCCTTATGTTCGCCGATGATCTTAAAGTGTTTAAGAAGGTTTTGAATGTGCAGGACATCCGGGACTTGCAGGCGGACTTGGATAGACTTATAAATTGGGCTGAGACGAACTGTCTGTGTTAGCTTCTTTAGAGGACATAAGAATGTCAATAGTAATTATGTTATTAATGCAATAGTGTTGGACAGTTTGAGCAAAGTGAAGGATCTAGGAGTAATATTTGATTATCGCCTCTCTTTCTGTGATCATTACGAATATATAATTAACAAATACAGTAAAATTTTGGGACTTATATATAGAAATCTTAGAGATTTGCCATTGTCCTCATTAAGGGTCCTGTTCTGCACTTTGGTGAGGTCTGTTCTGGAGTATTCAGCGGTTGTCCGGTCGCCAATGTTCGAAGTACATAAGTACAATCTCGAAAAAATTCAGAACAGGTTTCTACCACTGTGTGCTTATAAGAGTGATATGGCAATAGCAGACCATGATTATACTATTATTAGGGGCCATATGAACTTGAATCTGTTAGCTCAAAGACGATTGGTGAGTGATCAGTCTTTTCTGTATAAGATAATTAACGGGTTGATAGATTGTCCTACTTTATTGTCATTCGTAAAATTTAATGTACCTCAAAGACCTTTAAGGCAAAGTGAATTGTTTTTTACTGGCTTCCACAGAAGTAATTATGGTTATCATTCACCAGTGCTGAGGGCTATTAGATTCATGAACATTTTTCCAGGTACCCTTCTTCCTTCAGTAGGGATGCTCTGGCGTTGATTGTTTCGCGGTAGGAGTGTAAGCCGTTCTTGTGTGTCATTCCACATTTTCGGCCGTTTTATTATTGATATGGTTATATTGTAAAGTATTATAAATACATTGTAAAAAGGGGTGTACCCGTATATTCTGAAATAAATAAATAAACATCCACGTGATACCCCTGACTTAACATCCTGCGACTTATTTTTCTTTAGGTATCTGAAGAAAGATCTCAAGGGTCGAAAGTTTTACTTAGATGATGAGTTAATAGTTGTGTCGTCGTTTTTTGAAGCGGAAACTAAAGAAGTTTGTGGGCTAGTCTGAAACAACACCAGGAATGCAGGATTAAGTTTACAACGTGTCTCGCATTGTTCATTAAAAAATCTATTTATGTTTGTTTTTTACTTCATTCGAAGTAAAGGCTATCCATTAAAATTCTGTAGTATACTCATCTTTTTGGTGGACGGCTAGGTAGGCGTCTTAACCCTGCTATAGCCTGGACTACATCAACGACCTTCGGTCTTCGTCTTATTTCGGTCATGAAGTGAGATACCTAGCATACGTCTCTCCATGGCGCTTTGGGTTACTCGGAGTCTTTCGGCAGACTTTTCAGTAAGTGTTGTTGTTTCCGTGCTGTAGGCTAAAACTGGAAGGATACATTACCTTCCTTTTAAGAGATATTGGGATGTTGTTCTTGAACGGTTGGCCTAACTTTTCCAAAGCTGTCCACCTCAACTTCGATGGTCTGATTCCTTTTTCCTACAGTTATTCTGTATTCTAAGTAAATGTAACTCTCTACGGTCTCCATAGGTAGATCTTCAAGAGCTTCTTCCGCTAAATTGGTAATTATTTTGCATTTCCGATGTTCATTTTAAGACATATATTCCCGAATTTATGCAAAAGATCATCTATCATAAAACGAATCATATCGGCACTTTCGGCTAGTAACACGATATTGTCAGCAAATCTAAGGTTGTATTCGCCATCAATATTGATTCCCATCGATTCCCATTGTAGTTCTTCGAAAATGTTTTCCAGGGCAAGGGTGAATAATTTTGGTGACGTGGTGTCGCCCTGACGGACGCCTCTAGTAACTGAGAACCTTTTAGATTTGCGTTCCAATTTAATGCAAGAGGCGGCTGACTATATGCTATTTATTAGAGTTCTATAGCGAGTCTCAATTCTGCAGTCTGTAAGTGCTTTAAGTGTTGCCCATATCTCTAAAGTGTCAAAGACTTTCTAAAAGTAGTAGATTCAGTAGTCGATGCTCTCCTGACCTCTTCGGGGCATACTTTCGACGAGATTTTTCGCGTATTCTTAGGGCAGATATTTGCGAATTGCCCGAATTTGCCTTGACAGCAGCTTCATTGTCTACACCTTTTTACTACAAAGTTTCTGCTTGATGTATGACCACACGTTGTTGATTACGTTTACATCGGGCGACTGAGGAGGGCAATGATGTGACGATACCGGATTCCCTTTTCCACTGGCTACACATTTTATTCTAATGTTTGAAGTCGTTATCTTGTTGAAGAATCCACTCCTTATTTTTATTAACAAACCACCGTTTTGCAGGCGGCACTAATTTCTGCTAGTAAATCTGGAGCATTTTTTCAACGTTTAAATTGTAGGTAAAGATGAACCTCCCAAAACCTTTTTCCGAAAGACATCCCCATACGTGGATCTTCACAGGGTGTTTCAGGGTGCGCTGAACCAATCGGTTAGTGGAAATTGACCAGGCTCTTGTTGTGATAACATAACCCCAACATGAAGCTTCATCAGAGAAAATTACATTGCTTCAGTCTCGATCTATGTTTTCCTCTGTCCACGCCAGTCGCTTTTCCCTGTGTTTTTCACTCAGCAATGGCTTCTAAATTGTACTCCGCCACTTCATATCGTTTCTTTTGTGTCCCTTGACAAAAAGTTAATTGAAGATGCCAAGAAAACATGTTAATAATCATTTTTTCGTCCTTATCCGACACTTTTCCTCTCGAACCAGGTTAGAAAGGTTAGAAATGAATCTCTTTCCACAAAGTATCGTTTGCAGGGTTGCCAACAATAACCTTAAAAAAACATAACCGGTCAAGTGCAAGTTGAACTTGCGCAATTAGTGTTCCGTACGTTGATTGCTTTTAAAATAAAAAATTTTATTACAGAGGTATATAATGATCAGTGACTTTACAAAACACACCCCAAATTAGTTTTCAACAAAGTTTGTTTCCAATCTTTACTGAAATCTGATGACCTTGAAATTTTTGTTTTTTTTATGTACAAGATAAATTATTAAAGGTGATGCACTCGTGATAATTTTCATTCAATCTACACCCCGTGGAGAATATTCCAGAATTTTTTCAAAATTTGTTGATAAGTACTTTTCGAAATAAGGCGGGGGGACAGCGATTTTTCGCGATTTTTTAAAAATAATACAAAGAAAAGTGCGCTCAAGTATTACATTGTATATATATTTTTTACTCGTGTTTTCACAAGCTTTCATTTGACACCACACTCGATGACCTAGTAAAAAAATTTTATTTTCACTTCCGATTTCACCCCCCAAAACTAACCCCTTAAGTAAAAATTTAACTCTCAAAACTACATGGCTCTGATGGGGCTATCAATTCCTATATTATTACCAAATTTCAATTTTCTATGTCAAATAGTTTCGGAGAAAATCGGATGTGACAGACAGACAGCCAGACAGACACCGAAGTCATCTTATAAGTGTTCCGTACGGAACACTAAAAAAGAAAGGGTCTAGCCGGCCGAGTTATTGGCGATACGTTCTTACTAGATATACTGTATTAGTGGAGACGGTAGTTATCTAGAAAAACAATTTTTTTAATACTCTGTGAACTTTCTGTCATACATAGGTGAGATAACTTAAAAAATCACCCTCATAAATTTGACGGGATGACGTTATTTAGGGAGTACTATGACCAACTACAAACAATGCTTATAACTTAAAAACATCCTGTAAATATACATATAAATGAAGAGATACGTGATGCTTACAGATATTACGAAACAATAGACGTTCATTAAACAAAAAACACGAAACCAATCAAAACAAAATTAATACGAGCGGGTAAATAAAAAAATACGGGAAGAATAAGTTGATTAATCCAATAAAGTCGCGTGGGACAAGTAATTCAATCCGAAGGTTAGTTCTGTAATTACAGAAGCGGTTTATAACATTTGCGTTACACTTTATACATATATAACAATAACATTACGTGTTATGGTGAACGTGGCGTAGGTACAAATTATTATTGTAACCCGGTACTCTTTGGGAAATCGGAAAAATTTTGTATAACAATAAATAATTAAATATAAAAACACGGTTTAATTATGTGATTTAACATTATATATATATATATATATATATATATATATATATATATATATATATATATATATATATATATATATATATATAATACATTAAAATTCCGGGTTTCAATCCGTTCGTCCAACAATGAATTTGCACGACATTTCGCCAAAATCTCATTTGGCATTTTCAAGTGCTCCCTCTGCTGCTGCTACGCGATACTGTGATCTTGCTGCTGTATCGAGTAGCAGCAGCAGAGGGAGCCCTTGAAAATGCCAAATGAGATTTTGGCGAAACGTCGTGCAAATTCATGTTAGACGAACGGTTTGAAACCCGGAATTTTAATGTAGTACATTCCACCATCCGTGAAAACCTCTATTGTAACATATATATATATATATATATATATATATATATATATATATATATATATATATATATATATATATATATATATATATATATATATACATACATACATACATATACATGTACATATACATATACACATACATATACATATACACATACATATACGAGGCTGGTTTGAAAAGTCCGTGCAAAAATAAAAACTACTTATGTGTTTGGGGTAAACCTTTTTTATTTTTCGACATAGTCTCCTTTTAGGCCTATACACTTCGTCCAACGATGTTCTAGTTTGTTGATCCCTTCCGAATAATAGGATTTGTCCAAGTCTGCAAAATATCCATTAGTGTCTGCAATCACCTCCTCGTTTGAATAAAATCTTTGTCCCGCCAGCCATTTCTTCAAATTGGGGAACAAATAGTAGTCCTAGGGAGCCAAGTCTGGAGAATGGGGGGGATGTGAAACGAGTTGGAATCCTATTTCCATTAATTTTGCGACCACAACTGCTGAGGTGTGTGCTGGTGCGTTGTCGTGATGGAAAAGGACTTTCTTGTGGGCCAATCGAGGGCGTTTTTCTTGCAGCTCGGTTTTCAAACGGTCCAATAACGATGAATAATATTCACCTGCAATAGTTTTACCCTTTTCCATATAGTCGATGAGGATTATCCCTTGCGAATCCCAAAAGACAGTCGCCATAACCTTTCCGGCCGAAGGAACGGTCTTCGCCTTTTTTGGTGCAGATTCCCCCTTGGTAACCCATTGTTTAGATTGTTGTTTGGTCTCAGGTGTATAGTAATGTATCCATGTTTCATCCATAGTGATGAAACGACGCTTAAAGTCCTCCACACTTCACACGATTCCGTTTTTGGTCAAGCGTGAGCAATCGCGGCACCCATTTTGCGGATAGCTTTCTCATGTCCAAATGTTTATGCAAAATATTATGTACCCGTTCAGTCGAGATGCCCACAGCACTAGCAATCTCAAGCACCTTAACTCTTCTGTCATCCATCACCATATCATGGATTTGATCAATGATTTCTGGAGTCGTAACCTCCACAGGCCGTCCTGAACGTTCAGCGTCACTTGTGCCCATATGGCCAGTCCGAAAATTTTGAAACCACTTATAAACTGTTCTAATCGAAGGTGCAGAGTCACCATAATGTTTATCAAGCTTCTCTTCAGTCTCCTGAGGCGTTTTGCCTTTCATAAAGTAATGTTTAATCACCACACGAAATTCTTTTTCGTCCATTTCTTGAAAATCACTCGACTTCCTTGATTCACACGAATGCCAAACACAAAGAAATAGACCAATATGGCTGAAACTTGGTGTCCGTTCATTCAAGAGATGCTACTAACTAAACATGACCTCGATACGCGCCAGTGGTTCCATCTCTCGGACTTTGCACGGACTTTTCAAACCAGCTTCGTACATATACGTATACATATACATATACATATACATATACATATACATATACTTATACATATACATATACATATACATATACATATACATATACATATACATATACATATACATATACATATACATATACATATACATATACATATACATATACATATACATATACATATACATATACATATACATATACATATACATATATATATATATATATATATATATATATATATATATATATATATATATACGCATACAGTCCGTTAAATGAGAACGTGTCCGCTATAATCCATTGTTGGTAGATGCGATTCAACAAAAAATCGGTAGAGGCATCCTTTGTCTACAATACATTTTTTCAAAGTATCAGTCGATTCCGAACTTTCGAACTTTCGTCGAATTCACGTAAAATCTAAAATGAGTTACTCATTTGCGCGTCGAATCGAGGCAGTCCTTCTTTGTTCCCATCCAAAAGGGCCTAAAGTTTCCAAGAGTTTGGAGATCATTGCAGAAAATCTCATCAACCGCATGCCTCGAAGATGCCAGGCGTTTATTGATGCAGGAGACGATTGAACAACTTACTAAGGTAATTGCGCCGTTGTTAGCACACCAAAGAATACATTAATGGCCAAAAAATGTTCTCGAAACACATACGAGCAGTCACGTTCTTACTTGACTTTAATAACTTTAACAATGGAGGTCAAGGGAAAAAATATTTCGAATAAATATGCTTGTTTTTTTTCGTAGGATAAGAATCTGTAAAAACAAATATGGGCTTAGTTTAAAAAAGTTGAGTTGACCTTGAGATGACCTTGATGCCGCCCACTAAATGAAAAATTTATACTGCTATTTTATTTACCCTTCAAAGTTAAACAACTTTTGTTCAAAACATTTTTCACGATAAATAATCCATCCGGTATATATATATATATATATATATATATATATATATATATATATATATATATATATATATATATATATATATATATATATATACAGTGTGGCCAATAATTTTTTTGACCTGGTGTTGTATTTTCAAAACTAGTGGCATCATCTTTAGGTTGAGTACGTAGGACAATATAAGATGTATTTTTTTTACCACTGCTATACAAAATGGCGGTTTTATTAAACGAAACGTTTTCTTGTTGCTTTTACATGTTTTCTTTCCAATTCTCGCACTCGTACTGGTTGAACTAATCACATGCGGCGCGATGGTCTACGCTATAATTCATACGTTGCTAAAAATATTTTTCGACATAATTCCCGTCTACAGTTAGTCCAGGGTTTCTCGACTTTCTATCCTTCCGCCTTAAAACTAGGAAATCTTTCACAAAAAAAATATTTTCCTACACGAAAACTTTATACTACCCATAAAAATCAAAAATTTTTCACAAATGTGAACCTTCATTAAAGAAAATGCCTCATTTCTGAAGGGTGTATTTTCTATATCCATAAAGGAGGGAGGCATATGCACTATATTGGTTTATTGGCGTGATGACTTTCGAACGAAATATCGATTTTAAATTTTTTGCAGGTAGAATGCATAAGGTGGGAGTCGATAAATTTTGTGTAGTTTTAATAGTGTTTTAATACCGAAGTTAGAAGAATCATCATTTGTAAATTTTAATATTTAACAGGCCAAGGCCTTTATGTACATATCAAGAAGTTTAAGTTACGTGGTGTGTCCCTCATTGGCAATTTTATTCTACAGGGCACTTCGATATTTATGATAATTGGGTTGGTTACCTTACCGATACGGCGCATATAAAATAAGTGTAACAGTATCGAAACGACTAAAATTACCTTAAAATACGACGGCTTACTTTATTTGCCTTGTCTATAAATTTAAAAGCATTCTCGTTTATTAATTGTCAATAAAAGACGGTAATAAAGATATAAAATACAATTTTTGTATCGGATAAAAGGAGTTTTCAACATTTTGGTGGCACTGTAAGCAAAGATCAACAGGAGATCTTCTAACTTATGTTTGGAACAACTCGCAATTGACATTTTGTAGGATCTGCACTTGATATATACAAGGCATTCGACCGTGCTTGACATAACGGAATGTTGCCTGCGAATTCTTTCTAATGCCTTCACTATTAACGCCGTCATTTACATTAACGATTTGCTGGAAAGGACCAGGAATCTAATTTACAGCATTGCAGATGACAGTACGACTGCATTCACTTTGAACACTCAAACATCGGCTACTCGAGCAAATTTCCGCAGACAACGGGAAGTCGGTCAACTTAACAAAGACCTGGAAGAAATTCTATTGTGCGTTGACAGTGACCAAGTAGAATTTAACTGTACAATAACTCCGGCGGCAGTTTTTTTTTTAAAAAAGTTAACGTTGCCGAACCCGACATAATTATGTCGGGATACTCCATCTCTCGAAACATCGTCATTCAATTTGCTAAGCGTTAATCATCATCATCAATCCATTTTTTTTTATATCGTTCTTCGCCTTCCGGTTCCCAGTTTCCATCGTCTTCGATCTTCCCAATCTCCGGGTCTTAGATTTCTCTCTGCCATTATCCTCTGAACACCTCCAAACTATGTAGTTCTTAGTCTACCTCTTCTCCTTCTTTCGCTTGGTACCCACTTTAGAACCATCTTTGGCATTTGGTGTTATTCCATTCTTTTCCCCGTGTCCGTACGTTGTTGAATTTCCTCAATAATGGTGGTTTTTACTTTCATTACATCCCTTATTCTTTCATTTCTAACTCTATCCATTATTGACATTGACACTTCACCACTCGATCTTCGCTAGTAATTCATTTTGAGTGTCATTAGTTTCTGTTCCAATCGTTTCGTTAGTTAGAGTAGGGCTTTCCTGTTTTCCTCCTATACAGTTTTCTTGTCATAAATTCAAGGTCTTCCTTGTCCTGAGCAATAATCACCTGATCGTCGGCAAAATGTAGAGTGTACAACGTTGTTTTTCGTCGGTCAGCTGTATTCTCATTCCTCCACGTGCTCTTTGCCATCTTTCTAATGCCTCATTCCGATAAATTTCAAATAATATAGGAGACAGACAGCAGCCCTGTCTGACACCCTTTGTTACAGTTAATTTGGGAACAAATATGTCTTGATATGAACATACTGCATGCATAGCAACGAAAGCTTTTCAAAAGCTGGGAATATTATTTCGAAATAGAAAGCTTTTCACTCCACAACAACTATTAGTTTAGTCGCCTTTGGTCTGTTTTTCTATAAGTATTTTCATGGAAAATATCCAATGGATGTAGCTCTCCTATTTCCTCCCAGAATGGTACATGCTGGAAATACACATCGCTCTAATACTTTACTTCCTTATCAGGTTTAACTTGTCACTCCTCCCACAACCCTTTTCAAGCAGTCTTTTATTTGGAAAATCCCTTTGAAATAACTTATCCAGAACTATGATTCTCACTGGCTACAACTTACGGCGATTCAAGACGAACATGAATCGCTTTATCCGCATACGCGTCACCCCTATAGCGATTTAGGGATTTCCCTGTAGCACGTGTGTTATGACCATAAGAAAAAATTGAATATTTAAAATTTTAGAAATCTGACAACACTCACATTTACCCAAACCGTTATTTATCGTTTGCAGTCATCCTTTCTTGAGACCACCCTTAATCTTGGATCGTGTATAGATGTAAACAAGCGGAGCCTTGAGTTACTCAGTTTTAGAGGAAATGTAAGAATTAGGTTGTAAGATGTAAGAATTAGGATGTAAAATGTAAGAATTTTGATATAAAATGTAAGAACTAGGATGTAAGATGTAAGAATTAGGAAGTAAGATGTAAGAATTAGGATGTAAAAGTTAAGATGTAAGAATTAGGATGTAAGATATAAGAATTAGGATTTCATTCATTCATCTTCCAATTCATATAGACAATATTTAAGAGTTTCTAAACAAAACCGGCTCCCCATTGTGTATTCTCTCTGATAAGATCTGATCAGATAAGCCCTAATTTAGTCTAAAACGACTGTTTTGATGTAAAATTAATTCATTCTGAGTCACCCACGCCCATATGACTCGCGTTTTCATTAAGAACATAAAATGATCGCCAGGTTTTTTATAATAGAACTTTGTAATAGTTGAATGAGGGAGTCATCGAATTCGTTGTATCGACATGTTTGCCTTTAAAGACTTGAAATTTTTGGTCATATTATAATTAAATAACTAAACTTGAAACTTAGGATAAAAATTCCTAAAAGGCCTAAGTACTTTAAATTTTATTAGCACATCTACTTAGTGACTATATACTTACTTGAGGTGACAAGCCTCAAGACTTTCCCAAAGATGACAGCACAAACAAAAAACCATATGATTTTTAGTTAGCGTCAACTCTCAGAAAATTCGTGTAAAAGGTTTTATGACATTTTGTCTGTTAGTTTTCGAGTTACATCCGTTACTTTCCATTTTTGCAAAACGATGGAACAAAAAGAATTTCGTGTATTAATTAAATATTGCTTTTTGAGTGGAAAAAAAGATGGTCAGAATGCAAGAATGGCTTGGGAAGTGTTACGGCACATCTGCTTCGTCGAAAACAACTATATGTCGATGGTTTGGCGAGCTTAAATTCGGTTGTACAAGCACCGATGCACTACGTTCCGTATGTCCAAATGAGTCACTCCAAAAAACACAAAAAAAATCTAGCATATTGTTTTAAATGATCGCAAAGTGAAAGTAAGAGAGATAGGTGACTTCGTAAAGATGTTAAAAGAATGAGTGAGACATATTTTGCATGAATATTTGCGTATGAAAAAACTATGTGCCAATGGGGGCTGCGCGATCTCGCCATTGGAACAATACCGTTCAATTGTACCAACGTTTAGGATTAATACTACAAAAATAATGGATGTCGAAATTTCTATCACCGCGGGTCACTCCTCATATATATATATATATATATATATATATATATATATATATATATATATATATATATATATATATATATATATATATATATATATATACACAGTCCCTGGCCAAATTATTAGACGCACTGTATTTTTTTTAGTAATTTTATGTTTCTTAAGAGTTTTTATGCAATAATGGTATATTTAAACTACAATATTATTGATTTTTATTTAAGAGAATTGTTGTAGACTACATATTTGTATTTATTTTTAACATATGGCAACACTGTGTTGACAAAGTGATACATGAACGTAAACAAGTACAAACCTGTATCAGTCGCGATCGGAATCGAGTCAGGTACGGACGTGTTTCTGTGGCTTTATGGACTGTGATTGTTTGTTTAACAGTTTTATACTACTCAGTTATTAGTTTATTTTGTATGCAGTGTTTTAAAAAAGTAATTGGACTATTTTCATTATGGGTAGAAAAGGCGATCTTTCACCACGTAAAAAAGCTGAAGTGAAGGCCCTTGTGATTGCGAAAACATTTACAAACCGAGAAATATCACGAAGATTGGAGGTTTCTGAAGCTAGTGTACGACGCATAAAAAAGAAAATTTAGTCAGGGAAGGAATTAAGCCCGAAAAGAAAGAAAAGATGCGGTAGAAAACCAATTTTCACTCCACGGTCAGAGAGATGTTTGAAGAAAATTTGTGTAGAAAACAGATTTGCTACAAAGGTAATAAAATCACAACTCCAGGATGCTAGCGTAAATGCTTCTGAGCGCACTGTTCGAAGAAAATTGAAAAAATTAGATTTTAAGGCCTGTCGCCCCGCCAGGAAGCCCAAGTTAACAGCTGCAATGAAAGCAAAGCGCCTGAAGTGGGCCAAACAATGGCAAGACAAAGATGTGGACTTCTGGAGATCGGTAAGATACAGCAATTTAATCAATAATTGATACATTATTATCATTTTCAGTTAAATAAAGCAAATAAACATGGAAGTTTATATATTTTTCCTATTTTTGACAGGTCTGCTTCAGTGACGAAAGCACATTCGAAATTTTGCAGAATAAAGCTCAGTATGTGCGTCGTCGTCATGGAGAAAAGTTTCATCCTGATTGTGTCGTCCCGACGGTTAAACATCCCACCAAAGTGATGATTTGGTCAGTCATCAGCGGCAAGGGCACTGGACGTCTGTACGTCGTCAAAGGAATAATGAGGCAAGATCAGTACAAAGAAGTATTACAAAATCGGTTGATTCCGCAGCTCAGAGAATGGTTTCCAAATGGGGAACCATTCACTTTCATGCAAGATGGAGCTCCCTGCCACACTGCTCGGTCTGTTAAAGCTTTTTTGGCAGAAAAAAATATCCCTCTGTTGGATTGGCCCCATTAAAAATGTGTGGGAGCTGATGAAAAGAGAAGTGGCTAAAGATGTGATTACCAACAAAACCCAGCCCCTAGAAAAGATTATTCATGTGTGGAATCATCATCCTCAAATGCAGGAGACAGTACAATCTTGCATTGATAGCATGCCGCGCAGAATTAAAGCTTTGATAGCGGCTAAAGGTGGCTCAACTAAATATTGACTTTTACTAACATTAATTTCACTTTTCTTTAAAACTTAATAAACTTATGCTTTTCTAAATTAATGCTGTTTTATTTATGTCAAATAAATAGGTAATTGATTGGATAATATAAAAATAAAAAACAATTCAATTTAAAATAATAAAACGGTACAATATCACTCGGTAATTAATATTTTACATGAAATCTTGCAGTGCGTCTAATAATTTGGCCAGGGACTGTATGTATATATATATATATATATATATATATATATATATATATATATATATATATATATATATATATATATATATATATATATATATGACCAGTTATTTTTGGATCGGATTTTCATCCGATAAAAATATGATTTAACTTTTAATGTAGTTCAATTACGACGCAGTGTAGGACAACATAAGATATATTTTTTTTACCACTGCTATACAAAATGGCGTTTTTAATCAACAAAATGTTTTCGTGTTGCTTTTACTTGTTTTCTTTGCAATCCCCTCACTCGTACTGGTTGAACTAATCACATGCTGCGCGATAATTCATACATTGCTAAGAGTATATATGAGGGTGTTTTCTTGTTATTTACCTAACTATGAAGAAAAAAAATATTTGTCGACATAGCTCCCGGCTACAGTTAGTCCAACGTTTCTCGACTTTCATTCCTTCCGCCTTAAAAGTAGAAAACCTTTCACAAAAAGAACATTATTCTACACTAAAACTCTAAAAATTTACACGGCCTATAAAATTCAAAAATTTTTCACAGAAAAGAACCTCCAATAAAGAAAAAGCCTCATTTCTGAAGGGCATATTTTCAAGCACGAATGATGCACCATGTTCCGGACGTCCAAATGAGTCACTCCAAAAAAACACAAAAAATCTACCATATTGTTCTGAATGATCGCAAAGTGAAAGTAAGAGAAATAGCTGACATCGTAAACATGTCAACAGAATGAGAGATATATTTTGCATGAATATTTGCATATAAGAAAGCTATATTCCTAATGGGTACCGCGCACTCTCGCGACTGATCAAAAACAGCAACGTCTCGAAAATGCAGCACGCTGTTTGACATTGCTTCGACGTAATCCAAAGAAGTTTTTGCATCGATTCGTAAATAATGGATGAAACATGGTTCTACCACGCTACATCTGAGTCCAATAGGCAGTCCGCAGAGTGGCTGGAACCGTATGAAAGTCGACTGAAGCGTCCAAAAAGACAATCAGCTCGAAAGGCTTTGATATGTATTTTTTGGGATGCACATGGACTAATACGTTGGTTTATTTTATTATTATTATTTGAATAGTGAAATTAAGAAAAAAAAGGCCGCATTTAGCGAAGAAAAAAGTATTATTTTACCAAGATAAAGCCCCAGCTCACAACTCCATATAATCGTTGATGAAATTAGATCGATTGGACTATGAATCGGTTTTTCAGCCACCGTATTCACTAGATCTGGCCTCAGCGATTGCTACCTTTTTCCAAATTTGACAGGGTGGCTCCAGGAAAAGAGTTTTAACTCAAACGAAGAAGTCGAATGGGAAATTGAGGCTTATTTTATGTATCACCGCGTGTAGTACTATTAAAACAGAATTCCACCTTGTATCCGGATAACTGCTATTTTGCAAATACCTTACACTTTCAACCGATTTTAAAGGAAAAAGAATGGTATATTCGCCAAAAAATTCTACCTCTATATTTTTATGAATATTGGCGTTTTATGACACATAAGTACAAGAAAAAATGTATTATACATTACAAACCAACGTTTGGCTTAAGCGGTTACATATAACTCGAATTTTCAAAAATTCAATTTTTTTTGCGGATTTTTATTCGCTATACTTCTAAGAATTATTCAAAAATAAAATTTTAAGAAAATTACATTGCATTTCATTACAAACTTATAATGTGACTTAGCTCCGGATTGGGAGCGCTACCTGTTTTCAGACACTGTCGGCAGTATTACTCAGTCAGTTTTTAATAATTTTTTAACTTTTTTTTTAGTCTTAATAATTACTTTTTCTACAAAATGTCGAAAGGTTTTTTTTAAATTTTTCTCATAGACAATTTTTCATAAATAACACAGTGCAACACGAAAAAAATAACCATATACGGACACCACCACGTGATAATAGACCAAAAAAAAAAAGACCCGTGTCTCCCAGTTTTTCCGAAAGTCATGTACTTTTTTTTTATGGGCCCGCAAACATTTGAGGCCTGGGTGTAATTTTTGCAAAAAACTCAACATATTCTGAGGCTCATATCTTGCAAACCGTTCGGAATTTTAATTTACTTTCTGTGGCAAAGTTGTAGCCCTTGTCATAAGGAACAAAAATTGTGAACATTTAAAGTAAAAAAAACTTCATCTTCAAGATCAAAATAGCAAAAAACTGTAAAAAATTCGATTTTTTTTACCTTTTTTTCCCTGTTTAGGCCCATAGCTAGCAAACCGTTCAAAATTCAAGGAAACAATCAACTACAAAAATGTAGCTAAGATCTTAGTAAAACAACTTTCTAGAATATATGAACTTCCTAGGAATGATTCTTAACACTGTTTAGGTAGCCGCAAAAGTGAAAATTTTCCCGAAAAATCTACTTTTTTTAAGTTTTTTTGCGATTTTGATCTGGAAGATGAAATTTTTTGGATTTTATATGTTCACAATTTTTGTTCTTTATGACAAGAGCTACAACTTTGCTTCAGAAAGTAAATCAAAATTCCAAACGGTTTGCAAGATATGAGCCTGAGAATATGATCAGTTTTTTGGAAAAATGACACCGAGGCCCCAAATCCTTGGGGCCTCATAAAAAAAAGTACATGAATTGGGCCAAAACTGGGAGCCTCGGGTAAAAAAAGACCCGTGTCTCCCAGTTTTGCCCCAAGTAATGCATTTTTTTTTTATGAGGCCCCAAAGATTTGGGGCCTCGGTGTCATTTTTGCAAAAAACTGATCATTTTCTCAGGCTCATATCTTGCAAACTGTTCGGAATTTTGATTTACTTTCTCAGGCAAAGTTGTAGCTCTTGTCATAAAGAACAAAAATTGTGAACATATAAAATCCAAAAAAATTTCATCTTCCAGATCAAAATCGCAAAAAACTTTAAAAAAGTAGATTTTTCGGGAAAATTTTAACTTTTGCGGCTACCTAAACCGTGTTAAGAATCATTCCTAGGAAGTTCATATATTCTAGAAAGTTGTTTACTAAGATCTTAGCTACATTTTTGTAGTTGATTGTTTCCTTGAATTTTGAACGGTTTGCTAGCTATGGGCCTAAACAGGGAAAAAAAAGGTAAAAAAAATCGAATTTTTTACAGTTTTTAGCTATTTTGATCTTGAAGATGAAGTTTTTTTTTTTACTTTAAATGTTCACAATTTTTGTTCCTTATGACAAGGGCTACAACTTTGCCACAGAAAGTAAATTAAAATTCCGAACGGTTTGCAAGATATGAGCCTCAGAATATGATGAGTTTTTTGCAAAAATTACACCCAGGCCTCAAATCTTTGCGGGCCCATAAAAAAAAAAGTACATGACTTTCGGAAAAACTGGGAGACACGGGTCTTTTTTTTTTGGTCTACTATCACGTAGTGGTGTCCGTATATGCTTATTTTTCCATAACTTAAAAAATTACACACAGTGTAATTAAACATAAATTTTTTGGTCTAAAATTGCATACTAAAGTTTAAAACACCGTAATTTTTTTTTTTTTTTTAAACCCCTTCGACAATTTTTAACTACTACATTACAAGTTTAGTTTTTATTTTTGCACACTGGATTATTTTTTGTGAAGTTATCCTGCAGACAAGGAGGTACCAACATTTTCATCAGTGGTCCATTTAACCCAATAAAAAATAATCTTAACATTTAAAACATATTTAAAAAAAAACTTACAGTTTAAAATACAATAAAAGTATATAAACGTCATTCTTTTGTATTATTCACTGAATAACCTTTAATTTTTTTTTTTTAAATATACATACTTTTTGCCACGCCCAGGTGTATATACTCCCTTAAGGACGTTCCCAAGAAAATAAATTTTCTTACGATTATCTGGAAAATTTGAATATACATATTTATTACTGTCCTTTATGTGTAGAAAAAATTTCAATATTCCTTACGGCACTAAATTTGTAAATATTGACTGTTAAAATCTGCATTTTTAAAATACCAACCTTACTCCGACCTATGTTGAAACTGATGTTTTATTATATAACAATGGTAATTTTCGTACGATTGTTTTGAAAAACTTATAATCATTAATTAAAAATATAACAGATATATTTCTGTAAAGAAAATTATAGCAAGCGGTATTCGTTTTTCTATAAAAAAATGCTGAAAGTGAGCTAATTTTGATCGTTTTCAGTTTTCCTCGCATAATTTGATAAATAAAAGTTCGCGACTTGGCAATGTCTCACTGCGCGGGAAGTTTGAAATACTGTCAAAGTGAAGCTGCTTTTAATAAATGCATGTAGCTCACAGAAAGAGAAAAAATTTAATCAATATGCTTCTTATTTATGTTGAATACTAATAAATATTTGATTTGTTATAAATATTGACTTTTTATTTACGATAACCCTGATTTATTAAGATCAGCTGTGCGTTGACGGTATTTCAAGCTTCCCGCGTAGTGCGACGTTGCCAAGTCGCGAACTTTTATTTATCAAGTTTTGCGAGGAAAACTGAAATCAAAAGTACCTCACTTTCAACATTTTTTCATAAAAAAACGAATGCCGTTTGTTATACCAGGTGTACAACTATAAAATGCGGATTTTTTCTTCTAAAAAAACATGTTAAATTCGGAAGAATGATAAAAAGTGCTTTATTCAAAATATGCTCCATCGCTTGTTATATATTTTTCCCATCTTTCGGACAATTTGTGAATACCACGCCAGTAAAAATCTTCCCCTTTTGCTGCGAACATTCATCGAGCCATTTTTCACATCTTGGTACGAATCAAAGCGCTGCTCAGCAAGTGCGTGACCCATCGATGCAAACAAGTGGTAATCGGAAGGAGCCAAGTTTGGTGAGTAAGCCGCATGGGATAGAACTTCCCAGCTGAGTGCTTCCAACGTGTCGCCAACTGGTTTTGCCGTATGTGATGGAGCATTGTCATGAAGAAAAATGACTTTGTGTTACCTCTTTCGGTATTCTGCCTTTTTTCAATCAGCGAATCGGTCAATTGTTGTTGTAACGTTTAGTATTAACCGTTTCCCCAGGTTTTAACAGCTCGTAATAGCCCACGCCCCTCTAGTTCCACCAAACACAGAGTTTCTGCCAAAGCGATTCGGTCTTGCGGTCGATGTGGATGGTGCGCCTGGGTCTACCCATGATTTTTTTTGCGCTTGGGATTCACAAAATAAATCCACTTCTCATCCCCTGTAACTAGACGATTCCAAAACGACTTCCTTTTGTACCGAGCGAGCAAAATGTCACACGTGTTTTGGCGCTTTTCCATTTGCCTGTCGTTCAACTCATGTGGTACCCATCTACCGGCTTCTGAATCTTTCCCATCTCTCGTAGCCGATTGGAAACAGCTTGTTGACTAACGCCCAATTGCTCGGCGAATTGTTTTTGTGTTTGCGAATCATCTTCGTCCAACATTGCTTGTAATTCCACATCTTCGTATTTTTTTGGCGGTTTTCCACATTCCTTGTCTGCAACATCGAAGTCACCACTTTTGAAACGCCAAAACCATCGTTCACCCGTATCTTGCGATGGAACATGTTCACCATAAGCTTCTCGAAGTATTCAGTATGATTCAACAGCAGTTTTCTTCAAATGAAAACAAAAAATTAATGCTGTCTGCGAATGCTCTTTGTTCGGTATAACACTATGCGCACACTTTTCCAATTTATCACTGGTGCCCGTCTGACACTTGTTGATGACACAACAAAACGTCACAGTGTCAAATCTTTACAGCACAAGCTGCATTGGTGCACCATCTGTTGTCTGAAATCCGCATTTCATCCTTGTACACCTGGTAAGTATAAGTTTTTCAGAACCATCGTAAGAAAATTACCATTGTTATATAATAAAAGATCCGTTTCAACATAGACGGGGGTAGGGTCCGTATGTTAAAAATGCAAATTTTAACAACCAATATTTACAAATTTAATGCCGTGAAGAGTACTGAAATTTTTTCTACGTATAAAGGACACTAATGAATATGTATATTCAAATTTTCTATATAACCGTAAGAAAATTTGTTTTCTTGGGAATGTCTTTAAGTTAACGTAAACTCTCCGTTCCTTCAAAAGAGATAATTCGACCTAATTCAAAGTATTGCCCGGTCAGTGGAATTTAAAAACATTTAATTTTGTTATTTATTTTTTAATCGCCTAGTTTTGCTTACAGTTTTATACAGTATATTGGCAATATAAAGTAAACGAATTGACCCAAAATGGCACATGTCCGTCTACGCTATTTACTTTGTTAAATGACCTCATATGTATAAGTCCATAACCTAAGGGTTTGTCAGGGGAACTTAATGTGTTTGCTTAAATCGACCCTCTATTGTTGTTGCGTATTGTATTGACCCCTCCGGAAAACCTATTTGATACATCTTATTTAATGTGGTGTGGGGAATTTTGCCTGATTAGTCATATGAATTTTTGGACAAATAATTGAGATTTCTGGGGAAATAAGTAACAAAAACTATAATACGTAATTCTGAAAAGTATGACAGAATGAATAGAAATTTTGTCGCCGGCTGTTGCTGGTCTTCAATGTTTATTAAGCTTATTTTTGTGATTGTTATAACTGGTAAATTTATTGTTTTTATACATATTAATGTATTTGACAATGAAATGAAAATTATTGTTAAAAGTAAGCTTTTCTTCTTGGACAGTCATAAAGATACGTACTGAACGCTGAAGGCAAATTAAATAAAGACAATTGAGGCCCAGAAAAAACTTTCATAATAACATTTTGATCTAGCGAGAAAGGATGGTTTGTTCGGCCATTGTGAGATAGTTCACCAGGCACCCTGCTACGTTTTTGTGCCTTTGTGACTTCATCCTTTGATGAAAGGAAAGCGATACGACGCCATCGAAAATGTTCAAGTGGCAGTGACCACGACCTTCAGCAACGTGCCAAAAAATTATTTAACGAGTTAAGTGATCGTGTAAACATGACACAGTAGCGACGCTGAAGAAAAATTTTAGGTCCTGTTTTTTTATCACGCTTGCGTCCTCTATTATACCAACAGCATGGCTGCCAGCGTGGTCGCGGTTTTTATAAAGTGTTCCGAAATTCATTATTAATAATTTTCCAATAAGTAAATGACTCGTTTGACGTTATAATTGAAAATAATTATAAATAACCGATCAAGTGCAAGTTGAACTTGGGCAATTAGTGTTCCGTACGTTGATTGCTTTTAAAATAAAAATTTTATTACTGAGGTATAAAATGATCAGTGACTTCACAAAATACACACCAAATGAGTTTTCAACAAAGTTTGTTTCCGATCTTTAGTGAAAACTGATGAATTTTTGTTTTTTTATATATCCGATAAATTATTAAACGTAAAGCGCTCGTGATAATTTTCGTTTAATCTACACCCCGTGGAGACTAGTCCAGAATTTTTTCCAAATTTTTTGATCAGTACTTTTCGAGATAAAGAGAGGGGACAGGGATTTTTCGCGAATTTTTAAAAATAATACAAAGAAAAGTGTGCGCAAGTATTACATTATATATATATATATATATATATATATATATATATATATATATATATATATATATATATATATATATATATATATATATATATATATATATATATATATATATATATATATATATATATATATATATATATATATATATATATATATATATATATATATATATATATATATATATATATATTTATATATATATATATATATATATATATATATATATATATATATATATATATATATATATATATATATATATATATATATATACGTATATATATATATATATATACGTATATATATATATATATATATATATATATATATATATATATATATATATATATATATATATATATATTACTCGCGTTTTCACAAGCTTTCATTTGACACCACACTCGATGATCTAGTAAAAAAATTTTTTTTTCACTTCCGATTTCACTCCCCAAGAATAACCCCTTAAGTCAAAATTTAACTTTCAAAACTACATGGCTCTGATGAGGCCATCAATTCCTATATTATTACCAAATTTCAACTTTCTATGACAAATAGTTTCGGAGAAAATCGGGTGTGACAGACAGACAGACGGAAAGACACCGAAGTCATCTTATAAGTGTTCCGTACGGAACACTAAAAAGATGAGAGGAAGTTTTTGTTGTGCGGTTAGTGCTTGTAAAAATATATGTGGTATCTCCAAAGGAATTGTTTTTTTTTAGATTTCTCAAAGATCCTAAAAGGTAATTTATTCATAATTCTTTATTTCTGTTGTGCAATATATTACGTAAAGATTATGATAATTGTGTTTTCATATTAGAAATACATTTTATTTGTAAAAGAAATGATGTTTTAATATTGTTAAGTATTGGTTTATCTGATTCCACTTGTCTCTTTTTTTCCTGAATTCAGGACATAATGTTTGCTGGAGTTAAGTTATGTTATATGCTAAAATTCTCTAACCAAACATACAAAACTCAATCTGGGCATGCAAAAGCAGTAATTTTCCAACACGAATAAGTTTGAATAAATTAGTGCATGGATTTATTTTTTTACATAAGTATATAGGCGGGAAAGGTCATTAGTTGTATAATAATTATTATATTAGATTTAACTAATGATAAAATGGAGCAAAAAGTGTATTCACTTAATTTTTAAGTTCAAAAGAAAGACAATCTCTTTTTAAAATGATAATTATAATTATTTTCAATCTCTCCAGATTACTGGGATTTGCTGAATTATAAGGTGAAGGTGTGCAGAGGTGTATTCTCAAAATTAACATTTTTTCCCCTCGGACAATTTCTCTAATAGTTGAGAAATATAAATTCAACAGAGATATTTAAATGAATAACGTGCAAAAAGCGTTAAGGCCAAATGTATTTTTTCCTCGTATTTTTTGCCTTTTTCCCTGTTTTAATTAGAACTTGACAAGAAAATGTTTCTAAAAAAATTTTTTCTCGTTTTTTTCTTCCTTTCAATCAGCAAAATTTTATTCTACATAATAGAATCTTTCTTCAAAGATGGAATTTGAATATTTCAAAAACTCACATCATATTAGCAATATGTCAGTCATGTGATCATTACAAACTCGAACCCCTTGGGATCAAAGGTGCCGAGTTGGACTGTCGCTACTGTGTTATATGTTTACTGTGCTAATGCACAGTATCTCGATTGAGAAAGTTAATTTGAACAGTTATAACTTTCCTGTTTTTTATTTTCTTCTAGAAGTTCGATTTCTTTTTGGACAGAGCATGTATAAGGAAGGTCCTTGAACCAAACGATCGTAAAAATTATGAACTACGTCTACGTCTATTGCTGATTCTTTTAATTATGAAACAAAATGCAAAAGGTGCAATAAAATTGCACTTTACCTTGCCGCTATAACTGACTGTGAAAATGGTTAATTTTGTTTGAAGGTGGGAAATTGCTCGTAAAAGTTGCAGATAAACGATTCTGCATACGACAAGCACTTACACTCTTGTATATTGCATATGATGCATAATTCTCAACTTAAGATGTTCAACAAATAAGTTTTTTTTAAAATATTTTGTTGACTTTATTTGGGCTTTAATAAATGGGAAACACACGAGGTTTAATCCCTTATAGACTTTTAGACTTGTTAGAAATCTGTTAACATGTATCGACCTCTTTAAGTACTTTTGTCTAGGACACATACCACGTTATGCTGACACGCAGCTGACATGGACAAATTCTTGAAGCCAACATTGCTGCAGAAACAGTTAGTAACTGAGCCAGAAAAAAACAAGACTGATGAGAAAGGATATACTTTCAGGTGGCACGCTTATTTGAGTCTGGATAGATTGACGGAAACTGCCGACGATATGTTGGTGTTGTTGAAAGAACACTCGAATCACCAAAGAGTGAAAATGAGTGTCCTTCTCGTTTTCCAGTGGAATGCATATCTGCAGTTAGATTAGGGAGATTGAAAGCCCTCACTCATAAAAATATACTTCTTTCCATTGCTACAACAGCCGACTAGCGGACTGGAAGCACAATCTGCTGATCAAATTACTTTATTTTACGGTCAACTATAGGTCGTGTCTGGCTGACATTATCCATCTGCTTTACAAAGTTTTGATGGTTGTTACCAAAGAACCTGGTTTCGACAGAATAGAGAGACATTATATACAGTCTGTCAAGTAAGAACGTGACCGCTCGTATTCTTGAAAAAAATGTGTTTCGAGAACTTTTTTTTGCCATCAATTTATTCTTTGGTGTGCTAACAACGGCACAATTACCTTAGTATGTTGTCCGATCGCCTCCTGCATCAATAATCGCCTGACATCTTCGAAGCATGCTGTGAACGAGATTTTCTGTATACTACGACAGTGATCTCTAAATTTTTCGAATCTCGCGAGACAACTGAGGCAAAGTCCTCAGAGTATTTCTTCTGAGCTTTCTCTTTACAAGGGATCAAGTATTTTCCAAAGAGTTAACATCCGGCGATTGTGAGGGCCACTCTAGTATCTTATTGTGCTGGTTCGCGACGTGATTTTCGCCCAGCAAAGGTTTCTCCAACGTACTTCGGAATTTGACATCATGAGCACGACATTCAAACCCGATTTTCTTAATTTTGCCGCTTCTTGACGCACCGTTAATTTCGGGTCCCGTAAAAAAAAGACACGATTCGTTTTTCGACTTCCGGAATGACTTTGCCTACCGAGCCACGTTTAGACGAGCCGGCGACATTTTTCGTCTCGTTAAAATGATTTACCCACTTCTTCACAAATGATACCGACTTTTTAATATATTTAGCGACCGCAAAATGTGTCATTTTAGGCCCCTTTGAATGGGAACAAAGAAAGACGGCCTCGAACCGACGCGCAAACAAGTGATTTATTTTGGATTTTAGATGATTTCGACGAAAGTTCGGAATCGACTGACTGACACTTTTACTAAAATGCGTCGTAGACAAAGGTTCCCTTTACCGATTTTTTGTTGAATCGCTAGAATCGCATCTACCAAAAATGAATTACCGCGGACACGTTCTTAGTTGACAGATTGTACTTTAAACATATCTTTACGAATCATATAATATACCCCTCGTAGTCCTGATTTGACACCAATGATTTCAGCGTTTAAATCATTTACTTTGTACATGGTGAGTCAACGTTCGAGTAAAGTTCATTTTCTCATTTGTTTCGGGAAAGACGAAAAAATGTTTTAGGGAGTGTTAAGGTGCACAGTTTAAAATTATTTTTGGGTATACAGGGTACTTCAAACAAAGTATAACATATGTTTTTTTTTTAAATGGAACATCCTATTTTCTATTTATTTTTAAGTTTTGCGTAAAATTTTATAACTTTTTTATTAATAATGTTATATACCTAAACCTAGTAGTTTTTCTAATATTTCAATTTTTTTAAAAAAAAATACTAGTTTTCAGTTTTGTAAAAAATTGCCAGTAGCGCTATTCTTTCTGAAGGTGGAATACTGATAATTGGTACGAGCGTTCCATAGAGATGAAAAAAAAAGATATATGTGAAGAAATTTGAGTTAGATGCCACAGGGTGTTTAAAATAAATTTATGCATTTCGACTACTTTAAATTGAAAAATCTCAAATTTTTTAAATGACACATCCTGTATATTATTATTTTTTTCTGATAGATTTTAGAAAACTCTCCAACTTTTATTAAGTATGTCATATACCTATTTCTAATAGTTTTCGATTTATTTTGAATTTTTCAATTTTTACCCTTGGTTTTACTACACTTACGCTATTGTGAACAAATAAACAAATAGTTAATAATAATTTAAATATAGTTTAACTTATTTATTGATTAATTATTATGACGTAATAAATGTCTAAAAATATGCCCGTCTACTTGAATACACATGTTTAGTCGTTTTACTATATTTTCCTTCACTTTCCTTAGCATAAAGGGCGTTATTGCCCTGCACGCATCCCGTATCCTGTTTTCCATATCTACTGGTGTTGTAGGGGGATTCACATAAACATGGTCTTTAATGTGGCCCCACAAAAAGAAGTCTAAAGGTGTTAAGTCACATGATCGGGGGGCACCTGATTGAATCCATCCCTACCGATCCATTTTTGTGGGTAACGATCGTTTAAAAATTCCCGAACTTCCCGGTGGTAATAAGCAAGAGCTCCGTCTTGTTGAATCCACATTTGTTCCCTTTCAAAGTTATCAACTTCTTCAAGAAGCTAGGGTAATTCGTTTTGCAAAAAATTTAGATATCTAGGCCCATTAAGCGATTCGTGGAAGAAATATGGACCAATAATTCAAAAATTTAATATTCCACACTATACATTAAGCGACCATTGGTTTTAGTTTCGAACTTCGCGGACGCAAAATGGATTAACTGTTGAATATATGCGTGTTATGGCTGTTAACTGGCTCATTACTGCGAAAAAAAAAAAAAAAATTGGAAAAAATTGGGATCGGTCTCTATGCTCCATTCATGGTGGTACAAAAGTGTACTTGTCGTTCAAAATCACGGTTTTGAAGTTCTTGGTGTAGTTCCATATGAAAGGGATGATACTTGTATTTTCTTGGGGTTCGATTAGTCTTAGATTGGGATGTGTCAGATAAGTCAGCTAGTTGACGGCTGCTGACCTGGGGATTATCTTCAACATGAAGTAAAATCTCTATTTCTTTTTCCTCATTGGTAACATTCTGGTTTACTACTTTCCGTTTCGTTTACTCAACGCTATCACTACCATCAAACCATTCCATTAAGCACCGAAAAGATTTTCTAGATGTTATTTGTCTATTAGGGTACTTCGCTCCGTAAAACCTTACTGCCAAAAGACAATTTTTTCCCGCCTCACCCAGTATATAAACCATATCAATTAATTCATTTTTAGGAAAATCCATAACTATTACCTTTATACGTCACTTACAGTCCCTGGCCAAATTATTAGACGCACTGTATTTTTTTTAGTAATTTTATGTTTCTTAAGAGTTTTTATGCAATAATGGTATATTTAAACTACAATATTATTGATTTTTATTTAAAAGAATTGTTGTAGACTACATATTTGTATTTATTTTTAACATATGGCAACACTGTGTTGACAAAGTGATACATGAACGTAAACAAGTACAAATCTGTATCAGTCGCGATCGGAATCGAGTCAGGTACGGACGTGTTTCTGTGGCTTTATGGACTGTGATTGTTTGTTTAACAGTTTTATACTACTCAGTTATTAGTTTATTTTGTATGCAGTGTTTTAAAAAAGTAATTGGACTATTTTCATTATGGGTAGGAAAGGCGATCTTTCACCACGTAAAAAAGCTGAAGTGAAGGCCCTTGTGATTGCGAAAACATTTACAAACCGAGAAATATCACGAAGATTGGAGGTTTCTGAAGCTAGTGTACGACGCATAAAAAAGAAAATTGAGTCGGGGAAGGAATTAAGCCCGAAAAGAAAGAAAAGATGCGGTAGAAAACCAATTTTCACTCCACGGTCAGAGAGATGTTTGAAGAAAATTTGTGTAGAAAACAGATTTGCTACCACAAAGGTAATAAAATCACAACTCCAGGATGCTAGCGTAAATGCTTCTGAGCGCACTGTTCGAAGAAAATTGAAAGAATTAGATTTTAAGGCCTGTCGCCCCGCCAGGAAGCCCAAGTTAACAGCTGCAATGAAAGCAAAGCGCCTGAAGTGGGCCAAACAATGGCAAGACAAAGATGTGGACTTCTGGAGATCGGTAAGATACAGCAATTTAATCAATAATTGATACATTATTATCATTTTCAGTTAAATAAAGCAAATAAACATGGAAGTTTATATATTTTTCCTATTTTTGACAGGTCTGCTTCAGTGACGGAAGCACATTCGAAATTTTGCAGAATAAAGCTCAGTATGTGCGTCGTCGTCATGGAGAAAAGTTTCATCCTGATTGTGTCGTCCCGACGGTTAAACATCCCACCAAAGTGATGATTTGGTCAGTCATCAGCGGCAAGGGCACTGGACGTCTGTACGTCGTCAAAGGAATAATGAGGCAAGATCAGTACAAAGAAGTATTACAAAATCAGTTGATTCCGCAGCTCAGAGAATGGTTTCCAAATGGGAAACCATTCACTTTCATGCAAGATGGAGCTCCCTGCCACACTGCTCGGTCTGTTAAAGCTTTTTTGGCAGAAAAAAATATCCCTCTGTTGGATTGGCCTGGTATGAACCCCATTGAAAATGTGTGGGAGCTGATGAAAAGAGAAGTGGCTAAAGATGTGATTACCAACAAAACCCAGCTCCTAGAAAAGATTATTCATGTGTGGAATCATCATCCTCAAATGCAGGAGACAGTACAATCTTGCATTGATAGCATGCCGCGCAGAATTAAAGCTTTGATAGCGGCTAAAGGTGGCTCAACTAAATATTGACTTTTACTAACATTAATTTCACTTTTCTTTAAAACTTAATAAACTTGTGCTTTTCTAAATTAATGCTGTTTTATTTATGTCAAATAAATAGGTAATTGAGTGGATAATATAAAAATAAAAAACAAATCAATTTAAAATAATAAAACGGTACAATATCACTCGGTAATTAATATTTTAACTACATGAAATCTTGCAGTGCGTCTAATAATTTGGCCAGGGACTGTACTACTTAAACTATTTTTACGTGCTTAAGAGACATGTCAAAATTTAACAATGCCTACATTTTTGTTTTGTCTTGGCAACTATGATGTTATAGCGTAAGTGTATTAAAAACAAGGGTAAAAATTGAAAAATTCAAAATAAATCGAAAACTATTAGAAATAGGTATATGACATATTTAATAAATGTTTGTAAAATCTATCAGAAAAAATAATAATATATAGAGTGTGCCGTTTAAAAAATTTAAGATTTTTCAGTTTAAAATAGTTGAAATGTATAAATTTATTTTGAACACCCTGTAGGATCTGACTCAAATTTCTTTACATATATCTTTTTTTTCAACTCTATAGAATGCTCGTACCACTTATGAGTATTCCACCTTCAGAAACAATGGCGCTACTGGAAATTTTTTCCAAAACTGAAAACTAGTATTTTTTGAAAATAATTGAAACATTAGAAAAACTACTAGGTTTAGGTATATAACATTATTAATAAAAAAGTTATAAAATTTAACGCAGAATTTAAAAATATTATAGAAAATAGGATGTTCCATTTAAAAAAACCTGTTATATCGGCCACACTTTTTTGAAGTACCCTGTATATTCAAAAATAACATTCCCTAAAGCTATTGTATTTAACATTTTTTCGTCATTCCCGAAACAAATGAGATAATGAACTTTACTCTATCGTTGACTCACTCTGTACAGTATAAAAATTCTAACCAAACGACAATAAATACACTGTGAATTTTTTCAAATATATATCCAGTTTTTCTTTTAAAACCACATTAATAACGTCTGTTATTTTTTTTTTCTGTTTGTTACCGTGTATCGGGATAAACAGTACACACGTCTGTCTCTAATATAGCGATTTAGATGATAAAAAAATGTTTATTTAACACTAATGCTACCTCACACCAGTCACAACATTGATCTACATAATTATCAAAACGTAGATCTCTTGTATTTCAGTCATTTAAAAGTCCAATTATGTAAATGATCTGTACGAAATTTAAATAAATATTAGTTCCCGTGTCGATCATTAGCGTAATGCTTTCTATTCAGTTGAACTTATAGTGATCGTCGAGATAAAGTAAACTATTAAGGCGGCCTCTTGATTGTCGATTTTTACACTCCTAAGTTTCTTTTTTTTTTGCACTACTATACACCATCGTAATGTGTATACAAATTGTCCAAAATACAACTCCGTTTAATTTCGGTTAAAAATATTTATTGAATGATTGCGAGGATAGTGGCGAATTGTCCTCAATCCCAGTCTATTGCGCACAATATACAATACATACTTTGATAATAAGCCTCAACTTATATGCATCTCTAACAATACTTAATAGAGAACATTGTAACAAGTAACGCAACCAGGGTCAAGGGGCGGGAAGAGGGCATATGGATGCAAAAGGTATTTCTTTAAAGAAGAGAAGAGACCACTAAAGGGGGAGCTATAGTCTGTCAGCTGAGAACGTGTCCGCGGTAATTCATTTTTGGTAGATGCGATTCTAGCGATTCAACAAAAAATCGGCAGAGGGAAACTGTGTCTACGACGCATTTTAGTAAAAGTATCAGTCGATTCCGAACTTTCGTCGAAATCACGTAAAATCCAAAATGAGTTACTTGTTTGCGCGTGCGTTTGAGGCAGTCTTCCTTTGTTCTCATCCAAGGGGGAATAAAATGACACATTCTGCGGCTGCTAAATATATTAAACAGTCGGTGTCGTTTGTGAAGACATGGGTAAATCATTTTAACAAGACAAAAAATATCGACGACTTGTCAAAATGTGACTCGGTAGGGAAAGTTACTCCGAAAGTCGAAAAACGAATCGTGTCTCTGTTTTCACGGGACCCGCGAGAGGCGGCAAAATCTGGTTTAAATACGTGCTCTGAGACTATTCGACAACATCTTCAGGCTCATGATGTCAAATTCCGAACTACGTTGAAGAAATTTTTGCTGGAAGAAAATCACGTCAGGAAGCGGCTTGCTTGGGCCTACGATAAGATACTAGAGTGACCCTCAGAATCGCCGGACTCTAACCCTATTGAAAATGTTTGGTCCCATATAAAGAAAAACTCAGAGGAAAGACTCTGAGGACTTTGACTCAGTTGTTTCGCGAGATTCGAAAAATTTGGAGATCATTGCCGCGCGAGTATGCAGAAAATCTCGTCGACAGCATGCCTCGAAGATGCCAAGCGATTATTGATGCAGGAGGCGATTGAACAACTTACTAAGGTAATTGCGTCGTTGTTAGCACACCAAAGAATACATGAAGGCAAAAAATGTTCTCGAAATACATTTTTTCAAGAATACGAGCAGTCACGTTCTTACTTGACAGACTGTACTCATAGTGGGATGGTGAAATCCATTGATGGAAAAACAAAAGACCATCTCAGACTGGAATTCTAAATGCCTAGACCCCTCCCAACACAGTAAACTAAAAACCGATTATGGAGGGAGATTTTTCACAAAAGAGAACCCTTTTCTACAGTGAAACTGTAACTATTTTCATCCTCTTTCATAATACACTCAATTTAAAAATCGATGGCGAAGGTGGATCAGAAATATTTCACAAAAAAACCTACGAACAGTGGAATTTTAAAAACTTACGCTTAATTTAAAAATCGATGGCTGGGTCAACATTTTTTACAAAGGAGAACCCCCAATAAAAAAAATACCGTGTTTGCAATGTGTATTTTCTAAATCTGTAGGGACGAAAGAGTAGATACGAAAGAGTAGATAAGATAGACAATTTGATAGAAATGATCAAAAAGATATAAAGGAAATAAAACAAAATCGAACAGTGGAATTTTAAAAACGTACGCTTAATTTAAAAATCGATGGCGGAGTCAACATTTTTTACAGAGGAGAACCCCCAATAAAAAAATCTCGTGTATTTTCTAAATCTGTAGGGACGTGTATGCCCCCTAAACTACGCAACAAATGTAACTAACAAATGTATCCACAACAAATTAATATGAAGAGGAATAATTTACGAAAGACCGACAGAGAAAGAAGAAAGTATCATTACCAACTGGGAAAAATTTAAAAAAATATGTTAGAGAAGCATTAGGAACATGTAATTTTAACTAACAGAGTCATTGTTATAACTGCAGAACTATGCAAGAATTATAAGAGGGTAAAGCTATTAGATCATTAGTCAGTGAAATAAAAAACGAGCACTTAGAGACGGAAAAGGCGTTTTATAGATTTCAAGAGCAAATATGGCATTTAATTAGAATTGAAAGAAAGCAAGATAATGAACTAATAAGTAGTAGTAAGTAACTACATAGAAAAATGGATAGCGATGATTACACATCAGGAGACTCGAGGAGAGGAATTCGAAGAAAAAGAAAAGCCAGTGGGATTATTCAAGAAGAGGAAAAGATAAGAACACGACAGAAAGAGAAAAACAAGAGAGTAGATACGAAAGAGTAAATAAGATAGACAATTTGTTAGAAATGATCAAAGAGCTAATGTCAGATATAAAGGAAATAAAACAAGATCAGAAGAGATACCAACAAGAGTTGAAGGAACTAAGAAAGGAGAATGAAGTATTGAAAGAGGAAAACAACATAATTAGAGAAAATATGAGAAGTATGGATTTGAAGATGAGTAGACTGGAAAAAGACAACGTAAGGAATAATATTGTAATATCGGCAATGAGATTTGGAGCGAATAGCCAACCAGATCTGAAATAGGTATAGAACATTTTATGGAGAAGAGTATGGACACAAAAGTACAGATTAAAGATGTGATAAAAATAGGAGCGACTATAAACAAGATATAACTTGGAAACACGGGATAAAGAAGCTGTTATGAAAAATAAAAACAAACTGAGAAATCTAAGAGAGAGAGAGTTTACATAAACAACGATTTAACAAAAGATGAACGGGAAATTCAAGAAAAATTGAAGCATATAGCAGAGAACGAGAGAAAGAATGGAAAAAGAGTGAAAATAGGATATCAAAAAATCATAATCGAAGGAAGAGAATATAAAATGGGACATTGAGGAAGAAAAACTGAAAGAACAAACAAAGAACACTACGACCATCAAGTCAAAAAACTGAGGAAAAGGAGAGAGATAGGTAGATTGACGACGACCCGGCAAATATAAAGGATAGAAGAGAGGACTAATGAAAGGAATACAAATAGGAAGTTAATCAAAGAAATAAATAGGAAGAAAGAAATGGGAAATAATTATCGAGTTATTAGATTGAGAACACGGAATAATAAGGGAATAAACGGAAAAGAGGATGAACTGACAGAAGAACAACAAATGTTCAATGTAACAATCACAGAAACAGAAAGGAAAGGAAATGGATGCAAAAAATTAGAAAATTAGAAGGAAATGTCATAAAAGAAGAAGACAAAATTATGGAAAGATGGAGAGAATATTATAAAGAACTATCAGATGGGAATGACATAGCATACGAAAATCAACATAGAGACATAATACTGGAACCAGATACAAAATTCACACAAACAGAAGAAACTAATACAGAAGAAGCAAAAGAGGCAATCGGCAATTTAAACAGGATAGAAAGATATAGAAGGAAGTATGGAAAAGACAAATATATAATACCTCAACTCCACTGGCCTTACAGTCCTAAAAAAGGGGTAGAAAGGCTTAAGGTTTAAATAAGTAAGTACGTAGAAAAATAACATGCTTGAAATAGTTGACAGAACTTTCCAAGAAGTACCGGAGGCAAACAGGGGCAAAAATACCCCCGAATGTAGGAAAGTACTAAGTTTCGGTAAAAAAAGAAATGTAAAAATAGCGCTTTAAAAACATACAGAAATCAAGCCAAAACGGTGATACTGATAAATTTTAGCCAATAAAACCGCCCCATAGAATAGAATAATCGTATAGATATGACGACAGAGGCAAAGGACATCTCAGTAGTAGGAAGGCGATAATGCGATAGCATTTCCATAGATTGGTGAAGACAATAATAAACAGACAATTGTGTCTACACAAAGGAGAAAAGAAAAGAAGTAATTTATGAGAACTGGAGGTTACTATACTAGATATTCCTATTAAATATAAAGATAGTTTTTTTTTTCGTTCGTATTTAGAAATAGATATTTGATCATCTCTTACCCTTATAAGTAAAACACCCTGTATATTATAAATAGAAATTCAATTAAAATAGCATATGCTTTATCGGATTAATTAATCGGGTTATCATTATCGAAGGCAGCGACTGAAAATGTGCAGCAATTTATAAAAAGCGAAATCGTTCCTATTCATGCCAATATACTCGTAGTCAGTGCGAATAACTTCCACTTTTACAATCCATTTTATAATTTACTTGTAATTGTTATTATTTTTTATTTATTATTAATCTATTTCCGACCTAATGACCATAAATAGGAACACTAGAAAATATGTATTATGTTTTTTTTAGTGTTCCGTACGGAACACTTATGGGATCACTTCAGTGTCTGTTCGTCTGTCTGTCACACTCCGAAACTATTTGATATAGAAATTTGAAATTTGGCTCAAATATAGAAATTGATCAAGAGTAGCTCAAAACTGAAAGTTAAATTTTGACTTAAGGGGTGGGGGTGTCCATCCACCTTATCTCGAAAACTACTGGTCAAGAAATTTGAAAGTTAAAGTTGGACTTAAGGGGTTAGTTTTGGGGGGTGAAATCGGAAGTGAAAAACCCATTTGAGGTGTGTTTTGTGAAGTCATCCGTAACAAAAATTTTTATTTTAAAAGGAATCAATGTAGGGAACACTAATTGCGCAAGTCCGACTTGCTCTGTGTTTGCGAACTATGCATCTTTAAGTCTTGGATCCAGGAACGTGGAAATTATATCATTGTTATTGGTTTCAATATTTGCGAATCTCTGGCTCAAACCTTCAAGTACATTATCCCGCATAAACCGCAAATCAGAAACCCGAATTTCCATTAAATAATTATTTAATGACAAAATCGTTGGTATCACTTCTGATATTATACACAGTGAACTATTACCTAAAGTTAGCAGTGTTGGCAGAAAATGGTAATAAAACGTAAAAAATGAGCTTAATATAATATTTTTTTTTTATGGGTCTAGCTCACGTGCTGCAGGGAAGTCCCTAAAGCGCTCCAGGAGCGGCACGAGTGCGGAAAAAAAGCGATTCACGTTGTTCTTGAATCGCTGTAAATTGTATTCGGTGGGAAACACAGCGCTGGGCAAATTATTCCAAAGGGATGACGTTCTCCATATAAAAGATAGCTTGAAAAGCGTTGTACGCGGAGTAACAAGCTGAACCTCATACGGATGCGAAGCACCAGCGCGACGTGTATTTCTAACATGCACCGCTTTGGGAGGAATTAAGCGGGCTACATCCTTCGAACACTTTCCATGAAAATACTTGTAGAACAGACTCAAGTCGCCAACCGTTCTTCGATGTTCCAGCGAATCAAGGCCGCCGGTCAATTCCGGGTCCCCAATCAGACGGACCGCTCTTCTCTGAACAGAATCCAACAAATGCAGTGTATGTTTGGGAGCGGAGCCCCAAACGTGGGAGCAGTATTCCATAGTTGGGCTTTGTAAAGAATTAACAGTTGCTGTGGGGTGTAAAGCTTTCTGGTTCTAAATAATATTCCCAACTTTTGAGAAGCTCTCCTTGCTATGCCTGCAACATGTTCATGCCAAGACATATTTGCTCCCAAACTAACGCCCATCAAATTGAGCGACGATGCTAGGGGAATGGAGTGCCCCGATATAACTATGTCGGGTTCAGCAACGTTAACTTTTTTAGAAAAAACTGCCGCTTGGGTTTTTGTAGCGTTAAATTCCACTTGGTTACTGTCACCCCAAGATAGAATTTCTTCCAGGTCTTTGTTAAGTTGAACGACCTCCTGCTGTCTTCGGATATTCGCCTGAGCAGCCGATGTCCGACCGTTCAAAGTGAACGAAGAGACAAGCGTACTGTCATCTGCAAAGCTATAGATTGGATTCCCGGTCTTTTCCAGCAGATCGTTAATGTAAATGAGAAAGAGAGTAGGAGACAGTATGGAGCCCTGGGGCACACCGGCGTTGATAGTACCTGATCCTACCCAACTCGGTTTTGCCGGATCCTACGTAGCCAGGTACCTGGTTTTGCCGGATCCTAAAAAGTACTACCCGTTACATCTCTAGTTTTGATGATGTTGTGCGGTACGTGCCTTTTATTTGTACTCGATAAAAGGCTTTTTGGTCAGTGAAACATAACAACACTGGTAATTCGCCTATTGATCAAAATGACGTCCGTGCAAAACCTTCCTAATCTAAACCCCTGCTGTTCCTTTGCCATTTTCTTAAATCGTTCTATTTAAGTAATTCGTCATGTGGAGAGAGTTTTAAATTTCCTACAGTGCATATACTGCTACACCCATAAAAACTTGCATTCATTTTTTTTTTCGCAACCTGAACTAACTCAAGGTTCCATTCATTTCGTAAATGGACTACATTAAATCCACTTGACTAACGCGTAAGAAATACTACAAATTAAGTCTGCCGGCACATAAATTGAATATCTCGAGAACAAAACTAAATTAGAGATCACGAATCGACTAAAATCGTGACTTTGGGGCGATGCTGTTGTCTATACACCGTACAGTGGTTCAAATTTACTTAAACAATGAAAAGAGTATCATTTTCTTTATTGACTTACAAGATAGGCATGCCTCTTACTTCTAGTAAATGAATGTTGCTCTGACATGGTGAGAAAGTTTACTTATTCTAACTTAACCTAAGTATTTACAGTAGTGTTCCTAATCTAAACTTAACCTAGGAAATATGTTTTTTAACATGATTATGACCTAACCTAACTTAATCCAGGGCCTGTGCTAACTTAACCTAGTTTTCCATTCTTTTGTCATGGTGGGTTGGGAGGGCCATCGTCTTCGTCCGAGAGAGGGTCTCGGGAATTGGTGGCGGGCATAGGGGAGGGTTAGGAAGGCGTCCCTGATGATTGGATTGTGATACTGGGACGCCTTGACCAGGAACTTCATTGAGTTTGCCTTTATGGTTGGCACACCGAGGTCTTTGTGTAATTGGTTATTTCACATGAACTATGGGGCTCCTGTGATCATCCTCAGGGCATTGTTCTGCCCTGCCTGGATTTGTGCTCTCTTTGTCTTTGAGAGCTGGCACCATATGGAGAAGGTATAAGTGAGGCCTGCCTTCACAATTGTGTTGTAGACCATGAGCTTGATTTTGGTGGGCAACTTGCTGGAGCGATTTATAATTGGGTACAATTTGCCCAGCAGTTGCTTAACTTTCATGGTGGCAGTGCGGGCCTGGTCTTTCCAGACGAGCTGTTTGTCGTACTGGATTCCCAGGTATTTGATGGTATTTGCGCATTGGATGCGGGAACCCTGTAGTTGGAGGTGCCCATGGGGGGTCCCTTTGCCCTTGGCGAGACGATGGCTTGGGTCTTGTTGGGGTTCAGCTTGATCCTCCAGTGTTACACCAGGAGTCAAATTTGTCTAAATGGCGTTGAAGTCTGCTTGTAGTGATACTTCTACAAGATTGTGTGATAATAGTGGTGTCATCAGCATAAAGGAGGAGATTAGTCTGCTCCGATTTAGGAATATCTCCAGTAAAAATATTGAAGAGGTGGGGAGAGAGGACGGAGCCCTGGGGGACTCCGGCTCTGATGGGCTTGACCTCGGCGGGAGCCGTTTCAATTCTGACCTGGAAGGTCCTGTCAGAGACGAGGGACTGTACGAGTTTAGTCTTGAAGTGGGGGTAACCGTGTATGAAAAGAATTTCAGTTTCGTACGAGCACTCGTTACGTCTGTCTGTCAGGTACGAGATGTATAATTTAACTTAAAGGAACGGTGAATTTCAACTTTCAAATCAGTGTCTCGCTGTCTCTCACTCTGACTTTCTCACTATATTTATTGACTCTATTTTAGTCATTGCGCCAGCTTACAATGAAATAACATCTCCAGCGACACTTGGAGATGATTTACACATTTTGGAGTTCTTTTAGATACTTGGGTATCGCTTCTGGAAGGATAAAATCTTCCCTTATTGAAGGTGATCGTGGTGAGAGTCCCCAAAAAATCTTCTTTGTTCAAAAATAATCGATAACCAGGCGGTACAACTTAAAAAACCCATTACCAGGGGGTTTCTCAGAATAAAGATCCTCTCTTACCTACTACAATAACAAAGGGAGGGGGGTGGGATTGTGACTTCTCAATAACCATCTACATACATCCTTTATATATCAGTTTTGACCGAGCTAGCGCAGTTTCTAGCCAGTGTACGATTCATAAGTGCATCGTAAAAATTACGAAATTACAGAAATTTGTAATTATTTTTCCTTGTACCGCCAGGGTGTTGGTCGTGTCTAAATTAGATTGTCTGCGAATCGTAAAAAACCGCTCGAAACGCGTTGGGAGAGAAAATTATAAAGTAACCGGTCCAAGTTATCTGTGTCTAAGGCGGTGCGAACCCACTAATACTGCTGTTCAAGCTATATTTAGTAAAAATGGGGTGTGTTTTGTGGTTTGCAGAATTTTGTTGTGAGATGTATGTTTATAAAGATGTAATTGTATGCTTCATTAATTATCGAGAAGCATTCGGTTACGAACGCCAGGATCTGCTGATATAGATCTTCACAAAAACAGAAACTGATAAAAATGACATAAGAATCATCCACAACCTATACTGGAATCAAAAAGCGAAGCTTCTGACTAATACTGTATATAAATCTTAAACAGAACTATCTTTATCTTCTTTATTAATACAGAGACTGTGCACCCCGTCAGAAAAAGAGGCTAAGAACCAGATAATCTGCAAGGTTTATTTTCTGAGATTTAGATAAAAATGTGTCCATGTAGAAATAATCTCTTTCAAGTTCCGTAGGGAGTTTGAATACATTTATTTATATGTGGTTTGAACCTTAGAATGTTATCAATAACTATTCCTAGATTTCTACAGGATTCGAAGGGTAAAACTCATCTGCACTGTTTTTAGTGCTCCATACGGAACACTTATAAGATCACTTCGATGTCTGTCCGTCTGTCACACCCGATTTTCTCCGAAACTGTTTGTCATAGAAAGTTGAAATTTGGTAATAATATAGGAATTGATGGCCTCATCAGAGCCATGTAGTTTTGAAAGTTAAATTTTGACTTACGGGGTTAATTTTGGGGGGTGAAATCGGAAGTGAAAAAACAATTTTTTTACTAGGTAATCGAGTGTGGTGTCAAATGAAAGCTTGTGAAAACACGAGTAAAAAATATATATATAATGTAATACTTGCGCGCACTTTTCTTTGTATTATTTTTAAAAAATCGCAAAAAATCGCTATCCACCCGCCTTATCTCGAAAAGCACTTATCAAAAAAGTTTGAAAAAATTCTAAAATATTCTCCACGGGGTGTAGATTGAACGAAAATTATCACGAGTTTAATAATTTATCTGATATATAAAAAAAACAAAAATTTCAAGGTCATCAGATTTCAGTAAAGATTGTAAACAAACTTTGTTGAAAACTCATTTGGGGTGTGTTTTGTGAAGTCACTGATCATTTTTAGTGTTCCGTACGGAACACTTATAAGATCACTTCGGTGTCTGTCTGTCTGTCTGTCACACCCGATTTTCTCCGAAACTATTTGACATAGAAAGTTGAAATTTGGTAGTAATATAGGAATTGATGGCCTCATCAGAGCCATGTAGTTTTGAGAGTTAAATTTTGACTTAAGGGGTTAGTTTTGGGGGGTGAAATCGGAAGTGAAAAAATTTTTTTACTAGGTCATCGAGTGTGGTGTCAAATGAAAGCTTGTGAAAACACGAGTAAAATATATATATATATATATATATATATATATATATATATATATATATATATATATATATAATGTAATATTTGCGCGCACTTTTCTTTGTATTATTTTTAAAAAATCGCGAAAAATCGCTGTCCCTCGCCTTATCTCGAAAAGTACTTATCAAAAAATTTTTAAAAAATTCTGGAATATTCTCCACGGGGTGTAGATTGAACGAAAATTATCACGAGTGCATTACCTTTAATAATCTATCTGATATATAAAAAAAAAAACAAAAATTTCGAGGTCCTCAGATTTCAGTAAAGATTAGAAACAAACTTTGTTGAAAACTCATTTGGGGTGTGTTTTGTGTCACTGATCATTTTATACCTCTGTAACAAAATTTTTTATTTGAAAAGCAATCAACGTACGGAACACTAATTGCGCAAGTTCAACTTGCACTTGACCGGTTATTTTATTTTAATACTGTTGTAATAAATCATGATTTTTTTCCAAATATCATGAGTTGATTTTGATGTATTTATTTCTAAGTTATATTTTTCGGGCTTTTGGAAAGCGGTTCGGTCAATGAAGAACAGAAAAGCTGCTGGATCAGAGGACATCCTCGCAGAATTGCTAAAAAATGAAACTACGAAGTTAATGCTGAGACACATATTTGGAGAATATATAAATGGAAAGAAAATACTTCAGATTTGGAAAGAAGCATGGACAACACCAATCCACAAAAAGAGAGATAGAATCAGCTGTCAAAACTATAGATGTATATCATTAACGATTATCTTCAGTCGAGTCTACGAAGAAATTGAGGATGAATATAATCCACACGAGATTGAACAACAATCTGATTTTAGACATGGTAGATCATGTGTAGACAATATATTTAGTGTAATTCACTTAAATGAAAAAAGATATCAACGAACAGAGAGCTCCATCTACTGTTTGTAGAACTAACCAAAGCGTATGATACCGACTCAATGGAAAAATTATGACAAACATTAGAAAGTTTAACCATAAACAGTATAGCAATCGTCGTAGTAAAACAGCAGTACGACCAGTAACGTTCCCGAATAATGTTGGGAAATATTCTCTCCGAAAATTTTTCTGTAACAAAGGGTGTCAGACAGGTCTGCTGTTTGTCTTCTACATTATTCAAAATTTATCTGAATGAGGCGTTAGAGAGATGGCGGAGAGCATGTGGAGGAATGAGAATACAGCTGACCGACGAAACAACGTTGTAAACTCTACATTTTGCCGACAATCAGGTGGTTATTGCTCAGGACAGGGAAGACCTTGAACTTATGACAAGAAAACTGCTTGAAGATTATAAAAACTGGGGTTTAACAGTTAACTGTAAGAAAACCAAATATTTGTGTATAGGAGGAAACCAGAGAAGCCTTACCCTAAATACCGGTGAGGTTGATGCTTGTGGAGAGTATATATATCTCGGAACTAACATAAGTAAAGACGGTAGAACGGAAAAAGAAGTGGAGAGTAGAATAAGTAAAGAAAAGGCGGCCATAAGAGGCTTAAACTCTGTGGTCGAAGAACATAACATCACAGAGAAAGCAACTCATTTATAATGCAGTATTGAAGAGCATTGTATTATACAGTTGTGAAACTTGGTACTTAACGAAACAATTGCAACAGAAACTAATGGCACCTGAAATTGATTACTGGTGAAGATCGGCTAGTATGTCAAGAATGGATAGTGTTAGAAATGAAAAAATAAGGGATGTAGTGAAAGTAAAAACCACGATTGTTGAGAAAATTCAAAAACGGCAACTTATATGGTTCGGACACGTGGAGAGAATGTCGAAGAAGTGGGTACCAAACGAAAAGAGGAGAAGAGGGAGACCAAGAACAACATGGTTTGGAGATGTTAAGAGGGCAATATCAGAGAGAAATCGAAGACCCGGAGTTTGGAAATATCGAAGAGAATGGAAACTGGGAACCGGAAGGCGAAGAAAGCTATAAAAAAAAACCGGATTGATGATGTTTCTTGGAAAATTTTACTAGTCGACGCAAATCTTCGTTAATTTTTCTCGGGCAACATGCAGTTCTTGCGAGAAAAACAATGCGTAAAATTGTGTGTCATTTGCGTATAAGTGGGCCTTCAAATACTTAAGATAATTACTAACGTTACAGGCGTATGGACAAAATAAGAGTGGCCCAAATATTGACCTTTAAGGCACACCACAACTTCCGGTTGATACAGATGACACACCTTTGCTTGTCTCCATATACTGCAGTCATACATAGTTGCTCATTAAGGTAAGTGCATCGTTGCCAAATTCAATAAAGCGTAAAATTGAGATGAGGATGTTACGTAATTTGTCAAATGCTATCAATCTATTAAAATCAAAGCAATGCGTATAGGTAAGTTGGTACAGCATACGGTATTTTCGTTCGAGTCATCGGGGATAACGAGTGGTTTTAAAAAAGTACTTTCCATCCATATTAGCCGGGAGCGTTTAGACAGTTAGTGATTTGGTAAATTGAATATTTAAAAACATTTAAAAACAAACATAAAAGGATGATGAAACCGATTTAAAATTCAAAATAGCCCCATCTATATCCATATGACGCCTTAATAGTACGCATCTGATGCTAAAAAGCAGACTATCAACTTAAAACCAGGGTCCGTGAAAAGATAAAAGCGTAATTCCAATGTCCACGTGGCAGAGCATCTACCATGCGAAAACAGAATAATTTGAATAAATTTCCATATGTTTGTTATGTTTTTTGGTGCAATATGGTTTTATATTTTGCTTTCGGAAGTAGGCTATTCCATTTTTCATGCCTTCTAAACGAATATAGATTAATAGGAAAGATAAAAAAATGAAAAATACTGAACGAGCAGCATATGGAATGAAGGCTGCTTTAGTGTTCGTTGTTTTATTCATTTTTTTTTTGTTGTGCTTAGTAAGAACGAAAAATTTTATAGCTCCAACTGCGAGGGTTTTAAAGGGTTCCTTATCCTGGATGTGAATATAAGATGTTTGGTTTTATTGTAAATATATCGCGATTCGGGATAGAGGATATTTAGTAAGCATGGAAAGGACAAACTGGACAGAAAAAAACGATGGTGATCAAATAAAAAGTAATTCAGAACCGTTCATACAAAGACGATACGATAACATTATGAAAGTGGCTGGGTGGGAGTGACTCATGTAGCACAGGACAGAAATACATGGAGAAAAATGGAAGAAGCGTACGTGCACTTATAGGCCATGAGTGCTGGATACCGAGAGAGAAAGAAAGAGATATGTAGAGGACAAGAACTTTTTAATCGTTATTTTTTTATATAAGCGAATTGCTCCATATTTATAGTCAAATATATAAGAGGGACCGAAGGTGGAAAGAAGGGGTTCGTATGGAGTAAGAGGAGTAGCTGCAAATATATTATGTTAGTTATGTTTAAAAATTAAGGGATTGCAAACTATTAAAGTATTCTTTTTAGGAATTGTAGAACTGTTATTAACATACATTTTATAACATTTGAATTATTACTTGGGAAATAAAACGGGTTTTGTAATGATGACAATCTTTTATTGGCGATTTTTTAAATGAATGGATGAATTAAAATCATTTATTGAGTAAGGAACATTAGATTTTGTCTTAAATACGAACTTCTTATACGGATATATTAAGAATGTTAGAAAAGTGTAACGGTGATGAATGTTTAGCAAGATCAAACGTTTCAAGTGATACAATAGATAGAAATAGGTAGAAAAGCAGTTGAAGACGAATCGCGTTCCGAAAGAGCATCCACCGCAACCACAGAAGAAAACATCAACAAAATCTTATACTTAGTAATCACCATTTAAGTATTAGGCATCTTGTAGACCTTTCTGAAATATCAATTGGAACAAAACAAACAATTTTGAAGAACAATTTGCGCTTGTCTCGTATATGATCTCGTCTTATTCGAAAAAACTTACTTTTCTTGAAAAACAATGTCGTGTTGATGTCTCTAAAGAGATGCTTTCTTTCGATATCACAATTTTGAAATGGATAATTACTGATGATGAGACGTAAATCTAGTTATATAAGTCGGTAATAAGCAAAAATGAAATAAATATTGTGTAAAAGGGGACAAAGAACCGAAAACATACATCAAAGTTGATTACAAATCAAGGTAATGTTAGTCGTTTTCTGCGAATACCGTGGTGTGTGCAGAGTGACATCCAAAAAAATAAATAAATAACATTATTCGACTTTTCTGTTGCTTTTGGTTAGTTCAGGTCAAACATATTTTTTTAATTGCTCATTTAAGAATATTAAAGGTTTGAAAGATAGTACGAGGAGTTACGGTATGGGAGAGCCTATAACCAAACCGATAAACCAGGAAGATCTTTTTTGCCAACCTCATTTAACGTCTGGGTAATGTCAGCGAGACAGGCTGTATAATTTAGCGTGCGATCCAAAATACATGATCGGTGGATGTACTTTGCACCTCCAGTCCAAGTTCAGATATGTACGAGGCTGGTTTGAAAAGTCCGTGCAAAGTCCGAGAGATGGCACCACCGGCGCGTATCGAGGTCATGTTTAGTTAGTAGCATCTCGTGAATGAACTCACACCAAGTTTCAGCCATATTGGTCTATTTCTTTGTGTTTGGCATTCGTGTGAATCAAGGAAGTCGAGTGATTTTCAAGAAATGGACGAAAAAAAATTTCGTGTGGTGATTAAACATTACTTTATGAAAGGCAAAACGCCTCAGGAGACTAAAGAGAAGCTTGATAAACATTATGGTGACTCTGCACCTTCGATTAGAACAGTTTATAAGTGGTTTCAAAATTTTCGGACTGGCCATATGGGCACAAGTGACGCTGAACGTTCTGGACGGCCTGTGGAGGTTACGACTCCAGAAATCATTGATCAAATCCATGATATGGTGATGGATGACAAAAGAGTTAAGGTGCGTGAGATTGCTAGTGCTGTGGGCATCTCGACTGAACGGGTACATAATATTTTGCATAAACATTTGGACATGAGAAAGCTATCCGCAAGATGGGTGCCGCGATTGCTCACGCTTGACCAAAAACGGAATCGTGTGAAGTGTTGCAAGGATGGTTTGCAGCTGTTCCAGAAGAATCCGGAGGACTTTAAGCGTCGTTTCGTCACTGTGAATGAAACATGGATACATTACTATACTCCTGAGACCAAACAACAATCTAAACAATGGGTTACCAAGGGGGAATCTGCACCAAAAAAGGCGAAGACCGTTCCTTCGGCCGGAAAGGTTATGGCGACTGTCGTTTGGGATTCGCAAGGGATAATCCTCATCGACTATCTGGAAAAGGATAAAACTATTACAGGTGAATATTATTCATCGTTATTGGACCGTTTGAAAACCGAGCTGCAAGAAAAACGCCCGCGATTGGCCCACAAGAAAGTCCTTTTCCATCACGACAACGCACCAGCACACACCTCAGCAGTTGTGGTCGCAAAATTAATGGAAATAGGATTTCAACTCGTTTCACATCCCCCCTATTCTCCAGACTTGGCTCCCTCGGACTACTATTTGTTCCCCAATTTGAAGAAATGGCTGGCGGGACAAAGATTTTATTCAAACGAGGAGGTGATTGCAGACACTAATGGATATTTTGCAGACTTGGACAAATCCTATTATTCGGAAGGGATCAACAAACTAGAACATCGTTGGACGAAGTGTATAAGCCTAAAAGGAGACTATGTTGAAAAATAAAATAGGTTTACCCCAAACACATAAGTAGTTTTTATTTTTGCACGGACTTTTCAAACCAGCCTCGTATCTATATGTCTCACTCAAAGAATAAGACGGATACACTCATCATCAGTTTTTTTATTTTTCAAGTTGTCCATTGCCAATAACATGCCGTCGGCCGTTTCCGTCCGGCTCCAATACTATTTCAGATATGCGTCCTGAAAGTAGATGGAGAAGGACACAATTTTCATCGGCAGTCTGAGCGGCCTCCCATCAATAACACGCCTTTATAGCAGTATCAGTCTTGCGTGTTTGGCGATGCCTGTTGGGTGACAGTATAACGTGATATATGGTCTAGCCAATATACTTTAATAAATTATTATACCGAACCCGCACACGGAAAGCTGGAACTATGCCGCAAAGTTAGCGCTTCCACAAGGAATGAAGGGATAATTTCCAATATTTTATCGTAAGGAGTAGCACTGAATGGAATATTTTTTAATGTGAGAAAGTTATATTCTTACAACTACATTTGTGAGGGAACCATTGGAAACTTTCTTTAAATTCTTTAAATTAAAAATAAAAATGTATATAATTTTCTATTAAAATTTACGATAACGCAGCAGTTAAAAGAATTTAACATCCTTATAAGACGTTTTACTTATCTTGACGTTGGCATTCATCGGTCGTGACTGATTATACACTTGTGTCCGATTGAAGTGCCCACTTGTCGACCAAACCACTTGTCAATAATGGTGATTTAGTCATTAACTGTTACACGGCATCATGACTTTAACTGCGATATAGCTAGTTGTTGTATAGTCGAGTAAACAATTTGTTACTTAACTCCGAAGTGATGAAAACATAAGCGATTTAGTTTTCGAGATAATAGACCTTCTTGAGATTGTGCTTATGCTTCCTTTGAATAATGTACGGGGCGCGTTTTTTTAAGTAAGTACCGTTTTGAAATATAGCCGCTGCAGCGTTGCGGTAGCCGTTCCGCACTATTGTGTATAAAGTTGAAAGGAAATTATGTTTTGTTTTAGAGATTTGCTTGTTTTTTTCCGTGTTAGGCAGGAAACTTATCCATACACCCTCGTATTGGGTACGAGAAGCATGTTTTCATAACCGAAATAAATACATTTTAAATTATACGTTTTGCGATGTATTGTTAAAAAAGAAGGGGATTTCATATACTCTCCATGTTAAAACGATGCTACGAAAAGTTAATCTAAAAGTAAGCTACATAATGCAAATTTATAAAATTTATAACAAGGGACATGCTCAAGACTCAACACTTACATAGGAGGAAGAAAAAGCACAGAAAGCTGGAGACTTCTTAAAAATATGAGAACAGAACGGAAAAGAGAAATCTTCTCACCAATAACACCAGAAAAATGGAACCAATGTTTTACAAATATGCTAACAGAAGATAGACCAGAGTTCAAAAGTACCCAGCATGGAAACCTAAATATAGTTATACGAGGATCCCCAATAAGGATAACAACATCAGAAGTTAAAGAAGTATGTAAAACGCTAAAAATGGTAGAGCTCCAGGACCAGGAAACATCCCAGGAGAGATACTAAAATAGGGAACTGAAAAGCTATTTAGCGCTTTGAGGAACTTATTCCAAAGATGCATTAACACATCAGAAGTACCTGAGGAATGGAAAATATCATACATATCAACAATTCATAAGAAAGGAGACAAAAATAATTGCGATAACTATAGGGGAATAACGGTTACAGGATCTATTAGCAGAATATACGGAAAAATACTTAAAAATAGAATAGAAACGGAATACGCGGACGTAGAAGCTGAAAAACAGGCAGGCTTTAGAGCAGGAATATCCACAATAGACCATCTCTTCTCACTGACACAAATCCTAGAAAAGAAAACGGCATTTGATCAGGAAGTCCATGTCTTGTTTGTTGATTTAAAAAAGGCCTACAACAGCGTGCCCCTAATGAGATTGTGGGAAACACTACAACAGAGTAATGTAAGCAGCGAAATAATTAAAGCCGTAAAATCCTTATACCAAGACGCAAGAAGTAGTGTGAAAACCAAATATGGTATAACAACAGGGTTCCAGGTCACAAAGGGTCTCAAACAGGGCTGCTGTGTATCCCCAACGCTATTTAAAATCTATTTGGAGAGTGCACTGAAGAACTGAAAAAGGAAATGCAGCAGTATGGGATTACCACTGGATGACGATACTACATTGTGCACGCTATCATTCGCAGACGACCAGGTAGTAATTGCTCAGAACATCGATGATATGGAATACATGACACGAAAACTTATGGAGGAATATGAAAAATGGGGCCTAGAAGTCAATATAAAAAAGACCGAGTACATGTGCGTCGGAGGACAACAGCAGGACTTGAAACTGGCCACAGGACACACCATCAAACACTGTGCCAGTTATAAGTATTTGGGAACGAGAATATCTAGGGACGGAACACTGGAAGAAGCAATATTCGAGAGGAATATCCAAGGAAGAAAAGCGATTGCATTGCTTAATAGTATACAATGGGACAAAAACATAACCATTGAAAATAAGAAGAGAATTTACAACTCAATAGTGTGTGAAGGAAAGAACAGAAAAAATACTAAGAGCTACAAAAATGGATTTCTAGAGACGAGCAGCTAGAAAATCCAGAAAAGACCGTATACCAAATGACACGATAAGACAAGCTTTAGAAATAAAGCACAATATAGTGGACGAAATCAGAACCCAACAGTTGGTATGGTACGGACAGGTACAGAGAATGTCACAAGACCGACTACCTAAAAAGATTTTAAATTGGAACCCTCATGGAAAAAGAAAGCGAGGAAGACCACGCCAAAGCTGGAGAGCAGGAACCAACAAGGAAGTACTAGAGAAAGATCTGGAGGAGGAGGGATGGAGAAACCGGGAGAAGTGGAAATTAGGCATCGGAAGACGTTATAAAACCGATTGATATATATATATATATATATATATATATATATATATATATATATATATATATATATATATATATATATATATATATATAACAAGTACACTGTGGTAACCTTCAGTCAATATAATAACTCACCGAGGACTCCATGCCAATAAAGAGGACCTGACGACGTCCAGTTAGCTACGACTAAAACTATTAAAGCCTTTTAAAAACATACAAGTAATGTTGGAGTTTCCGTATCAAAATTATGGCTACGGCCAGAACAATTAAATGCAATACAGTAAAAAAATATTACAATATTTTTCATCTATCGTTTACCCTGATGCAACTACGTACAGTCTGTCAAGTAAGAACGTGTCCGCGATAATTCATTTTTGGTAGATGCGATTCTAGCGATTCAACAAAAAATCAACCCTTGTCTACGACGCATTTTAGTAAAAGTATTAGTCGATTCCGAACTTTCGTCAAAATCATGTAAGATCCAAAATCAATCACTTGTTTGCGCGTCGATTCGAGGCAGTCTTTCTTCGTTCTCATCCAAAGGGGCGCTACATATATTGAAAAGTCGGTATCGTGAAGAAGTGGGTAAATCGTTTTAACGAGGCGAAAAATGTCAACGACTTGCCAAAACGTGACTCGATAGGCAAAGTCACTCTGAAAATCGAAAAACGAACCGTATCTTTGCTTTGACGGGACCCGAAATTGATGCTGCGTCAAGGAGCGGTAAAATTAAGAAAATCGGATTTGAATGTGTCCCATGAGACCATTCGACATCTTCGTGTTCATGATGTCAAGTTCCGAAGCACGTTGGAGAAACCTTTCCTGGGCGAAAATCACGTCGCGAAGCGACTCGCTTGGACCTACTATAAGATACTAGAGTGGCCCTCACAATTGCCGGACGCCCACCCTATTGAAAACGTTTGGTCCCTTGTAAAGAGAAAGGAAAGTCTGTAAGAACTCAGTTCTCTCGCGAGATTCGAAAAATTTGGGATAAACATCGAGCAAGTCATGACTTATAAATATTTGGGACATAAAATTAAGTTGGGCAGAGATAATCAGACTCATGAACTACATCGGAGGGTCACTCTAGCTTGGGCCGCATTTGGCAAATTACGAGAAACTCTGAAATCAGGCATACCTATTTGCCTTAAACGAAAGATCTTTAACCAATATATGTTACCTGTGCTTATTTATCGAGCAGAAACTCTAACTTTGACAAAGAAAACAATAAATAAGATAAGGGTAACTCAAGCGGCAATGTTGGGTTTGTCTGTTCGAGATAATGTCCCAAATAAAGAAATTAGGAACCGAACGAGAGTGATAGATGCAGTTGAGAACGTTCTATCTTTGAAATTGAATTGAAGTATGTAGAAAATCTCGTCGACAGCATGCCTAGACAATGCCAAGCGATTGTTGTTGCGAGAGGCGATTGGACAACCTACTAAAGTATTTGCGTACACCAAAGAATACATTGATAACAAAAAAACACATTTTTTCACGAATACGGGCGGTCACTCGACAGACTGTATAATTAAAAAATTAATTCTCAACTATGCTACCGCCAGTTTTTCCTCTTCACGCTTTAATTTTACCATACTTAGTTTAAATGGAATGCGACATCATTTTGTTTTTTGTAACTGGTGCATATTAAATTTTTAAATCCGGAAATAAAAATAATTTTGATGAGTACCAAGACTATTCAGAATCCATAAACAAGCGTTAAGTAATTGATTACCTAAACCATGTTTAATAATGATTTATTTAAAATGACTTTTTTTTGAGAATATAAAGGGTATCTGCAAATAAGTTCAAGTTTGTTTCGTTTATGGCATGGACGCATACAAGAGTAGGGACGTGTTATGAATATCTTTGCATCGTTCTTGAAACGCTTTCCTCCAAACGCCTCTTTTTGGGGTCCCAACATGTGAAAGTCGCATGGACTTAAGTCAGGACAGAAGGGTTTTCAAGTGCACAATTCTTTACACGTCACGTTCGCCGTGTGTAGCCTTGAAGCCAAATGGCACCCCTGATTCGTGGTCTTCGTGTTTCGGTCGAAAAGTTGACAGTAATATTTGGTATTAATCGTTTTTTAATCATAGAGAAAATCCAGAAAGAGCTGAATCCCAAAAAACTGCAGCCAAAACTTTCCCAGCTGACAAGAGAATTTTGGCTTTCACTGGTGCTGATTCTTCTTTTTTTTTTCGGCATTTCATACTCACCCGCTTGCTTTTTGGGATGTAACATAACGATGGACCCTCATCTGATCACAGGTGACTATGCGGTCTAAAAGAGTCACCCCTATTGGCATAACGCTGCAGAAGCCGTTGACATACGTCAAGATCAACAGTTTTTACTGGTCTGTGAGAACGGCGCGGGACCCAACGAACTGACACTTTTGTAACACCAAGCTCATCCACAATGATTTTTTAGACATTAGCATACCGAATTTCGAGTTGAGCAGCGACTTGTTCAATTTTGAGGCGACGGTCGGTTTCAGGGTCTCTAACTTTACGGATGTTCTCTTCCGTCAGACTTATTCTTGGACGGCGATTGCAGCTTTTATTTGCAACCCTCTTGGAAAGAGTTTTATGCCAATGAAAAATACGGGCCTGTGACTTTTGTTGACCTTACTTTTACTTGCTTATTATGTGGCACATTGACTAGCTGTTCCAAAGACGCCCCCTGGCTGCGTTTCCCCTCTACATACCCCTTCTAACACCCATCCACCTCACATCCCTTAGCTTTGCTATCTCTCGGCTGTAGAGTAAAATTCTCGTTGATATTTGATTCAGCCTCGTATTTGTTAATTTTAAATCGGTTACTGACACCAAAACCAACTATTTAAGAACCAATATTAAGCAATTAACTGGAACTTCCCATTGCACAACCACTAATTCAATGGATAATGAATTAAATGACTTGATTGTGACGTCAAAGAAGGCGATTAACACTGGTTGATCGCTAGGCATCACTTCAGAAAAAATCCTTTATAAAACTAAAAGTAACATGATCATATCAAATTACGGGTACTGAACCTTCGGTACTCCGTAATCGATTAAAAGATTTCTTATAACAGTACTAAAACCATTACATTGTATTTTTTATTGTTACCGAAACAATTCGATGTTGGATACCGATAAGATTTTAATAACATGTTAACTGTTCAATATAACAATCCCTAGTGATTCTGGTGTCAAAGACTTAATGGCTGCACTTTTATATTTATAGAAATTTGCGTAATGGCTGCGCGTAATGTGGCCTTTTGTTTTGCTCGAACTACTTCGAGGAAAACTCCCGTTCCTGTTAGAAGGGCGTCATTTTCACAATCAAAAACCATACAAAACTTCCGTCTTTCGATTGAAATTTTACATAACTGAAGTTGCAAGAGAGCTTGATCTGTTCGTGCTTTGGTGCAGTCATAATGGATTACGCTGGTCAACACAAGTCTTGTTTCCTTTATTTTTTTTCTGTTATTGGGTATTTCTATGGCCCTGACTATGAAAAAAATACTGGGAGATTGCTAACAGCTTTACATTTTGAAATATACAGTTTTATTATTTTGCCAAAAAAATACAACAAAATAATACATTATGTTAACAAAATTTCTATTGAACACTAGCAAATGATCTTTTATAAGATTTCCTTGAATGAACGACTTTAGGTAGATCTCGTTGCAAACTCCAGCAGTAGTCTGCCATCATATGTGAGTCCCACCGCCCCTGATAACGCTCTTCCATTGTCCGAAGATCCTGATGAAATCTTTCACCCTGCTCCTCACTAAAATCACCCAGATTTTGTGGAAATCGGTCTAAATGCGAGTGCAGGAAGTGGATTTTTCTGCTCATGTTGCACCCTAGCTCTTGCAAGTTCGATAGCATGCACTTAACAAGCTCGACATGGTCGTCAGATTTCTGTTTGCCTAGGAAGCTACTCATAACCAAAACAAATGAATTCCAAGCTTTGGATTCGACTTCAGTCATTGATTTGACCAAATTAGGATCTTTCACGAGTTGCCTAATCTGTGGCCCATCAAAAATACCAGCTTTCAATTTTTCTGAACTTAATCCTGGAAACTTGCGTGAAAGAAAATTAAGACATTCGCCACTTTTGTCAAGCGCCTTCACAAACTGTTTCATTATGCCGAGTTTAATATGAAGTGGTGGAAGTATGATGCGGTCTCGGGTAACTAAAGGCACGTTTATAACATTTTTTGTACCAACTTTTAGCTCTTTCCGCACTGGCCAAACTTTTTGTGACCAGTGGTGTTGTTTATCACGACTATCCCAGAGACACATGAAACAAGGGAACTTTGTGTACCCCCCTTGTTGACCTAAAAGAAAGTTAACCATTTTCAGATCAACACAAATGACCCATTTGTGGTCTTGATACTTAATTTTTTTCCATAACCTTAGAAACATTTACGTATTCGTCTTTTAAAGTCGTCGAATGTGCAATAGGTATAGATCCGTACTTGTTGCCGTTATGAAGCAAAACACACTTTAAACTTCTTTTGCTGCTGTTTATGAAAAGACGCCAATCACTAGGTTGGTACTGTTTTAATCCCATCTGCTGCAAAATATCACCAACATCGTTACAAAAAACTAAATCCTTCTCTTGAGAAAAATACGGTAACAGATTTTTTTCTCGGATACGATAAAATGTAATGTTGGTTTCCGGAGTAAGCAAATTTTTTTCTTTTAAACGAGATGCTAAAATTTCAGAAGCTTCTTTTGGTAAGTTCAGATCTCTTACTAAGTCATTTAGTTCTTTCTGATTAAATGGTTGAGGTTCTGAAAGGCTACATTTGTAGTCTGAATCAGAGTCTTCACTTGATGTATTTCGTTCGGGTTCACAGAGATTTGGATCATCAGAAGATTTAGATGTGCTGGGTTGTGCCTCTTGTGATTTTAATTGAGGTCGTTGAGCAGAAGATAAGTTAGGATATGACCACTTACTTCGATTTCCAGGGTTAATTCCGTTTATTTACACAACGCAGAAGTAACAATCGTCATGATGGTTTCGAGGTTCCAAATCATGGGTGTTACGAACATTATTGCATCTCTTTTTCCACTGGACCATAACCGTAGACATACCACACATTTCTGGCATACAATATGAGGAACCTATGGCTTGTCCTGATTACACAATTTTATTTTAAAGTATTGATGATACGTAGTTTTCACAAAGTCCTATATAGGTTTTCGATATTTTGCAGTGTCCATTAAAAAACGAAAATCTAAGTAAAAATAGTAAATGAGGGTAGTTAACTATAACTCAAAAACAAGAGCTGTTAGAGAAAAATTGTTGCCATATTTAAAAAATACGCGTCAATTTGAGATAGAAACAAAAAAAAATCACAGGAAACAAGCAATTTTCTATTTTTTGTTGACCAGTGTTATCTTTAACCCCTGGGAAGTGTAGTACGATTAGTTTTTGGAGGAAAAAGTATAAAATAACCATTCTGTACAAGGTTGGTGCTGAGGACTTGCTACCGGTCAGTTCTTTGAAGAATTTAGGGAGTCATAATGGACGCTCAGTTGTTGTTTAGGGAACACTACTCTTGCATGACAAGAAAGGCACTCCAAATGTTGGGACTTCTTTTTAGAATCGGAAGAGACCTATCTATTGACTCAATGAAGAAGTTATACTGTTCTCTGGTAAGATCTCACCTTGAATATGCATCATATGCATCAACGGTATGGTCACCTTACTACAATGTTCATAGCGAGGGATTAAACGTGTCCAGAATAAATTTATTGGATATTGCTCTCATAGATTGGGGTTGGTTGGTGACAGAGGAGCCCTGGCTAGTATGCTTGGTCTGCGGACATTAGAGGATAGGAGAAGGGTGTCAGATCTTTCCACGATATTTAAATTGCTGAATGATGTTATTGATTGTCCACCCCTCTTAGGGCAGATACAGTTGAAGGTTCCAGAACGTTGCTTAAGAAAAAATGAGATATTGGTCATCGTTCATCACGGTAGTAACTATGGAGCTCACTCTCCATTGACGAGATCCTTGCTCTTCCTAAATAATAATCCTTCCATCAATCCATTCGGAGGTTCGCTGTCTGGCTTTAAAGGGTAAGTCATTAAAGTGGTGTGTGACCACTGATATGTTTCCTGTTTTGAACTGTGATGTTATATCATTTTTTATGTTCTATCTAAATACTCATTACTGTACTGTTGTTATTACTTTATATATTGAATATTACAACTTTTATAATGGGGTTTCCCGTTTATTGATAATAAATAAATAAATAAATAAATTTATTGATCTTCACTACTTTTACCCTCATACCTTAAAGGAGTAATGTTTAAATTCCCAAATTGAAGTATCAGCATCGTATTTCATATGATAGCTTTTACTGCAACAGATCGCCATATAGACGAGCGGACAGAATGGGAAAGAATGGGAAACTATTTTTTTCATGATAATAATCTGGGAGGATCTTTTTGTATGAAGCGAGAAAAGAAAAAGGTCAAATCGCGTAAGTAAAATACCGTAAAATAAATCGACTTCCCCACTCTTCACTATCTACCACTAGAGCGATATCGCTCACTAATAATAGTTTTCAGTCTTAGATCGATAAATATTGCGATAAGGGACCCAGAAACGGAGAGAGAAAGAGAAGGACTAACTAAGATTTACCGTGATATAGGGTTCTAATACAATAGTTACTGAAAATCGAACTTCTCTTGCTGTAGAATTTTTATTTAATTAAAACTGATCCACCATGTACACCTGTAAACAAATTGCGTTACAAAATGCGTAACGTAACGAACATAAAACATTGTTTATTGTGTCTGGTCAGCCATTGCAATAATCAAAATCAAAGATTACATAAAATCATCCGTTTGTGTTTTCAAACAATGCCATCCACTGTATAAATACAAGCACGACGCAGCACCATTTTCCAAATATGGCGTGAAAGAATGAAGAACAATTTGAATGAGATAACTTTCTTTTTTAATGTCGAATAAGTGATGTCGTAGCTTTTGAAGTTAAGGTCCTCTGTCTGACTCACCAAATTAGTAAACAATACATTAACATTTTGTATATATATATATATATATATATATATATATATATATATATATATATATATATATATATATATATATATATGTATATATATGTATATATGTATATAGCAAACTTGAAGTTCTTGGGGTTAGCGGTCATGGGGATAGGGCTAAAAGGGTTTTTAACACCTTTTCAGCTACGCCAAGCTTTCAAAAATATTTTATTTTCTTTTTCAGTGCTACAACTACAGTAGATTATTATCGGTATTTTGTGGTCTGTGAATAAAAAGCAACCAAATCCATTAATATCAAACTATTTACTGCTAAATGGTGTGTTTTAAATAATTTCATTGACTTCACTTATTGGAAAAACATGAGAAAACCTCGACAAAAAACACAAAAGAACAAACGATATTCACAAGACCATCCAAACAATCAAAAGCTGCAACGATCGCGTCATTTAAAATATCTCATATATTGGCGAAACACAAGAAACCATTTGATGATGGATTGATTGTGAAGGAAGCATTTATTGAAGCGGGTGAGACTTTATTTGGAGATTTTAAAAATAAAACAGAAATTATGTCTGCTATTAGAGAACTTCAGTTATCTCGTCCGACTGTCACAAGGCGTGTTGAAGTCATGAGTCAGGACATGGCAGATAAACTAAAACATGATATCATGGAATGTACATACTTTTCTTTACAGTTCGACGAATCCACCGATATGACAGACACTGCCCAGCTGCGTATTTTTATTCGAATGGTATTCAATGACATGTCGGCTAAGGAAGAGTTTTTGGCAATGATTTCTCTGAAAGGAAAGACCTGTGGCGAAGATATATATGACGTTTTCTTCAATTTTGTAACAAACTACAAGCTACCAATATATAAACTAGTGTGCATTACAACCGATGGAGCACCAGCAATGACTGGAAACAAAAACGGTTTTGTGGCATTGTGTCGAGCTAATGATGATTTCCCTTCATTTTTCTCCTTCCATTGCATTATACATCAACAAGTTTTGTGTTCAAAAGTTCTAAACATGGAGGAGATTATGGGCATTGCAATAAAAATTTGAGAATTCTATCCGTGCACGTAGCTTGCAACGACGACTCTTTAAATTGCAGTTGGAAAATAGTGAGTCAGCTGAACACACTGATTTAGTTCTTCACACGGACGTCAGGTGGTTGAGTCGCGGAAAATTCCTAGAAAGGTTTCAAGAATTATTGCCCAAAATAACAGCTTTTCTGGACGAAAGAGGTGATGACACTCAGATGCTGAAAAACGGAAAATGGCTGACTGATTTGGCATTTTTGACAGACATCACAATGCATTTAAATACCATTAATTTGGAGCTTCAAGGTAAAGGAAAAACTATTATTGAGATGGTTAGCGCAATAAACGCATTCAAAAGTAAATTGCAACTTATGATAGATCAACTGAAAAGAAAGGATCTGAAAAATTTTCCGTCTTTGAAAGCAAGGATTCCTCAGTTGAATTATGATATTTATGAGGCAGAATTATCAAATATTTTGGGCCAATTCGAAATACGTTTTTATGATTTCAGTAAATTGGCAAATATCGCATCATTTATGAGTTATCCTTTTTCGTGTAAAAACATTGAGGAATTAGCTACTGAAATAGCAAGTCAGTTTAACATGGACTCATGTTCTGTTGAAAATGAGTTAGTGCAGATTATATCAGATATACATCTCAAAGCCACAGCATCTGATACAAAATTCTGGTGTTTTATATCTGAAGATAAATATCCGAATCTAAGGCAAATCGCCCTTCAACTGACGGCAATGTTTGGGTCAACTTACTTGTGCGAGTCTGCATTTTCTGAAATGAAGATAATTAAGTCAAAATATCGCAATCGACTAACTGACGAACATATGTCATCATGCTTGCGATTAGCACTCGGTAATTACGTACCATCTTATGAAAAGTATGCTGAGGACATGCAGTGCCACGCTTCAACATTCAAAGTCACTCTTTAGTTAAGTTTAGACACTAGAACTCGTTTGTTTTGTAGGAACCAATAAACTCGCAATTTTGAATAATTATGAATTTTTTCATTGACATTTTAGAGCAGACCTACACTTACCTTGACTAAAAAAATGCATATTGTGCGAAAAACTAATATCTATGCCACGATACACCCTACCTAGACGACAATCCTGCATCACACTTACTTGCAGCCTCTCAGAGTCGATCGATCGTAGTCTGACAATATTGAGGTAGATCGCCAGCAGTTCAAGTTTGAGCACCCCTGTACTAGAGTATAGAATGACGTGAACATTTCGTTTGACCCTTCAAAGTTCATGGAATTTATAGAAGCTAACATTAGGTTATGATTATAGGGAAATATCCGAGATGTTCTCTGAGTTTTCATTTTGCCAACCCATCATTGGAAAAAATTGACCTTAAATCCTAATGTCAGACTTTTTATTAACAGAATTGGGTTCGACGTGAGTCTCGACCATTTTCCTAAAGATTCTCTTGCCGAAACTTCTCTCTTTGCACAAGATTCTGGTTTCATTAAAATTAAATTCATGCGAAAATTAGTTACTATGCTAGGCATAGTTTAATGAAACCAAAATCTTGTGCAAAGAGAGACGTTTTAACAAAAAAATCTTTAGGGAAATGGAGGAGATCCACCTCGAACCCAATTCTGCTAATAAAAAGTCTAACATTGAAGATTTAAGCGCTATTTTTTCCAATTTATTGCAGTTGAGTTGGCAAAATGAAAATTCTCGACATCTCGGACATTTATAACGTAATGTTACCTTCTATAAATTCCATGAACTTTCCAGAGTCAACGTCATTCTATACTCTAGTTTGAATAAAAAACGACCAAACTAGAAGATAAAAGGACGCTGTCCTTAACAAAATAAATAAAAAAACATTTTATAAAAAAATTTTTTTAAATTAAATCATCTTACAAGCACACAGTTGTTTCATACCATATACAACAAAATGAAGTAAAAGAATTTTTATATTTCTTAAAGGTGTTTTTTCGTCGAGGTTTTCTCATGTTTTCTCAATAAGTATGTGCAGTAATGTGTTTTGTGTGGATTTGGTTGCTTTCTATTCGCAAATCTCAAAATACCGATAATCAACTGTAATTGTAGTCTTAAACAAGAAAATGAAATATTTTCGAAAGCTTGGCGTAGCTGAAAAGGTGTTAAAACATTTTAGCCCTATCCCTATGACCGCTTACCCGAAAAACTTCCAGTTTGCTGTTTAACTAGTCGGTCATATATATATATATATATATATATATATATATATATATATATATATATATATATATATATATATATATATATATATACATACATACATACATATACATATACACACACAGTGGCTATCATTACCATAAACCAAAACATAAAAAAGCAGGCATAAGAACCGGATTACATCGTTTCATTAACTCTGTTTTAACTCACCCCTCCGGCGTCTGGTCAGTCAAATTCCAATTTTGCGTGTAATTCGTGGTTACCTATGCACAAATTGCCGAGTTTGTCGAGCTAATGTCATTTCTCTTCATTCATTCACTCATTGTGAATTAAGGAATTTGGAAATAGCTTATTCATTAGTGGGTATTGTTGAAATGAAATGGGTTTTTCTTTTTGGATTGTGTAAGCGTAGGGCAGATGTTGCTGTGATTTTTTTGTAAGTTGCTCTATCGTATACGTACCTATTAATTCTGTGTAATTTGATATACTTATTTGTAAAAAAGGGACGGCATATGTCGGTTTAGAGAGACGGTATTTTTGTTTTTATTTATCTACTGCTGTTAATGTTCTTTTCCGTTTCTAAATCTTTAAATTGGAAAGTCGATTTTGCATTTTAATATAAATATAAATATATATATATATATATATATATATATATATATATATATATATATATATATATATGTATATATATATATATATATATATATATATATATATATATATATATATATATATATATATATATATATATATATATATATATATATATATATATATATATGTTAGCTTTTATTTAAAATCATAATTTCGGAAACAATCACTTTTACTAGCCGTACTCTAAACAAAAAATAGTGCATACCAAAATATCGGTTACACAAACATAATGCTAAGCAATATATGGCAATATATCAATAACATAAAATAAACTCAATTGTCCCGTCATTTGATCTAGGTAATGTAAACAAGCCAGCCTGTCTGAAAGCAATTAATAATATAAAGGATGTTTTTATAGAGGTATAAAACTTTAAGTTGGCAACACTTGTTTAACTGGCGGCCATTTTGTCAGCTGTCAAGTGATTTATGTTTAGTTTGGTTTGGCATTTCAACATGAATAGACTGACGCCTGAACAACGCTTCCAAATTGTGCAAATTTATTTTGAAAATCATAGTTCTGTTCAAAATACGTATCGCGCACTACGTCCATTTTACGGTCAACATAATCGTCCATCAGAGCAATTAATTCGATTAACTATGGAACGTTTTCGCACCAGTTTACTCTAAATGATAATACGCATCCACAGAGACGTCGTACAGTGCGTACAGAAGAAGTCATTGCTGCTGTAGAGCGTAGCGTAGAGGAAGACCCGAATCAGTCTATCCGCCATCGTGCACAGGAATTGGATATGTGTCCATCCACTTTATGGAAGATTTTGCGGAAAGATCTTGGTTTGCGTGCTTACAAAATCCAACTCGTGCAACAACTGAAGCCACACGATCACCTAGCAAGGCGTAGATTCGGTGAATGGGCCCAAAACAAGATTGCCGTTGATCCCGATTTTCATAAGCGAATTTTGTTTAGCGATGAAGCTCACTTTTGTTTGAATGGATACGTCAATAAACAAAACTGCCGTATTTGGAGTGATGATAATCCTCAAGTGTATGTTGAGACACCGTTACATCCAGAAAAACTGACTGTTTGGTGTGCTTTATGGGCTGGTGGAATCATTGGTCCGTACTTCTTTAAAAACGATGCTGGTCAGAACGTTACAGTCAATGGTGACCGCTATAGAGCCATGATTACTGACTTTTTCGTTCATCAATTGAACAACCATGATGTGCAGGAGCTGTGGTTTCAACAAGACGGCGCAAGATGTCACACAGCTCGTGCCACAATTGATTTATTGAAGGAAACGTTTGGTAACCGCATAGTTTCACGTTTCGGACCCGTGAATTGGCCTCCAAGATCGTGCGATTTAACGCCGCTAGACTATTTTCTGTGGGGATATGTGAAGTCGCTAGTCTACGCCGATAAGCCCGAAACGATTGACCACTTGGAGGACAACATTCGCCGCGTTATTGCCGATATACGGCCACAAATGTTGGAAAAAGTCATCGAAAATTCGACCTCCAGATTAGACTACGTCCGAGCCAGCCGTGGCGGTCATATGCCAGAAGTCATATTTAAATTGTAATGCCAGAAGATTATCTTTCGAATAAAGTAAATTTCATGTCAATTTAAAAAATTCATCTTTGTTTTATTCCATTTCAAAGTTCTATACCTCTATAAAAAACACCCTTTATGTTCTATTTCTTATGTTACATCGTTCAGCAAATTCCTTATTTTTCACTAGGTCAGGAATGGGGGTTTTTCAATACAGTAAATGCTGATACCTAACATATATATATATATATATATATATATATATATATATATATATATATATATATATATATATACATATATACATACGTACAGTGACAGGTAGAAAGTGTGGGACATTATTGGTAAATTTAGACAGTGAATTTACAGGTGGATTCTGCATCCCTCAGACCCAAAAATTGATTTTGCAGTGCCAATTGTATTTTACCGTTTGGCGGGAAATTTCAGTTTTCTAATGTGTTCGAAATTTTGGATTGATCGGACAAAAGTCGTGTTTTGTTAGTTTTTTACATATATATATATATATATATATATATATATATATATATATATATATATATATATATATATATATATATATATATATATATATATATATATATATATATATATATATATATGTATATATATATATATATATATATATATATATATATATATATATATATATATATATATATATATATATATATATATACACATCCTACTATCAGAAAGTATTTGCCCACCTAGAAATTTCAATGTAACTGCCAAAATTTAATACCTAATTAAACCCTTTTATTATATTAGGTAAATTTAATTGTTCTCAAAAAGTGTCCATCATAAAATTGTTTAGATAAGCCTTTTTGATGAAATTACAAATTAACAACCAATTAGAACAAATTTCCAAGAATTTCGGAAAATTTCAGTTGAAGTAAGAACTCATTTCAAGGTTCTAGGGATTATGGAAATTCCTAGTGACATTTTATGATAAAAACTATGTTATAAATTCCATTGCCCTTTTGGAAATTAACCATTCGCAAACAGTAATTTTTCATTGATACAGGCTCAATTGTTTTGTGAAAATGCCAAAAATGAAAGAAATTTCCTTTGAAAATCGGGCTCTGATAATTGCAAGATATCAAAATGGTCACTCAAATCGACAAATCGCGAGTGATATGCGGATGCCAAGGAAAACGGTGTACCACATCGTAAAAAAAATTTCTGGGGGACATAGCATTCCAACCAAAAACATTCCGGAAGGCCTCGAAAAGCCACTCCCGCTGAAGACAGAGCTATAACAATATCCATCAGACGTAATCGCCGCCTAACCGCACCAGAAATCACGGCTCAAGTAAACCTGGAGCGGCCCATCCCGATCAGCGTGACAACCGTGAAAAACAGGTTAGCAGAAGGTGGACTACACGGGAGAGTTGCAGTGAGGAAACCACTTCTTAGGCAAGTGAATAAACGTAAACAATTAGAATGGGCCCAAGAACATGAAAATTGTGGACAGAACAATGGAATTCCGTCCTTTGGAGCGACGAATCTAAGTTCTAAATTTTCGGTTCAAATTGATGAGTTTACGTGCGGCGGTCAAGTGGAGAAAGGAGCCTATCAGTGGCCTACAGTAAAACATGGTGGAGGTTCAGTAATAGTTTGGGGTTGGTTTGGCGACTGTAAAGTTGAAAAAATCTTTAGGATAGAAGGAATCATGCGAAAAGAAGAGTTTCAAGTAATTTTGCTACCTCAAATGCTTCCTTCCGGAAGAGATATTTTTCAGGAAATTTATTTTTCAGCATGACAACGACCCTAAACATTCTGCTAAATAAATTACAGAACTTTTGGACCAATGGAAATCCGATGACGTCGTGAAAGTGATGACCACCTCCACAATCACCCGACTTGAACCCCATCGAATTGCTGGGGGACCATTTGATACAGGTGTGTTCGAAAACTCAATCCAATATCAGAAAATCACTTGTGGGAACTTTTACAAGCAGAATGGGTTAAAATAACCGAAGAAACTTTGAAGCTGTAAAGCCGTAATTAAAAACAAAAGAGGTCACATAGATGAGAAAAATCCAGGAAAATCATGAATATTTTTTTCTGATTTTCTAAATAATGTGAAAATAAATAATAATTCATTAAAATTTAAAAAAAAATATATATTATCTGGGTTTTTGTTGTCTTGGGATTGAAATAACTAGGTAGGCAAATACTTTCTGACATATATATATATATATATATATATATATATATATATATATATATATATATATATATATATATATATATATATATATATTAGACTTGCTGGCCTACAAATAAATAATAGCAAGACGAAAAGTATGATAATGATAGAGAAAACAATAACTTGCCAAATTTACAGCAGATTGATGGAGTTGAGAGGTTAGCAGCTTCACGTACTTGGGAGCTTTGATCCATAACACCGGCAATTGTGAAGATGCAATACATCGAAGAATCCAAATTGGTCACACAGCTATCACTCGACTGTCGCAGCACATCAGCCACAACACGAAAATAGATTTAGTAGAAACCCTTGTATTCTCCATATTCAGGTATGCATCGGAAACCTGAATTATACGCATCGCTGATTGACGCTGCACTCGTTTGAAATGTGGTGCTGACGAAGGATGCTGAGAATTCCGTTTACAGCTCGGCGAACAAATGCTTTAGTACTTAATAAGATCAGAGACTTAGCATATTACACGTACTGATAATATGGAGAAACTGCAGGGCAAACCAAATGAAAGTATACGACGGACCTAGTCGCTGCACAGTGTCTCGACTAGTACAAGCTAGCGGGACAATATTATTTCTTCACTTATTTCAATTGTTTATGTATATTCCAGGTATCTTAAGCTATTTTAAGAAAAAAAAAGTTGAAAAATGTGTACTGTATGTGGATTAATCGAAATATGTAGCTGCAAGACGGAAGTGGTTTACTAATGTGTCTCATTTGTTCACTATTGTCGCTAATTGTTCTTTAATTAGCTACATACGTCTACCTACTCATTATGTGTGAAAAGCACAATCATGTTTGTTTCCAAAGAAATTTCTAGGAAAAAAATAAAAATCATAATGATAGTACCCACATTTATTAATTTACAAAATATTATTTCTTTTAAAATAAATTAGTACAATAACAGTATCTATATATCAATTATTTACAATAACAAGGTGTATAAGTAAAAGAAATATAATATTAAATAACTTATATACTAAGGCATGAATTATAAGCAACTACAACACACAATAAAATAAGAATAATAATTACAATAAAAAAATACTTAAACCTACTAATCACCATCAGATGAGTCGTCATCACCGCTCTCCCATTCAGTAGAATATTCAGAGAGTAAATAATCCTCCTCATTTAATTCGTGATGATGACTTACTGATGGTGTTTCGGATGGCAATGAAGGTGGGATAATCAACTGCAGAACCTCCGATGGCAAAGAAGTAAATTTTCTTCGCGATAATTCTCTATACGAGTTGATAACAGGATCAGACGTAATTAAAAGCATTCTCAAAAGATCTGTATTTGTGGCAATACGTGACCGCTTCCTGGTGTGCCGTTCACGGAATCTACGACAGTCTTTATTTCTTGCCTCCTGGGCTTCTTCGGAGAGTTGTCCAGTGGGAAGAAGAAAATACTTTATAACTTCCGCGCTGTGTACAAGAATTTTATGCACAATAACGGGCATGGAATACCACGAATACAGATCAAGGTATAATTTTCTAGTATCAACACAAAACTTTTCGAATTCTATATAATTTATGTCATATCCCGATGACAAAGTTCTTAAAATTACATGAAATCTACGAATAAGGTTTACGTCTAATCCTGTAATTTCGCTGCTCAATTCAGCTTTGGAAAAAAATCTACGTGCTGTGTTTCCATCGTTTGTGTTACCATACCCAGGTTTTGGTTTATCTACAATGAGACCCATACGATCTTTAAACACTTTTTGTATCTCTGGTGAGCGTTGCTTCACAATAGCTTTGTCGTTATCTCCCCTGACTTGCCACTTTTTTATTTCTAAACGATAGCTGATGTGAAGCAAACATTCAAACGTGCGGATCCATGCATGTAAATGTAGATAAACCAAATGCAAGGCGTTCTTCGTTGCTGGGATATTTCTTTGACTCCTCGTTCATAGTAGACGGGGTGGCACCGCAAATATAACACTTTTGTGTTGAACTTGTGTCTGTTAAGGCATTGCACACTTTGCCATCAGTCATTGTCAACAACAAATCGTGTTTAACAGAGATTTGAGATCCAGCAACGTTACATAATGTTGGAAGAAGCTGACTTACTTCATCTAAAATTTTAGAAGTTTCTTCTTTCGTAAACTCGTTTGTCTCCTTGGCAAAAATAAACTTAATAGGACGGCAATATAAAGTAGAGGAAGGTCTTGGATTTTGCCAGATCACAGTTTCGCCATCAAGCAGTCTCAAAGGGACAAATGTGTATACGAACAAAAATTCGTCTGTAGCGTTAGTGTTCTCAAATTTCTGCTTATACGTGCTATGCCCCGAACTCCCATCACAGCCCCATTTGCGTACCAACGTATAATATGATCGAGGTAACACACTTCTAATGACTTCCGTCTGAGCTTTAACTAATCGTTCAGCCGTTTTATCCAAAATCGCGTGAAGTTTAATTTCAGCTCGAGATTCAGTCACAGAAATATATTCGTCAGAAGGACAACAAGAAGCTTTGGACTTACCTAAACTATAAAACGATGGATACACTTGATGTCCCGCTTTCATTGACCATTTTCTTGTTTATTTATATGAGTGAGAAGTCGATTTCGAGTCCACATAATAAGCTAAAGCTTCGTCTGGTGTTAACTGCCGACTTTGTTCAGAACACTTATTCTTTTCTCTAGTTTCACTGTCCGCAACGTTATGGATCTGTTTAGCAACACTTCGATGCCCTTCTTTTCGAGTAGCTAACTCAGCTGCTGTAATAAGCTCACTTGCACTTCGCGATTCCAAAAGATCTTCTACTCTCCGTCTCTTCGTTTTCGTTGATGAGTCTTCAAATGATTTTCTGGGTCGCCCTACGGAAAAAGCCGCTGATGATGTTGAAGTGCACGGCTGGTTAACACACATCTTTATTTCGATTCCGGATCCCTCTAACCAATCTTTATGTTTGATTAGAAACATTTCTTTGTTACACTTTAAAGAAGTCCACTTTTGATTGAATTTTGCTGAAAGGCTTGATATTTTCATTTTGAGTCGTTTTAGAGAATCGTCTGAAACATCAGACATATTGAATTTTTCACTTATATAATAAAAAATGCCACTGTTTCGTTCAGTTTTGTCATGTTTTAGCCATTCTTCAAAAAACTCCATTTTCGTCATAGTCACGACTCGTTCTGAAAAAAATAAAATAATTTTACTTTCGGGCCTGTTCGGGGTCTATAATATATATGAATCTGTGCCTGAATGTTGTAGGTATTACATATAGAAAAATCTAGGTGGATATATGTGGATAAAAAAAGTTGCTACTTTTAAAGTTTACAATTAATGTAAAATTTGCTGGATTTATCTATACATTTACAAATTGATATTACACCAAAAGTATACATATTTTTTATAAAAAATATAAGTCATAATAGAGTACATACCTTCAACAGAATATTCCATCACAAAAAACTCGTTTCACTTTGCTACCAATTTTAAAATATGTTATCACAAGTGTGCATAAAATGCAACTGATTTGCAAATGAAAATGACCTCTCTTATAAGGGTTACTTTGACCCCCTGATAAGATACCTTTATGAGGTGATAAACAAATTAACTCTTGGAATTCGTTAAATGAGGGGGGTTGTTTACAAGTCGTTATCAGTGGTTCCTGGAAATTACGTCATGAATATTGTCCCGCTAGCATGTTCTTGCCGAATCACTGTGCGCTGGATGGATACCATTGAGATGCTGTTGGGTACCAACATGGAACAAGCTACAAGACAAATAGCTAACAGAGAGCGTTGGCGTGCCACTATCAGCAGCATCGCCAATAAACTCGCCGAACATAACCACGATATGTCTGACAAGACATTTAGACTAAAGGAGGAGAATGTATACATACATTGCAATACCATCATTTTACCAAGTAGTAGACACACCAAAACAGTAAATATGAAAAGTAAAGATTCCCCGTTCTAATTTCGAGAAGTAAAAATATCTGAAAGCGAGACATAAAAAAACTACTCCCATTTGATATAGTTTAATTCCGAAAATGATAATTTTTCAACACAAGTTAAAATAACGCTGAAGAAGTCGTAGAAACAATGTGACAGATAAACTATATAATCAGTTTTCAGTCGGCTATAAAAACCATCGACACTGTATAAAGAACACATGTATTTACTCGTCTCGGCACATAAAAACTTCATATCCCATACACGCCATCGAGACGTTTAAATGGGCTGTATAACAATTACCTATTAAAATGTAACTAATTATCTCGAAAGTTCCTTGACCCTAAAAACCAGAAATTGATTTATTTTCTACGATAATCGACCGAGGAGGTTCATCAGAGAATGAACGATCGTAAAAGTAAAACATAGTTGATGCATAATGTTGCGTTTAGAATGGCCAAGATGAATTACTGTACTTTAAATGTAAGTTGCGTAAGGAGGTGATGGAAATTTGTTGTTTATCACAGTCACTTGTATTCTTCTCTTGACATTAATTTTAGTATAGCTTATCGGACGAAGAGCGTCATGTATATACAGGGTGTTTTGAAAATCGCTTAATGTATTAAAACCGGTATATTTCTGTAGCACAAGCATTTGAAGAAAAATCATGATAAGTAGCGCCCTTTTATGACGGTAAAATGAAAAATACTTACCGATAACTATTTTACTGTTGAAATCAGTTGACTGTTTCATTATTTGCATGCTTCAAAATAATTAAGAAACTTTTTATTTCCTAGTAAAAGAGCAATTAAAAACATCAAATATAGATTAGAAATTAGATATAAGACGGCATAGAATTATACCTGTTTTTGTTTAACTGGGCAAACTGTAACAAAAACTAATTGCCAGTAATCTTCGGCAACATTAATAAAACAATTAAAATATTTTTGCCATTGCCTATTTGCAGTATTTCACGAGAAAACAATTATTTTTGCAGTAGGTGTCAAGAAGTAAACACTTGGTATTGTCGTTGATACGGGTGTATCACCTCTCTCCAGTTCATTTTTAAAACTTTTCTCTCTCTCTCTCTCATTTAGGGATTCCAATGTTCATCTCAGCAGTGCCAATGGCGGCACATTAATTTAAATTACGTGGTAGTGGTTGATAAAATTTTAACCACACTAAATTTTAACAAAAAATACGAATAAGGTATACTTTCAATTGATTCCGGAAGTCATCCATTTCAATATATATATATATATATATATATATATATATATATATATATATATATATATATATATATATTATTTGCCCCTTATGTATATCTTAATTTTGAGAATGAGAGTTATTTAGTTGTTAAAATAAAATTAATTTACGTACAACCTATACGTCCTGAAAGAAAAAGCAGGAGTTTAGTGAAACGCTACACTTAAATAAGAAAGGTGTATTAACAAAATAAAAATTCTTCCTCTTATTACGCTCTTAAAAGTACACAGACTTGATAAATAACCTCTTAGGCTACGAGAGTGTACACATTTAAACTAGAGTTCTATTAATTGCTGATCCTAAGTGTAAAAAAACAAAAGGCTTTAAAAAACACGATCTAAAAGTTTGTAACATATATATATATATATATATATATATATATATATATATATATATATATATATATATATATATATATATATATATATATATATATATATATATAAGAAAGAAGAAGGACAGTAACAGGGCACTGGCAACAAACAATCCTAAGTTTAATTACTCGGAAACGCCCTTATAAGGAGAAGAGATGAGCAATCAAAGATCTAAAGGCTCTAGTATTTGCTTCTTATTTTTGTTATCGAGCTTTCGCTGCCTAATGGAAGCTTTTTCTGGATTCTAAAAATGCAAACCCGGTACAGAAAATAAACCAAAAACGTTAGTTTTTAAAATGTGATTCAATGAATTGTAAGACTGCATGAGAAACTACTTACAAAAATTTTTAGCAGTTAATTCATCTCTGGGGAAGACAATAAAATTTGCATTTTTGTTGGCCAGGTAGTAGGTATGATTACAAAAAACATGATAAAAGAACACTTAGAGATTTACACAAGTATTAAAATAAAACCTTGTCAATAAACATTAATCAAAAACACTTTTTAAGACAGAATACAACTGTAAGAAACACCATGATGTTGAAATGGTACTCCATTTTAAAATTTTTTCTGACGTCGAGTTTAGTAACTTATTTAGTGATATTTGAGTCCGAACCGGATATTGTTGGTAGTCTATGTCGTCATCAGGTTGACAAAAAACCATAAAAGCATTAAAGTTAGGGATGTGGTAAATTTTTTTGGTGGATGCTACTATTAGATAAATTATTTATTATTAATGATATTTATTTTTCAATTTTAATTTTATAACAAAGGTACTTAAATTTGATGAATGTTACTATTAGACGAGTTATTAATTATATTAATTCTATTAATTCTATTAATTCTATTAATTCTATTAATTCTATTAATTCTATTAATTCTATTAATTCTATTAATTCTATTAATTCTATTAATTCTTTAATTTTATAACAAAGGGACTCATAGGCTAGTTTAAAATATTTAAAAGAGAATATTAATACTGGATGTTATTTATTATTTGTCATATTTAATTTTTAATTTTTTAATTTTAGCAAGAAGACACAGAAAAGTAATTAGTAATAAAAAGCAGAAATAACAGAAAGAGAAAAGAAAACGTCAACTTTACTGGAAACTAATTTTGTCATAAAAATCGTTCTTTTTCATTGGTTTTGTGTTAGTAAATAGGTATACATAGAGCTCAATCCTTCTATGTCTTTTTTGTGATTAAGATTATTTTTACAAGTTTTTATGTAACACATTTCCAAGAAACTTCTTCTGACTTTTGTGAAGTTTCTCCAACGTAGACCAAACCAGATTAACATGGAATGCCGTAGATTATTTAGATCTTTGTAAAGTATCGGTTTTATCTTTTAAATTGGTATAAAAACAATTCATTCTTTTTATGTTGTAATTAGCAATCTTAATGTTTGTATTTTTAAAAAGAGAAGACAAGGACTGGGAAAGACCTTCTATGTATTGTAACTTTCCTACTTTAATGTCGACATTAGTGGTGACAGTTGGATGGATTTGAAGTGGGGTCGTTGAAAATTCTTTTTGATTAGAGCTTTAGGATAGTAATTGTCCAACAAGATGTTTTCCAACAGTTTTACATTTTTTTCTTTAAATGAGGGGTGGCAAATCTTATCTATTCTGTTTTTTAATCCTCTGATGATGTTCAGTTTCTGTTTCATAGGGTGATAAGAAGGGAATGGGATATATCTACCCGAACTTGATTTTTTCCTATACCAGTCAAGTTTGACTGTATTATTTTCAGAGTGTATAATCCTAGTATCCAAAAACGGAACAGCATATATATATATATATATATATATATATATATATATATATATATATATATATATATATATATATATACACATGTATGAGAATAAAGCTAATGTTTTAACGAAACACCTGTTATAGTCTCTCTTTTGCGGCGCTATTTTGTAATGCCTCAAGTTTCTTTAATTTCAATAAATTAATTATTTATTAAATAGAAGCCGTTATTTGCCCCTTATGTATATCTTAATTTTGAGAATGGATTGAGTGGATATTAATACTAATAGGGGACAGAATTAAGATATTAACTAGCTCTCTTTTTACTGGTAGAGTACATGGAGATCGAGGTAATTTTTGTACGCCGTTTGAAAATAGTTTCTATAGTTGTTTAAAACTTGATTGTACAGTTTTGGGCACCATTCATTTTAGAATAAAAAGATTCTAAGTTCAGCTCTAAAAATGAAAAAATACTGAAGAGTTATTTAGTTGTTAAAATAAAATTAATTTACGTACAACCTATACGTCCTGAAAGAAAAAGCAGGAGTTTAGTGAAACGCTACACTTAAATAAGAAAGGTGTATTAACAAAATAAAAATTCTTCCTCTTATTACGCTCTTAAAAGTACACAGACTTGATAAATAACCTCTTAGGCTACGAGAGTGTACACATTTAAACTAGAGTTCTATTAATTGCTGATCCTAAGTGTAAAAAAACAAAAGGCTTTAAAAAAACACGATCTAAAAGTTTGTAAAATTAACTTCGCGGATGTTGAGTAGTCGTTGGAAACACACGTTGTAGACAGGAAGGGAGATATTTTAACTGGTGTACTACTGACTTACTGATTGGTTTCTTCTCGTGGGTTTTCCATAAGCTTCTCGGCTTCTCCCGGTAAGATTCTCATCAAAAATATTGTCTCTGCCACTGTTCTCCAATTCTTTTTTGGGTAGCTAATCACTTTTTGACCCGAAATGCCTTAGGATGAGCAGAATATTTAAAGAACGGAAAAGGCCTTAAACTTGAGAGCTAGAAACGACACCAACTTGGTGTTAAAAAACCGTTACTCTGCTACTGCGTCACTGGGATAAAACCACTACGGCGTGCTGGAGGAATGCCAATAGACATCCTTTAATAAATGATTCTGTATACAATGACTAATTGCACCCTAAATTGTTGTCTTTTTTTTCAGACGTCAGCATCAAACTACTCCCAGCACTAACGGCAGTAATACCACATGGCACGGCGCCAATTTGGGACCCACGGTGCCGGCCAAGCCATCCAACGAGGGTCCCAAAAGTCCGGAACGTCTGAAAGGTGCTACATGCGATTTATTCGAGTTGCTGGAAAAGGCGCAACGATCCAGGATCGACGATCAAAGGTGTATGCTGCCGGCGTATTTTAATCAGGTAAGTCAAAAATACATTGATGTGGCTAAAAACAGTTTAAGTATCCAAAAGAGGTAGTAACTGACCAATGAGAGTTCTAGTTTGAATATCCAATTATCGCATTTACTCTTGTTTTAATTTTTATTAATATCGAACAGAACTATTGATTTAATCCAGTGTTTATCACGTATTGATACAGCTATCAATATTATTGAGCTAATGACAGGATAGATTTTAAGGAGGATGGTGTGAGAAGATGAACACATAAATTCACCACAAATATTCAGATCCCGTTCACTGACTTATAGTTAACATGCCGGAATTTATTATCTTTTTAAAATAAACGAAACTGTTTCGCTGACTTAGTTTTCGCAAATTTACTCTTATAATAAAATAACGACTACCTTCTCTCAACTTCCCCTGAGCAGAATTTCATCAAACTGTCTTTTGCTCTTTCATTTTATGGCCCGTCAACCCAAAATTCACTTCTGAAATAATAAAAAGAAAACTGGGAAAGATATAAAAGTACAGAAAAGCGCTTTTCCAGAGAAATAAATAAAATTTTTTTGGAAAATTGTCAGTTCGTGACCCGGGAAGATCATTTGTACGTAGCAAAAGAAAAAAGGAAGGGTCGGGCATGTTTTTGAGCTATTTATTTTTTGTCTTCTGTTCCCTATTACAATGTAAATAACGTCGTGGAAGTGAATTATATTATGCAAAAGGTTTGCTGGATTTGGTGTTTGCTTCCAGAATAAGTAAAGAAGATTTTTAAAGCTTTATAATATAAAAAAAACCTTTAGACAAACAGATATTACAGTGCAGTAAAAAAATGTCAAAATAATGATGAGAGGCTTAGTTTAGATATAGCAATATTATGATTTTATCTTCTCTGGGCTATCACCAGGAGTATTGTGCTGAGTTTTAGACTTCGAAAAACTTGTACTCTCGTGTTTATAAACAATTTAGTTTAATTTAGTTTAGTTTTCAAAATGCGTTTTTTCACCTTAAAATGTATAACACCGATATATAAGTCGAATCGAGACAAAAAAAACAAACTCTTCGTATTCAAATTTCCAACAAATCCTCGTTGGTTCTTAGTCGCTGAAGTGCGTACATAACCTACAAAATGGAAAAACCGGCAAGAAACTGTTTTTCTTTTCATTTTATTGTACAGGTCGACTAAGTGAACCGATCGGCTTGAAACATTGAGAAAATATGCCCTTAGTGATAGCAAAGATACCCTGAAATTTGAATAGAAAAATATTGAATCCAATGAACACAATTAAATTTGTTATTTAAAATTTGAATTGTCCGCCATTTTATACCATTTGATCCAAAATCGATCTTATTTTTTTCAAAATTTAGGTCTCTCAACGCCAGCTTTCCGATGCCATTAAAAAAAATGTTTTTGGAGTCATTTTATCCGTTTTTTTTACATTTGTTTATTATTCAAATAACACCAAATGCATTTTTCTGTAATTTTGAAAAAAAAATTGAACAATTTTAATCACATCTAATAGAAAATCGCAACACCTTTATTTTAAAAAAAAAGCATTTTCGTCAACGTGACATGGACCAAATGACTAAGGGCATATTTTCTGAAAGTTTCAAGTCGATCGGTTCACAAATTTATAAAATTTTTAAAAAAATCCCGTGACTACGAAAGCGCCACGATTGGCAGCCATGTTTGTTGTTAAAATTATTAAAATTTATTGAAAAAAAAAGATTGTTGTTTTAATTTAATTTAATCTAATTTAATTCAGTAATGTGTGACAATTTACGTTATCCATTTAGTCCACTGTATAACCTAGCTGGATATATAAATTTTGAAATACCAAATAAAACAAAACTCGTTCGCTAACATTATTCTGATATGAATGATTATTTATTAAATACTTTATTATTTTAAAATACTTACATCGAAGTGATCTTCACAACAGAAAAAATTTGATGTTGTTTTAGGATTAATACGTGATGCTGCTTGGAACCATTGTTTTTGACGTTTAACTTCTTGTGACTCATTTAAAAACATTTTTTCGGGAGTTGTTTTTGTAGTATTCGTAAAAATGGTTACAATAACTTTTTATATTAAACATTTTCAATAAATTTATCAATACATTGATGATAATAACAAGAATAAATTAATTGAAAACTATAACACTCGTATCAGCTGTCTGTGATGTTGAGAAGATATAAACATTGTGACGTCACACGCCTTTCGGTTTTTTTCAGGCACTGTCGGCGCGTCATCGGTACTAAGTTTGAAAAATTTTTTTCAGTTTGATATAACTTCTTAATTGTAACGTAAGAAAAATAATTTTATTATAAAACTTATATATATTCTTTCCATTTATAACAATTGTTTTTTTCAAAACCCCAATTCTTCAAATTCTTTTACCAGTTTTTATTATGTTTTTACCCTTCGTCTTCTTATTTTCATCAATATTTTGTACTCGTAGCGCTTCCTGCGCTTCGTTTACGATATCCCATAACTTCGTTTTCTTCCAGCTAAAAAAGCTATGTAGTATGCAAACTAAGTGTTTTATGAGATTAATATAATTAGGTATATCTTATACCCAGACACAAAAAGAATAAACAGAGTATTCATTCATAACATCGGTTCCTGTCAAATCAATGATCCATAAAAAAACTTTAGTGCAGTAAGGATAAGTTAAAAACACTGGGCATATATCCAACCCTATCTTATGGAAAAAATTGCCGTATCCCGCATCGGTGCAGGGCCGCTAAAAACTTAAATGTTCTTACGTGTTCCGCTGGCAAAACCTGCTGTGGATACATACCGGTGTTGTCACTTATATTTGGTAATTTTAATACCAGGTTACATATTGTTATATATAACTTATTAAAGTTTAAATTTAGAAAATGTCCATCTGTTTCTTATAAATGTAATGTTATTTACTGTCTTCTCCATTAGCCAAAACTATGTACAATAATTTTACTTCATTAAATTAGAATTTTAATAATAATGCGAAATCCGGTGAACCATTAAATGTTTTAAATTTTAGACATCTGACAACACGTACCTTCAACCAAATCGTCACTCATAGTTTTCAGTCGCTCTTCCTAGAGTCTACTGTTAATCTGAATTGGCTCTTAGATGTGAAATGTCCTGAGACTTTCCGAGAGACGGCAGCACAAATAAAAAACCATATAATTTTCAGTTAGTGTTAACTTTTTGAAGATTCGTGTAAAATTTTCATAACATTTTGTCTACTAATTTGCGAGTTACAGCGGTTTGAGTGACGCTACTTTCGATTTTTGTAAAACGATGGAACAAGAATTTCATGTATTGATTAAACATTGCTTTTTGATTGGAAAAAAATACAGTCAGAATCCAAGAATGACTTGAGAAGTGTTCTGATACATCTGCTCCGGCCGAAGCAACTATATGTCGATGATTTAGTGAACTTAAATCCGCTCGTACAAGCACCTATGATGCACCACATTCCAGACGTTCAAATCAGACAGTCACCAAAAATCACAGAAAAAATCATATTATTGTGAATGACCGCAAAGTGAAAGTGATGGAGGTAGCTAACATCGTGGAGATATCAACAGAATGCGTGAGACATATTTTGCGTAAATGGATGAATGTTATGTGTGCTGGGCGCATCGACTGCAGGGTCATTTAGCGCCCCTATGTTTGTTTTAAAACAAGTCTAAATTTTGAATCTAATGTCTCGTAGAAAGTCTTTTATGTTTGTTTTGTATGTCTCGAAAGAAGTAATGACTTGTTGTAGACTGGATGGTAAGTCATATTGTTCTCTAAGGGTTTTGTAGTGTGTGCTCTCAAGTATGTGTTTGACCGTTAGAGGGACCTCACAAGTTGTGCAGAGAGGGGCTTGTTCTCTCTTCAGGAGGTGTGAGTGAGTGCTGTAAGTGTGTCCTATTGCCAGTCTGCGCATAATAACATTCTGTGTTCTGTTCAAGTTTGTTGAATGTAGTGGGGGAGTTACCCGTGTTTTGGGGAGCCTCAATTTCTTGTTAGGGTTCTCCAGATCCCATTTGAGTTGAAATAGATTTGTAAGGAGCGTTTGGAGTAGTTTGTTATAATCTGACGCAAATTCCTCTGTCTATGGCCAATCTAGCGTAACAGTCTGCTCTGTCATTGCCATTTTTTTTTTGCGTAAATATTTGGATTTGAAAAAGCTATGTGCCAGATGGGTGCTGCGCGCTTTTACGATTACCCAAAAACAGCAACGTGTCGTAGCTTCATAACGCTGTTTGGCATGGTTTCGGCGTAATCCGAAGGAGTTTTGGCGTCGATTCGTAACAATGGACGAAACACAGATCCACCGCTACACACCTGGGTCCAACAGTCAGTCCGCAGAGTGGCTGGAACGGCAATACAGCCGACCGAAGCGTTTAAAAACACAAACATCAGCTGGACAGGTTTTCGCAAGTATTTTTTGAAATGCGCACGGAATAATACTGATCGACTATCTTGTGAAGGCGAACAATTACCGGAGACATTTAGCGAAGAAAAAATGTTGTTTTACCAAGATAATGCCTCAGCTCACAAGCCCATAAAATAGATGGTGAAATTGGACCAACTGGACTATGAAATGCTTCCTCATCCACTGTATTCACCAGATCTGCCCCCCAACGATTATTACTTCTTTCTAAATTTGAAAAGGCTGCTTCAGGGAAAGAGATTCGGTTCAAATGAAGAAGTCGAATGGGAGACTGAGGCTTATTTTAGAGAGATCGATAATTCTTACTAAACGATAGGTATCCAAATGTTGGAAAACAGCTGGAATAAGTGTATCACTCTTGAAGGAAACTATGTTGAAGAATGAAATCGATTTTTGGCAAATGTATTGTTTTTTCTTCAAAAGTCTTGGGATTTTCCACACCATCAGGGGAGCCTTATTATTATACGTATAAATTAACAATTATAGGTAACAGTTTTCCTCGATTATTTGATTTTTCGATTATTTTTTGAAAATAATTATATTTGATTGCTTTTTAATAATTGATTATCAGCTTCAACATTCGCTCAGCTCCTCTTAAGTGTAGTTACATTATTTTCAATATCATTACCAATTTCACGCTTTTTTTGTTTTTTCTACCTTTGAAACAACTGGAAAAATCCAAAAATTTCATATAGAGACCGTAAAGGGCACATTGGTTAAGAAAAAACGTGAAAACTTTTATTCGCGAAACGCAAGTATTTAGAAGAAATATAGTCCATACTGCTCGGGAAAAATATATTGGCCTCTGGAGGGAACTTAATAACCTTTTTCAACGCTTTTAATGGTTCTGGGAAGCATCTGGACGAAGTTAAGTGAAAAAATTTAGTGGTATATGAGGATTTTATGTTCAAAATGTATTTAATAACGTACAGTAATTAATAACATTCATCGCTTAAGTCGAAAAGTAGGTCGAATAAGCGAGTTTTTCAATTCTTCTATTGATTAAACGAAGTTCATGTATACACTGCCGTCGCAAAGTTTGAAAGAACACGGGATTTTTAATTAAAACTTAAAAGACAAAATGAAAACAAGGTTTTTATTAAGGTAAAATAAATGTCTACTCTTCCAGTAAGGTGTTGTTTACAAAAACAGTCATAAATATACTCATCAAAAAGTATTTATATCAAATCTTACTTTTGTTCAAATAACCTCCTCTTTTTATTTACTGCGTCACAAATATTCGGGACAATATTTAATAATTTATTAAAATATTTGAAGTTCCACTTTACACATTTATGTTTTTAGGTATTCCCAAAGTTGGGCAAAGCTTTCCGGATAACGATTTTTAGCCCTTCGATCTAACCCATCCCATAGTTCAATGGGAGAGGGATCTCGGGATTGAGATAGTCATTGCATTATACTTATTGGTTTTTCTCTCTTTTTCTCTTTAATATACTCTTGATATAGTTGTAAAGAGTGTTCAGAATTGCTATCTTGCTGGAATATATAATTGTTATCCATAATATTTAACCCAGATGGCATTGCTACTGCTATTAAAATTAACAAACTTAATTGAGAACGCCGGTACGTATATATATATATATATATATATATATATATATATATATATATATATATATATATATATATATATATATATATAAAGATAACACGTCTTACCTTTGCGTTACCCCCTGACACAAAAAAGAATAGACAGGAAAAGTAGAAAACACTGGACAGATTTCCAACCCTGTCTTATAGGAAATAATTATCGTATCCCATGTCCGTGTAGTGCCGCTAAAGAACTTAATATCATATGTGTTCTGCTAGTAAAACTAGCTGAGCATACGTACCGGTGTTCTCAATTAAGTTTGTTAATTTTAATAGCAGTTTATATATGGTTATATATAAGTTATTAAAGTACAAATTTATAAAATATTAAGCTGTTTCTTATAAATATAAAGTTATCTACTTTCTTCTCTATTAGCTAAAACTACGCACAATAATTTTACTTCATTGGATTAGACTTTTAATATTATAGCGAATGCCGATGAATCATTGATTATTTTAAATTTACATTTAACCAAACCGTAACTCATCATGAGCTGAATAAATAGCTTCACATTTACTAAAACCTTAGCAGTTGTACTCGACCGTTCAGAGTTGCGATTTTTGAATTTATCGTGCTTCAAAGTGTTGGTGAGGTTATTTAGTCAGAAACTTCGTTCTTAAAATGGCGCCCAGAAAACAGCTGAATGTAAAACAGTGAAGCGTCACATGTAATTTACATGATGAAGGCTATAGTGAGCGACGAATCGCAAAAATACTCGTCATTTTAAATGAAGGCGTAAACTACACCTTTTACAGAAAAGTCAAAAATTTACAAAAATAAAAATTGATGTGATGATATTTGTACGCCCTGTAAATTTACGAAAAAAAAAACTTTATGGGCAAACATGTTTATTTTACGGAATGATTACACAGGCCGACAAAATTGGGCGAAACTCCAAATCCTGAGACCAGAATATCCTTTCCCAAAGGTTTTTGGTACGCTTAATCCGAATCCGACCTCATAATTGTTCCATAATATTAGATTTTCGAGATATTCTAACCTAAAAATACAATAACACGGTTTTTCACTATATTCGGGATTATTTGTTATTACACCGCACATTAATTTTTCTTCACAAAACTCTTGCAATATCTGCAAGTACTACTGTTTCCCTTCAAATTGCATTTTGAATTTTTCAGATATTTTATTTCTTCTCGAAGAAATCGTCCGTTAAAATTAATTAATTTGGCGTTTTCGTTACAACCATACCAAAAAAAAGTTGATCTGGCAGGCGAGAGTAGTGATCATATGATTTTTGGGACGCCGAATCCGAATTCGTTGTTGATTTAACCCCATCGAGCCATGGTTTGTCCCTAACCTTAAAAAAATTCAAAATGGCGGATCCGATATGACGGCTCGGCATTCTGAAGAGTCTAATTTACTATTAAACTCGATATTTGTTATATTTTTTCCCTCAAGTAAAGTAACTTTAACAATTTTCTTTGTCATTACTTAGTATATAACACCACACACCAAATACTTTATTTTTGCACTCGACGCGCATTTCGCTAACCATGTTAGCTTAATTAGGAGCGCTGATTAACAGACTGTTTTTTCTATGAATTTTTTTCTTACTCTTTAGAACTAATTAGAATGAAATTACTTCTTTTTCTTATGAAAACGTTCGCAAATCAACTTTTTTTTTGGTATGGTTGTAACGAAAATCCCAAACTAATTAATTTCAACAGAATTTTTGAAAAAACGTATAATTTGGCCAAATTTTAAAAAAAGTTATCAGACAGAATGGTTTATTTTGTGATTCTAGATCTATTTGTCAAATTTCAACGGCCTACTACGATTTTGAATTTTTGGCAGTTTTTTGACATTTCGGCAATTGTTTTTCATCTTGATTTATTGTAACCTTATTTAAATCATTTAATTTGTTAAAAACTAGGCACCTATAATCTATTTAAGAACAAAATGAAGTCGTGTCCATAATTTTTTTATAGAATATTAAAATTCACACATTATCATGAATCATATTTGATGCAAAGTTCAATTAGCTTTTGTTTTTAAATAGAAAAATGTTTCTCGCTTACGTATTTTGATAATGAACACACTTAAACGTTTGTAAATTAACACAAATCTGACATTTTGTTCTTTTTAGTAATGCATTTAAATTTTTAACAATGTAATGTTTCTTACTATAAACACCAAATTAACGACTTGCTGCTTTATCCTATTTGTTTTTTTTTATATACTTCAGCTAAAACCACTTTTTAGATCAATAATACATTTTAGATTCTAATTAGCAACCGTAATAAAAATATTACACATATTCTAGTTATTAATTTGGCAGTTACGCGTTAATAATACCACCGAAAAATTACATTAAAATGCTTTCGGTGTCATTGTTGACGTAACTGCTAATTGAAAATAAATCCAGCCATATTTTAGTCGTGGCTATCAAAATTAACGTTCGCAAAATTAGAAAGACCTTTTATGGTTGTGCCGATTTCCTCTTGAAAACTTACCTTCTACAGGAAAAAGAGCTAAACACAGAAATTAACACGCTAAGCAAAACTCGATATTTCTGCGAGAAGAAAAAAAATATCTGAAAAATTCAAAATGCATTTTAAAGGGGAAGAGTAGTACTTTCAGATGCCGCAACTTTTGTGGAGAAAAATTAGTTCACGGTGTAATATAATCTCGAATATAACGAAAAACCGTGTTTTTTGCATTGTTAGGTTAGGATATCTCGAAAACCTGATGTGATGGAGCAATTCTGAAGTCGGATTTGGATTTACTGCACCAAAAAAACCTTCGAAAAAGTTTAGTCTGGTGTCAGGGTTTAAAAATGTTGTGTTATCATATTCCATTTTCACATAAATACGAGGCATGTTTTTTAAGTAAGTACCGTTTTGGAATTAAAAAAAGACGTGCAAAGATATCGCTATAATTTTATTTTTACATGAAAGCCTGTACCTTAATCTACTTTTCTACATAATTTCCGTGAATATTGAGGCACTTGTCATAACGTGGCACCAGTTTTTGAATACCCTCATAAAATTCTGCCGCCTGACTTGTTAACCACTGTATCACAAATGTTTTGACTTCGTTATCGTCTTGAAGACGCTGACCACCCAGGTGCTTCTTCAAGTGCAGGAACAAATGGTAGTCGCTGGGCGCCAGATCAGGGCTGTATGGAGGATGATCTAGAGTTTCCCATTTAAAAGATTTGATGATATCTTTGGTCCGATTAGCCACATGTGGACGGGCATTGTCATGCAGCAAAACGATACCCTTACTCAACTTGCCACGTCTTTTGTTCTGGATTGCACGACGCAGATTGTTCAATGTCTCACAATAAGACGCTGCATTGATTGTCTCATTACGAGGCAGAAACTCCACTAGCAATACTCCTTTTCTGTCCCAAAAAACTGTGCACATGATTTTGCGGGCAGAAATTGTTTGCTTAAACTTCACTTTTTTGGGTGATGATGAATGTCGCCATTCCATGGATTGTTGTTTCGATTCTGGTGTGACGTAGGCCACCCATGTTTCGTCACCAGTAACAATTTGGTCTAAAAAATGTTCACCTTCATTGTGGTACCGCTCGAGGAAAGTCAATGCACTGCCTAAACGTTGGGTTTTGTGCAAATCCGTCAACATTTTTGGAACCCAACGTGAACACAATTTCCGGTAATTCAAGTTCTCGGTCACAATGCGATACAAAACACTACGAGAATATTGAGGAAAGCAGTCGCACAATGATGAAATTGTAAAGCGTCTGTTTTCTCTCACCTTTTCGTCCACTTTCTGCACCAAATCTTCATTAACGACCGAAGGACGCCCACTCCGTTCTTCATCATGCACATTTGTGCGGCCATCTTTAAATGCTCTCACCCATTTCCTTACCATTCCATCACTCATAATGTTTTGTCCGTAAACTTCACAGATCTCACGATGAATATCGATCGGTTTTACGCCTTTAGCACTAAGAAATCGTATAACAGCCCGTACTTCACAATCGGCGGGACTCACGATTGTCGGAGGCATCTTAAACACTCAGTAAACAACGTATACAATGAAGAATCAGACTGTAATGGCGTCAGTGCGTAGACATGAGATGTAGGTTACCAGCGCGCATGCGCGGAACGCCGACCGTATCGCTGCGGCGGCGGAATCGCAAAACGGTACTTACTTAAAAAACATGCCTCGTAGTTACAATTTTATATTTCAGCTTTGATTTTCCCGTTTTAAATTTCAACTTTTCACACCCCGTATCTCAAAAACCAATCATAGGATTAAATTGTATCCGTAGAACCTTCGCATCATAAAGTCGACAACTGCAATACATTAGAATTAAAAAAAAAAATGACTGGGAGCCACTTTCCGTAAATCCCCCAATAAAACGATTCTGTGGTAACGCTCCTAGTTTAAGTGTAATGTAAACTGTGAAATCCGCATGTATATAAATAAGTATAGTGCGCGGCAGACATAATGGTTTTCTTTGTAAACGTGATTCTAAATCTTTTATACGGCCGCCATACAACGTCCTGCTGGATTTATATGAACTCTAAAAGTATGTGCCATGTGCAAGAAATTAAAAGCTACATAACCATCAGTTTTATATTTTATTTATTTTTATACTTTTGAAGATTATCTTTCTGGAAGTAATGTTCCTTCTCGATATTTGGTTAAAACGGAAAGGAAAATTATTACACATAGTCAAGTAAAAACGTGTCACGTATTGTTCATTAGAAAAATGTATTTATTTAAAAGTTATTTATGTCACAGTAAAGGATTGTCATTAAAATGCTAATGATACAGTAGTTCGTACAGCCCCCCATCAGCGTCAATGATCGCCGGGCATCTTCGGGGCATACTTTCGACGAGATTTTCCGCGTATTCTTGGGGCAAAAATTTCCAAATTGCCCAAATTGCCCGAATTTGCCGTGAGAGCTGCTTTACTGTGTACACCTTTTTACTATGAGGCCTCTTGATGTATGACTACATGTTCTCGATTGGGTTGGCATCGGGCGACTGGGATGACCAATCTAGTGTAACAATACCGGATTCCCCTTTCCACTGACTACACTTTTACTCTGATGTTTGGGATTGTTTTTCAGACAGGCAAGCAGGCAATTGAATATGGTATACCTTATGGAGCTATTTAGAAATCTCTTAAAGCTAACAAATGCATAATCTTCAGTTATTAACACAATTTAATTCGGAACGACGACTGAGTTTTGTCGCAGAAATAATGATTTAATATGACCAAGGACGTTATTTTCTGAATCATAAATCATGGATAGATGAAGGTCACTTTGTCAACAACAGCAAACCTTACATTATCATTACTGGGCTGACGAGAATTCATACAACGTTAATCAAGTTCAGAATCAAGTCCATTATGGCGTTAATATATGGTGTGGGATAATTGGGCGACTTTTTCAAGAGCGATACAATCAGTCCAACGCTTTTCCAACATTTCTATACCTTTCTTGTAGAAGGATTTGCCGCGGCGGTAACTTCTTCATTAATCATTAAAATCTCTTTCTCGCAAGCATGTTTTTGAGGTCTGTAAATAGATAATAGTCGCTGGGGGCCAAATCTGGAGAATACGGCGGATGAGGAAGCAATTCGAACTCCAATTCATGCAATTTTACCATTGTAACCATTGACTTGTGCCACGGTGCCTTGTCTTGATGAAAGAGCACTTTTTTTTCTTGTTCATTTGGGGTCGTTTCTTTGCGATTTCGGCCTTCAAACGCACCAATAACTTTATATAATCTGCACATCCGAAAATACAGAGGCCAAAACCTTCCCAGCCGACTGTTGTGTAGTTGGTGGCTTCGGGCGGCTTTCACCGGCTGCTGTCCACGCAGCTGACTGCCGATTTGATTTCAATGTGTAGTGGTGGATCCATGTTTCATCTATTGTCAAATATCGCAATATCGCATGAAAAAATCCGTTTTATTGTGCTTAAACGGGTCCAAACAGCGCTCAGAGTCATCAACACGTTGTTTTTGGTCCTCTGAGCAAACGCGGTACTTATTTCGAACAGAGCGTTTTCATGCGCAAACGTCCATACAAAATATGATCAACACGTTCTTTTGATAGTTTTAGGGTGTCAGCTATCTCACGCAATTTCACTTTACGGTCTTCCAAAACAATTTTGTGGATTCTTTTGATTTTTTCCGGTATAACCACCTCATTTTAGCGTCCAGAGCGTTCAAAATCATTTGTATCTGTACGACCGCATTTAAATTCAGCATACCAGTAAATGATAAATGATTTACCAGGGGCAGAGTTCCCGTAACACTTATCAAGCCATTGCTTAACTTGAACGGTATTTTTTCCCATCAAAAACAGTATTTAATCAACACCCGAAATTCGATTTTTTCCGTCGTAGCGTCACTAAAACCACTGTAACTTGTAAACCAATCGTCGGGATGTCATGAAATTTTGACACGTATCGTTTGAAGGTTGATACTTTCTAAAAATTATATGGAGATTTTGAAAAGAGCGACATCTATGTGTCAGACCATGAACTTTTCAGTCTTAATTTCTTGGTTAATACTTTATCAGTTTTATTAAAAAATGTTTCCCTTATTTTAAGAAGGCATATGTGGTATCAACACGGCAGAGCATCACCTCATACAACCGCGGCTGTTAGAGAAGATCTGAATGACAGGTTTCAACGAAAATGGATAGGGGTTCGCGGCCCAGTTATTCAGTGGGTACCTAAGTCACCAGATCTCACGCCTTTAGATTTTTTCTTGTGGGAGACTCTTAAAGATATTGTATACAAAACTGCGATAAATGACATTGAGCACTTAAAGGCAAAAATATCAGATGCGTATACCAGTATATCTGGAAAAATTATTTACAAAGCCATTTATGAAGCGTTAAGGGAAAGATTGGAAAAATGCATAATGGAAGAAGGAAGACATATAGAAAATTTCTTTTGATTTTTTTTTTATTTTTTAACTTTCAAACGTTTAATTTTATAAATGTGTATTAAGTTACGTAATGTTAAAAGTTCTATATGTAGTGTATTCTTCTTTGTTATTGTTCAAACATATTTTGTTAAAGGAAAAACCTCAACAGCATAGTAAGTAATATTATTATAATTACTGTCACATTAAAGTATGACAGCCGCCTACTAGATGAATTGTTTGAAAACTGCCAAACGCGGCATACGATCTATAGCGCCCGCGATGACCAAAAAAAATATATTTCGGAGGGTTTTTACTGCATAACTTTTTTGTAAAACAAATTAGAAAAAAACAGTTTAAGGGAAACATGTTGAAAAAATTAGGGCTTTCCAATGTCTTTTTACAAAAAGTATGTCGATGGAAAAAAAAGTTGTTTGACGTCGCGGTGCCTAGCGTCGTTTTCACTGCCAAATGTCAAATACGTCAGTATACTCTTTTACATGCACCATACCATTCTACATTTAAAAAATAAATAAATATCCAACAATTTTCCATACTACTCAGTATATATCACCACTACACCAAACACTTTATTTTTGCACTCGACGCGCGTTTCGCTAACCATGTTAGCTTCATCAGGAGCGATGATTGACTAAAGGTAAACTACATATCTACCCTATTTATACTTAGCCTAACCCTAGAATTACTCAAGCGGAACTAATGACATAGGTAAGGCCATCAGTTCCGGTCTAGTAACCAGTAGAGGGGACTATAAGGAATAGGCCCTCTGTCTTTATTTAAACTACTTTTACATTTTATGATTTCCATACTTTCGTATGCGTTCAACAATCTCCTATCAGATACATTTTTTATTAATCTTAGATTATCTAATGTTACAGTATGATCAGCTTCAAGGGCATGTTCGGCAATGCTAGACTTTTCTGTTCTATTGTATCTTAAGTGTGCTAAATGTTCTTTAAATCGTGTTTTAATTGACCTTTTAGTTTGCCCAACATACTTTTTGTCACAATCATTACAACTAATTTCATAAATTCCACTTTTCTCACAATTGGGAATCTTATCTTTGGGATTTCCTAAGATATTCCTCAGATTGTCTGATGACTTATACACTAAGGTGAGGCCTACCTTATTAAATACCTTATTGAGTCCCTTGCTATATTTCGGATTATATGGTATGGAGACATACTTGGTGTTATTTTCTTCGCGTGTAAAAAAGGTGGAATTCTGAATATTAGACCTAAATTTATGTCTATTTATTAGCTTATTTACTAAGTCATCGTCATAACCATTAACTCTAGTTTATATTTCTAATTCGATTCCTTTCTTTATTAAAGTTTACTCCATTCAGAGGGAAAGTGACCAAACGATGAACTAAAAAATGTATTGAGGCTAATTTATGTTGTTTGCAATGAAATGAATCATTAGGAATATATCTATCTGTTACTGTGTCCTTCCTATAGATATCAAATTCTAATCTATTATTATTTTTAATAATTAAAATATCTAGAAAAGGCAATTGTCCTTTGTTCTCAATTTCGTACGTGAATTTAATTGAATCATACCGGCTATTTAATTTAGAAACAAAATCATCAATATTTGCTTTCTTTGTATCAAAAATCGCGAAAATATCATCCACATACCTATACCATACCCTTGGGAAATATTCGAATTCTCGACTGGCTTCGATTTCAAACTTACTCATGAATAAATTGGCTATGAAAGGTGACAAGCAATTACCCATAGCTGTTCCTTCTTTCTGAACATAAAATTGATTGTTATATTGGAAATAATTTTGTTCCATGCAAAGTTTAGATAATGTTAAGTATTCACGAATAATTTCGTCTTCAAAGTCATTCATTCTAAGTAATTCTTCGAGATATTGTAAAGTTTGTGGAATTGGCACACTTGGGAATAAAGAACTAACATCAAAAGAAATTAAGACTTCACCTTCATTAAGAACTAGATTTTTTGTTTTATTAATGAATTCTAAGGAATTCTTCACTGCGAAAGTATTTAATGGTAACTTCTCAAGTTCTTTTGATAACCATTTGGATATTAAATATGTGGGTGATCCGACCGATGAAACAATGGGTCGCATTTCCGCATCGGGCCGGGCGTCTAAAAATTCTAGACTATGTTCTGTTACGTTTAGAGAAGACCAACAGATTCGCTAGTGAAAGCTAACTTTTAAACGGTTTGTTTTACTGTGGAACATGTTTTATTGTAGGACACTCTTCCCCTATTTCAGAGAGAAATTTCTAATGACTGCTAGACAAAATTTTATTAAAAGTGTGAGGTTATAAATCGCGCCATAGAGGTTATAAGTGACAAAATTTGGCCTCTTAACTCAAGTGGATATTAAGTAGCACTAAACTGGAGATGCAAAGGATGCTCTTCTCCCCTTTAAGTGTACTTAAACACGACTTATCGAATATGGTGCAATCGACCATTAACCCTGGAAGTAAACGTTTAAGGGTGAACTATCAAATTTTTCAAAATTAAATTTAGTTAAGATTGATTATGTAAATTTTTGTATCGAAAGTAAGAAATTTTTCACGCTTGACACATAAAGCGAAGTGGGACATTTTAGTGTTAAACAATAATTTGCATTGAAAAGGCTTAATTTTTCTGATAACTTCCACTTAAAATGAAAATAGGCTTTTAACAGGTTGACTGCCGATCTATATTTTTGAGTTTGTGGTTGACGCCGGTAAGATTTTTCCAAATATTTTTATTTTATTGTGGTAAATATGAATTCAAATGAGTCTTGGATGTGTTTTTTTATGTGCCATTCAAAATATTAGAAAAAAAAATTTCACTCCGATCGGAGTAATCGGCATTGCAAGTGAAAATTTTTACTAGATGCCGAACACTCCGATCGGAGTGTCCAATTAAATAAGTAAAGAAATAATAAATCTAACTCATGAACTCAAAACATTTATTTCTAAATCATTTTTGTACATTTTTATGGTAATCCTTAAAGCAATTAAGGCAAAAACCTGGTTGTCCAGGGCACATTTTGCATTCATACACTGTTTGCTTTCTTATTTTATTTTTCCTGCATTCTTTGCATTCCTTTCTGCTTACCCGTTTTGTTTCTTTAGTTCCTTTTTTTTTCACTAACAATTTTTTCTACTTTGCTAATGCTGTGGACATTTATTTGGCCTGGAGGAATTTGCGGCAAATTAGTAATTGGTCGTCTGGCTAATAAATATCTTATAACATCCAATCGGAAGTCATATAATAGTAACTGGTGAGACCGCGAATATTTATTCTACAAAAAATAGGCGTTTATCATGCTCATTTGCAGCACATGCATGAATAACTTTTTGTACCACCGAATGGTTTTACGGCTGCAAGGATAATATGCCATCATTTGATCCTGTCTATTTATACCGGACATAAAAGCATTATATCCAATGATTGCGGAAGGTTTTTTTTAGATTCTTGATTTCTTTTGTTTTTAAAAATGCTCATTTCGCTTCCAAATTCTGTTGAAATGTATTGAACATTGCGTTTATCGCGCCATTTTCCAACATGCACTCCATTGCAAAACATAGATTTATTCTCACCACGTTTTAAGTTTGCACTCATTACCTCTTTCGGATTATCTTTCCTCTCAGCTCTCAGCGTACCAGTGCAGTATGTATTTTGTTGAAGTAATTTCCTAGCTAAATTAACACTATTGTAAAAATTGTCTAGATAAACAGCATGTCCCACACCCAATTTTTCCTCCAATAAATGTAAAACAATCTTTTCAGTATGCCCCGCTTCCACCATAAACATCTGTCGCACCTTCGTAGACACGAAATTTCAAAATAAGTCCATTAGGCTCTGTTAGCATGTATAACTTCATACCATACTTATGACGCTTATTCTTGATATACTGTTTAAACTGGAGACGAGCCCGATAAAGTACCATAGCTTCATCCAAAGACAACTCTCTTCCAGGATAGTAAATTTCTCCCATCTTGTTGTTAAAAAAATCTGCCACAAATCTAATCTTTCCTAGCCGATCTGCCGGATCCATATCTGGAGATGTAAAATGCAAACACCTCAAGATAAGCAAAAATCTATTCCTTGACATATATTTTCTAAAAACAGGTAGATTAAATAGCGGATCAGTTTTCCAATAATCGTTAAGACGGCTCAAGGATATTGTGCCAGTGTGAAGTAACAGGGCCAAAAAAATTTTTAGTTCGTCAAGAGTAAGATCTTTAAAATTAGTAATACGTGATTTTGTACTTGTTTCTGGTCGCAGCAAAACCTCGACTGCGTAAGAGTTCGTTCGTTCTACAATAGTTTGTAAAAAATCATCATCAATGATCATTTCGAAAAAATCGATAGGTGCACCCTGTCCTGGAATTTGCACCAATAATTCCTGGGTTTTCTGGAACAAAATTTGTTTTAACGCACCTCTGTCGTTCCATTTTATCTCATCAAGGCTAGGAAGTGTTTGATGTGGCCGAATAGGGTCTATAAAATTCTCTTCTTCGGACTCGGAGCTTGAATTTACATCACTATCGTCTGTGTCTGGTACGTAATGTTCGTCACTACTACCTCCGCTTTCTTCCAATAGCTGCAATAATTCAGTGTCAGTTAGCTTCTTTTTCTTATCATATACCTTTTTTTCATCACTACAATCATGTCTTTTTTTAATACCAGAAGGCCCAGGTTGATTGTCCATATTGTACGGCAGATTACAACCAAACCAAAAGCAAATCCGTGGAACCACTTAAGCACCTGTTAGAACTTGCGTTTTTAAGCAACGCCACCACTAGAAACACGTTTCATATACAACGCCGATGGAATACTAAAACGTTTCGTAAGAACGCATGTCGAACTCCGATCGGAGTAGACGGCGTTGGCGAAGAGACCCGACGCACTCCGATCGGAGTGGTCGGCAGTCAACCTGTTAAGAAACGTAACTTGTCTGTTATTTATTAAAAAAGTTTTAATTAATTGGATAAAGCAGGTAAATCTTAAAAGGAAAAAGCAATTTTAGCAGTACATTAATAACTTTAATTAAAGATATAGTTTGTTCTTTGAAAAATGAGTTAGTTGATTAAATTTTTCGTTTACTTACTAATTTAGTCAGTTTATTTTAAAAATCGTTTATTCATTATTACATAGTTATGATAATACTAAAACTAAATATATATATATATATATATATATATATATATATATATATATATATATATATGTATATATATATATATATATATATATATATATATATATATATATATATATATATATATATATATATATATATATATATATATATATATATTATATGTATATATATATATATATATATATATATATATATATATATATATATCGGGTGGCGCATAAGTAACGCTATGATTTATTTAATGAATAACTTTTTTCTTTCTGGTTTTATTTAACGTTGGCGTTTATAGTTTGAAAATATGTTAACATTATGTTTTGAAGATAATATCTTTCAAATGGTGCCCATTGTTTGCTTCGACCTGACGTGCTCTTTCCAGAGCATTTCCCATAACTTTTCTTAGAATTTCAGGTCCCAGCGCCCTCACTTCTTCTCGGATATTCACCTTAAGCTGTTGGATGGTTCTTGGCTTATTGGCATATACCTTACTCTTTAGGTAACCCCAAAGAAAAAAATCGGGAGCCGTTAAATCGGGCGAACGCGGTGGCCAGTTAAAATCAGAAAAACGCGATATTATTCATCGGCAAAAATTTCGCGCAGGAGAGCCATAGTTGGACGAGCTGTGTGAGCTGTGGCTCCATCTTGTTGGAACCACAATTCTGGATTGTTCTCTACCTCGGGCCTTAAAAAAATTTCAATCATTGCCCGGTATTGAATGCCATTCACATTAACCGCAACTTGTTCGTCGTTTTCGAAAAAATATGGTCCAATGATCTTTTCTGAAGTTATTCCGCACCATACTGTGCATTTAAGTGGGTGCATTTGATGTTCAACAATTATTCTTAGATTTTGGGTGCCCCATATTCTGCAATTTTGTTTATTTTCGTGACCATTGAGGTAGAAATGGGCCTCATCGCTCATTATGAGTTTGTGAATAAACTCGTTGTTTTCTAGGCACAATTCATGCAAACGGCGACTATAATGAATGCGTCTTTGTGCATCATTTGGTTTTAACTCATGAACCAATTGAATCTTATATGGGAAAAGGTGTAAATTATGTAAAATTCATTGCAAAGACCGCCTAGACATCATCAACTGCTGAGAACGTCGCCTGGTGGAAGTTTCGGGGTTTTTCCTCAATACTTGCTTGCACCCGAGCAATGTTCACATCATTTCGAACTGCACGAGATCTTCCAGCACGCGGAAGATCACAGACAGCCCCTTGTTGCCAAAAACGCTGAATCAATCAGTAAATTGTTGGAGCGCTAGGTGCATTTCGAACATGAAAGAAATTTCGATATGATCTTTGTGTCTGAATAATCGAATGCTGACTTTCATAATAAAATTGAACAACTTTGGTTCTTTGTTCTGTGCTGAGTCTTTCCATCATAAATTTCCCAAGATTTTCAAAGTTAATTCTGAAAAAAAAAAAATAAAAAAAGACGTTAACAAAAAATTTATTCACTTATTAAATCATAACGTTACTTATGCGCCACCCTATATATACGAGGCTGGTTTGAAAAGTCCGTGCAAACTCCGAGAGATGGCACCACCGGCGCATATCGAGGTCATGTTTAGTTAGTCGCATCTCTTGAATGAACGTACATCAAGTTTCAGCCATATTGGTCTATTTCTTTATGTTTGGCATTCGTGTGAATCAAGGAGTGATTTTCAAGAAATGGACGAAAAAGAATTTCGTGTGGTGATTAAACATTACTTTATGAAAGGCAAAACGCCTCAGGAGACTAAAGAGAAGCTTGATAAACATTATGGTGACTCTGCACCTTCGATTAGAACAGTTTATAAGTGAGTTGATCGAGTGGTCTGTTACTTTGTGACAGTACATTTTAACAATAAAACTACTTAATTACTTTGTTAACTGTCACTAAATATATTTGTAAAGATTTTACACTTGCGTTATCGCGATTTCGTAGTACAACTACATTGTCAAACGCTTAACTAAGACTGTAAAATCTTTACAAATATATTTAGTGACAGTTAACAAAGTAATTAAGTAGTTTTATTTTATAGTTTATAAGTGGTTTCAAAATTTTCGGACTGGCCATATGGGCACAAGTGACGCTGAACGTTCTGGACGGCCTGTGGAGGTTACGACTCCAGAAATCATTGATCAAATCCATGATATGGTGATGGATGACAGAAGAGTTAAGGTGCGTGAGATTGCTAGTGCTGTGGGCATCTCGACTGAACGGGTACATAATATTTTGCATAAACATTTGAACATGAGAAAGCTATCCGCAAGATGGGTGCCGCGATTGCTCACGCTTGACCAAAAACGGAATCGTGTGAAGTGTTGGAAGGATGGCTTGCAGCTGTTCCAGAAGAATCCTGAGGACTTTAAGCGTCGTTTCGTCACTGTGGATGAAACATGGATACATTACTTTACTCCTGAGACCAAATAACAATCTAAACAATGGGTTACCAAGGGGAAATCTGCACCAAAAAAGGCGAAGACCGTTCCTTCGGCCGGAAAGGTTATGGCGACTGTCTTTTGGGATTCGCAAGGGATAATCCTCATCGACTATCTGGAAAAGGGTAAAACTATTACAGGTGAATATTATTCATCGTTATTGGACCGTTTGAAAACCGAGCTGCAAGAAAAAAACGCCCGCGATTGGCCCACAAGAAAGTCCTTTTCCATCACGACAACGCACCAACACACACCCCAGCAGTTGTGGTCGCAAAATTAATGGAAATAGGATTCCAACTCGTTTCACATCCCCCCTATTCTCCAGACTTGGCTCCCTCGGACTACTATTTGTTCCCCAATTTGAAGAAATGGCTGGCGGGACAAAGATTTTATTTAAACGAGGAGGTGATTGCAGACACTAATGGATATTTTGCAGACTTGGACAAATCCTATTATTTTTGGAATTATGGAAGGGATCAACAAACTAGAACATCGTTGGACGAAGTGTATAAGCCTAAAAGGAGACTATGTCGAAAAATAAAAAAGGTTTACCCCAAACACATAAGTAGTTTTTATTTTTGCACGGACTTTTCAAACCAGCCTCATATATATATATATATATATATATATATATATATATATATATATATATATATATATATATATATATATATATATATACATATATATATATATATATATATATATACATATATATATATATATATATATATATATATATATATATATATATATATATATATATATATATATATATATATATATATATACGCGCTGCTCCTGTAGCGCTATAGGAATTTTTCTACAATACGTTTGTGTACACTATGCTGTTTTAGGTATTGTGTCAAAGAAATCCTCATAGACTGTAAATATCCGAAAATCGTCAGATCATATTTCATTCCCATGATGAGTTCCACATCATAAAGCACTAGACTCTACTATAAGAATTTTAAACAATTTAATCCATCTGTTTAAACTATCCATTAGTCACAACCAAGAAGAAAAAAAACATCCGTTAAAAAAGTCGTTCGCGGTCATCAATCTTGGTACACGCTTAATTGAACATGTCGATTTTTTTCTTGGTGGTCAATCTACTATGACAATTCCGATCTGGTCGTTAGAGATAATCGCTGTTGCAGTGCATTTTATTGTTGATTAAAAGAACAGCTTATTAGAGCTATAAGTAGGTTGAGGCAGCTTCTTTTTACAGAAACTTATTTGTGTTCAACGGCGTTCTTGTGTCGTAGAGAATGAGCTCTAGCAGCTGAATATGTTTTTTTTTTACTTTATTTTGGGCACTACCTATTTCTATCCAGCAACTGTGTTTGCCTAGCTGAAAAATAAGGAATGCTAGGTCCTATAAACGTTAAAATAAGCATAATTAAAGTGTCAGAGCAATACGAGGCTAAATAATCTTGCTATGTTGACGATTGAAAGTGTAATTTCTGAGTTTGCAGCTGTTAAAGCTAAAAAGACGAGATTTTAAAATCATTTGTTTCTCGCTTATTAAGCTATGTTATCTTCTAAATATTTTTAATATGCAGTTTTATTAATAAATGAATCTTCTATAAATAACAATAAATGTTTATTTAAACATGTTTTATGAAAGTCATACTTTACACTTATCATTTATGGGGTGACACCATTGATATTCGCCCCGGGTGCCATCCATGCTAGCTACAGTAAAGTCTGCTTATAACAAACCCGATGTCGCGCGACTTGATCTAGGGAATTCACCGAAACTCGCTGGGAACCCCTATTTTACTTATTTCCGCCGGGTCGCTAGTTCGAGTAGTATTATTTTCAATTCACTTGTGTATTTGATCAAGTTTTTATTTTAAAATTAGTACACAAAAACGTAAAACGTTTACTTTAAAAGACAAACACGATATAAGAAAAATAGAAAATGGAGTTAAACAAAGTGATGTTTGCAAACAGTTGTATTTAACTAAATATACAGTTTCTACCATATGGAAGAAGAGGCAAGAAATCTTATCAATCTATGATAAAAGAAACTTTAGTGGTAAAAAAGTAAGAAAATCTATACATGACCAAGTCGATGAAGGACTCCTTAAATGGTTTAGTCAAAAACAGCATGAACATGTTTCTATTACTGGCTGTACTTTACAAGAGAAAGCTAGTGAATTGGGAAGGAAAATAGAGAAAACCGAGTTTAACTATTCTAGAAGTTAGATTGAACGATTTAAAAATAGACATAATATTAGTGGGGGTAAGATAGTAGGAGAAGCTGCATGAGTGGATATGACTGTTGCTGATCAGTGGTTGGCCAGTGTATGGCCGGAAATTCTAGAAAGTTATGAATATGTGGACATTTTTAATGCGAATGAAACGGGTTTGTTTTACAAGATGACGCCTGATAAGACATTAAAGTTTGTTGGAGAGAATTGTGCTGGTGGAAAATTATCAAAAGTAAGGATTACTGTGTTGGTAACTGCAAATATGTCTGGAACAGAGAAAAGAAAATTGTTGGTGATAGGAAAGTCCGCCAATCCCAGGTGTTTTAAAAACGAACATTTACCAGTAAAGTATAAATCAAACAGTAAAGCCTGGATGACATCAGAAGTTTTTAAAAACGAGCTGATGGAATGGGACAAGGAATTAAAATTCACAAACAGAAAAATATTTTGATTGACAACTGTCCAGCGCACCCTGAAGTTGATCTACAGCAAATAAAATTGGTTTTTATGCCTCCAAACACAAATGCAAAGCTGCAGCCTATCGACCAAGGTGTGATACATTTTTTAAAATGTCATTATAGAAAGATTTTACTTATGAAAATGTTAGAAACGATCGATAAAGGTAACATTTTTTCTGTAACTCTCTTGGACGCTATAAACTATATCCATATGGCTTAGCAAAGAGTCAGTAGAGAACCCATGGCAAACTGTTTTAAGCATGGCGGATTTTTAAAGAAGGAAAGTAGATATGACTCAGATGATGAGCTACCGTTGACTCAATGGATTGAAAAACATCGAGAAGATCCTACTGATTGTCTAGAATTTGTTGACGATGCTGACATTCAACAAAGTACAGTGGAAATCGAGATTAAAAAGATGTTTAATCATTTTAATATTGAAGAATATGTACCTGCTGATAATGAATTAATGACGAGAGAAATATTAACTGACGATCAAATTGTGACATCAGTGACTTCTGGAAAGATTTTAAGAAATAATGACGACGAAGATGAGCTTTTCAGAAATGACTAAGAAAGTGACTGAAACTCGAAATTTTTTGGAATCTCGTGAAGTTCCTGAACATATATGTGAGTAGTTTTTGTGACCTTGACAATTATATAAACACCATATATGTTTCAAGTAAAATTGTAAAAACGAAAATTACTGATTTTATTGTATAAACTACGTATTTTAATGTTTTCGTTTATACTAGTATATGTACCAACATACATAATAATAACTTTAGTATGACTTGTTTTTTTTTTTCCTTTCAACGTTTTCTTTTAATTTAATAATTATTATTATTCATTTTTCTAAGTATATTAGATTTTGTTTATTGTTTCTAACAAACTTCGGATATAGCGAACCATTTTTAGTGATTTTTTGGAGTTCGTTATAAACGGACTTCACTGTATATATATATATATATATATATATATATATATATATATATATATATATATATATATATATATATATATGTATATATATTATATATCTATATATATATATATATATATATATATATATATATATATATATATATATATATATATATATATATATATACAGTGAAGTCCGTTTATAACGAACTCCAAAAAATCACTAATACATATATATATATATATATATATATATATATATATATATATATATATATATATATATATATATATATGTATATATATATATATATATATATATATATATATATATATATATATATATATGTATATATATATATATATATATATATATATATATATATATATATGTATATATATATATATATATATATATATATATATATATATATATATATATATATATATATATATATATATATATATATATATATATATATATATATATATATATATAATTTTTTGTTGTGCACATTATTTATTTTCATATTAATTATACACTAATAAATGACCATTTTAGTAACATGGCATAATCTAACTGCGTTACAAATCAGTTGATCCGTACGATTTTGCAGAATCATCTATCCTTTTTTTTTGTGTCTTCGGCCTTAACACATGTTCAGATCTCATTAAGGTGTTCATACACTTTGAAATTTTTTTTCTTTTTTTGCCTTCACAAGGGTTTGTTGTAAATGTTAGGGACTATTTTAAATAAATAGCTATGAAAAGGTCCAAATTTAACACTAAAATACTGTTCAAGATTCTGTTTGCTGATCAAACTATAAATTTATAACCGTGCTGTGTTTGTTTGGTAAAAATCCACGAATATTGTTATGGAAATATCAGTTTAGAACACTTTAAACATTGCCTAGCAATGATTCCTCAAATGCCTTGAACGTTATATATATATATATATATATATATATATATATATATATATATATATATATATATATATATATATATATATATATATATGTATATATACATAATATATATATATATATATATATATATATATATATATATATATATATATATATATATATATATATATATATATATGTATATATACATATATATATATATATATATATATATATATATATATATATATATATATATACGAGGCATGTTTTTTAAGTAAGTACCGTTTTGGAATTAAAAAAAGACGTGCAAAGATATCGCTATAATTTTATTTTTACATGAAAGCCTGTACCTTAATCTACTTTTCTACATAATTTCCGTGAATATTGAGGCACTTGTCATAACGTGGCACCAGTTTTTGAATACCCTCCTCATAAAATTCTGCCGCCTGACTTGTTAACCACTGTATCACAATGCGATACAAAACACTACGAGAATATTGAGGAAAGCAGTCGCACAATGATGAAATTGTAAAGCGTCTGTTTTCTCTCACCTTTTCGTCCACTTTCTGCACCAAATCTTCATTAACGACCGAAGGACGCCCACTCCGTTCTTCATCATGCACATTTGTGCGGCCATCTTTAAATGCTCTCACCCATTTCCTTACCATTCCATCACTCATAATGTTTTGTCGGTAAACTTCACAGATCTCACGATGAATATCGATCGGTTTTACGCCTTTAGCACTAAGAAATCGTATAACAGCCCGTACTTCACAATCGGCGGGACTCACGATTGTCGGAGGCATCTTAAACACTCAGTAAACAACGTATACAATGAAGAATCAGACTGTAATGGCGTCAGTGCGTAGACAAGAGATGTAGGTTACCAGCGCGCATGCGCGGAACGCCGACCGTATCGCTGCGGCGGCGGAATCGCAAAACGGTACTTACTTAAAAAACATGCCTCGTATATATATATATATATATATATATATATATATATATATATATATAAATAGAGAGAGAAAGCAAAAGTTGCCGTTTCTAACAAAATCCGAAGTTATGAAACTAGTTGGGGAACGCGGCAAAAAGGGCATCAACAGATGTTCATACTATATTCATTTAGCCAATATTTCGGTCCTAGGTTGGGACCTTCATCAGGGCACAAACTGAAAAAGAGATAACGAAGCAACCAATAAAGAGAATTAGGCATGAAGAATTGGTATTGTTGAGTCCAATTTTTAATTATTAATTTTTTAATTTGTGATTTTTAATTTCAATCTTATAATTATTAATAAAAAACTATTGTAGTTTAAAAGTATTATTGTTCTAAAAAGTCATAAAATATTATTACTATTATTATTATTATGAAGAAATGTCAAAAATAAAATGCAAGTGACTCACATGTAGCATGCAAATTAATCTAACAAGAATGACCATAAATAACAATTGCCTTAACAAAGACCAACACTGAAATAAAACAGCCACTATTCACTAACATATTAATATAAAAATATGGCATTTACAGCAAGGATGTCATTAGAAACCTTGGATGCTGAAAAATCAAAGTTAATTAACCACCTGCCATCTAAAAGAAAAGTGACAATTTTGACAGGGCACTGACAAAGGACGACCACCTGACAGATGTAAGGGATCGCTCAAAACAAATAAAAGGAAAAAGGTTAAACAACCAGGAAAGAACCGGTTTAGTACGAATTAGGTACTACGTCATATAATGAAATTTTGGTATGAAGGGAAAGGTATCCAATGGGAACGCAAATTTTTCAACGGTATGGAAATTAAGTGGCATAGGGAGGAAATGATTTTTCTTCATCTGGGGGAGAATAGAAGTACAGGACAAGGAGGTGGCAAGTGGAAAGGATATTTCATGCCACCTCCTTGTCCTGTACTTCTATTCTCCCCCCAGATGAAGAAAAATCATTTCCTCCCTATGCCACTTAATTTCCATACCGTTGAAAAATTTGCGTTCCCATTGGATACCTTTTCCCTTCATACCAAAACTTCATTATATGACGTAGTACCTAATTCGTACTAAACCGGTTCTTTCCTGGTTGCTTAACCTTTTTCCTTTTATTTATTTTGAGCGATCCCTTACATCTGTCAGGTGGTCGTCCTTTGTCAGCGCCCTGTCAAAATTGTCACTTTTCTTTTAGATGGCAGGTGGTTAATTAACTTTGATTTTTCAGCATCCAAGGTTTCTAATGGCATCCTTGCTGTAAATGCCATATTTTTATATTAATATGTTAGTGAATAGTGGCTGTTTTATTTCAGTGTTGGTCTTTGTTATGGCAATTGTTATTTATGGTCATTCGTGTTAGTTTAATTTGCATGCTACATGTGAGTCACTTGCATTTTATTTTTGACATTTCTTCATAATAATAATAATAGTAATAATATTTTATGACTTTTTAGAACAATAATACTTTTAAACTACAATAGTTTTTTTATTAATAATTATAAGATTGAAATTAAAAATCACAAATTAAAAATTAATAATTGAAAATTGGACTCAACAATACCAATTCGTCATGTCTAATTCTCTTTATTGGTTGCTTCGTTATCTTTTTTCAGTTTGTGCCCTGATGAAGGTCCCAACCTAGGACCGAAATATTGGCTAAATGAATATAGTATGAACATCTGTTGATGTCCTTTTTGCCGAGTTCCCCAACTAGTTTCATAACTTATATATATATATATATATATATATATATATATATATATATATATATATATATATATATATATATATATATATATATATATATACATATACATATATATAGATATAGATATACTCGTATATTCAATCTGCTTGCTTATTTTGTATTCTTTCACAAATCACTGACCGTAATAGTTCATTTATGAAGCTGAATAATAATAGACCGATTTAACAATAAGATAAGAATCTGTACATGTGTGGATGGCTTTAGCCTATAACCAACATATCACGAAAGTTGTTAGATCGTTGCTTTTGTATTTTAACTTGTAGTACATACGCGTTCATTGTATACGTTGACTGTGCAATTTATTGGTTATATTGGAGGTGCTCGTATTTATAATACCAGTTAAATCGCTGAAAATCTATTTTAGACTCACGTTTCGTTA
>CM032455.1:159063792-159366292 GCA_019049505.1 Pachyrhynchus sulphureomaculatus | reverse complement strand
AAAACCATAAACAAATACTGGTTATTTATAACAGATGTAATTGTATATCGGTGCATATAATTAGAATGAATTGGTCTAATAAATCTTAAAATAAGTTGCTTTAAGTCTATTTATTATGTTTAGATGTGGGTAGTTTACATATATATATATATATATATATATATATATATATATATATATATATATATATATATATATATATATATATATATGGCAAACGCCCTTATAAGAAGAAGAGATGAGCAGTCAAAGATCTAAAGGCTCTAGTATCTGCTTTTTATTTTTGTTATCGAATTTTCGCTGCCTAATGGTAGCTTCTTCTGGATTCTAAAAATGCGAACCAGGTACAGAAAATAAACCAAAACGTCCGTTTTTTAAAATGTGATTCAATGAATTGTAAGACTGTATGAAAAATTACCAAAATTTAGCAGTTAATTCATCTCTGGTGAAAAAAATTAAATGCATTTTTGTTGGCCAGGTAGTAGGTTGTCAGTGCCCTGTTACTGTCCTTCCTCTATATATATATATATATATATATATATATATATATATATATATATATATATATATATATATATATATATATATATATATATATATATGCTGCCTAATGGTAGCTTCTTCTGGATTCTAAAAATGCGAAACAGGTACAGAAAATAAACCAAAACGTCCGTTTTTAGTGTTCCGTACGGAACACTTATAAGATCACTTCGGTGTCTGTCTGTCTGTCTGTCTGTCTGTCTGTCTGTCTGTCTGTCTGTCTGTCTGTCTGTCTGTCTGTCTGTCTGTCTGTCTGTCTGTCTGTCACACCCGATTTTCTTGGAAACTATTTGACATAGAAAGGTGAAATTTGGTAATAATATAGGAATTGATGGCCTCATCAGAGCCATGTAGTTTTGAGAATTAAATTTTGACTTAAGGAGTTAGTTTTGGGGGGTGAAGTCGGAAGTGAAAAAAAAATTTTTTTACTAGGTCATCGAGTGTGGTGTCAAATGAAAGCTTGTGAAAACGCGAGTAAAAAATATATATATGATATTATACTTGCGCGCACTTTTCTTTGTATTATTTTTAAAAATTCGCAAAAAATCGCTGTCCCGGGCCTTATCTCGAAAAGTACTTATCGAAAAATTTCGAAAAAATTCTGGAATATTCTCCACGGGGTGTAGATTGAACGAAAATTATCACGAGTGCATTACCTTTAATAATTTATATGGTATATAAAAAAAACAAAAATTTCAAGGTCATTAGATTTCAGTAAAGATTGGAAACAAACTTTGTTGAAAACTCATTTGGGGTGTGTTTTGTGAAGTCACTGATCATTTTATACCACCCTAACAAAAATTTTTATTTCAAAAACAATCAACGTACGGAACACTAATTGTGCAAGTTCAACTTGCACTTGACCGGTTTTTTTTAAAATGTGATTCAATGAATTGTAAGACTGTATGAGAAATTACCAAAATTTAGCAGTTAATTCATCTCTGGTGAAGACAATAAAATTTGCATTTTTGATGGCCAGGTAGTAGGTTGCCAGTGCCCTGTTACTGTCCTTCCTCTATATATATATATATATATATATATATATATATATATATATATATATATATATATATATATATATAGAGTCAAACCTCCAACAGCGACCAGTTTATACACATACACACACATATATATATATATATATATATATATATATATATATATATATATATATATATATATATATATATATATATATATTAATATGGTCACAAAAAGTCAATGTTCGAATTTTTTTGGGGGACCCTCCTAAAAGTTACCAATTGACTAAAATGAGATTGGTAAAGTTTCAGCTCAATTGGATAACGTTAACCCGTGCCTCATCAAGGTTGAAGTTTTAACTTTTTATGAAAATGTCCAAAACCATTGCAAGATTCAGTTACATCGGCTCTCTAGATTTACTTTATTTTTTCATTATGTACATAAAAAAGGGTTTAGTTAAAACTGCTTTCAAAAGTAAATAGAGCAAAATCCAAATTAAAAGTGGAGGATTTAGGAGAAAAGAAAAGCAAAAAGGTATAAAATGAGAAGAAATAATGTTCAAAAGCATTTTATTATTTAAAGTTTAATTATAAAAAAGGAAGCAATATAAAGGAAAGAAGTTATTTTTATTATTTACATTTACAATTTAATATCAGATCAAGGTGCTAATGGCTTAGATAAGGTGGCCATTGAGGAGTCAGGAAAAATTTTCCTACATTCAGATACAACTTGTAACAGAAACTGCCGTTGTTCTTCATCTTTCATCAAACAGGAATTGAAGTATTGAATTAATTGTACACCTCTTTTAGCTGTATCATTGACAACCTTAAAACTGTTTACTGTTTTGTTAACTTTTAAATAGTATAAATTTTCACACCATTCATCGGGATCAGTATTTAAAAAGTTTATATCAATTACAAATCTCTTGAAAAAATTTAGAGTTTGATGAGAAACAAAAAAATCAATTTTTTTGTCCAATAAATCATCCATTTGTTCGAGATTGAGCCTTACTTTTCCACCAAGCACTTGTTTTTTTTTTAAGCTCAATGTTTTTTCAGTAAAGTACAGAAAAAAGCCCTGTTTGGTCACACTTATAAATGTTGGTAAATAGCCAGCACAATGTTTGCATACTCTTGCTTTCCATTGCTCTGCAGTTTCTCGAGGAACATCTGCTGATTAACCACAAATCGCTTTACATGTAATGTTGTGTTGAATTTTAAACTTTTGGAGCCAACAATTTGAGGCTCTAAATTCTGAATGTCTCAGAACTTCTTCTACTTCTGAAGCCTTTTCTTGTATCATAGGAACCGTCATAACAACATTTCTATTCCTCACAGCGCAAAATCAAGTGTAAACCACAGAATCAATTTCGGATTTTTTTTTACTGTAAATTACAACCATTTCCTCTCTATGCTTTTAAAACAGCTTCCTTATCTTTTAAAATGGTTTGAATTTGAATTTTTCCTACATCAAATTGATGAGCAAGTTCACGCTGACTTTTTAAAATTTTCTCTTGTTCGTTGCTAACAGATACCTGTTAGTCATGTAAACTTTTGTAAACTTATCAATCCGAACACAACTAATGTTGCCTCTCTCGAGTGCAAATCAGAACTGATAATCTGGAGAAAAGAACGCTTGTATTTAAACATTTTGAAAAACAAAATGTAAACAAAAACAGTACTGTCTACAGACAGTTAAAAAATACTGGTTATCATTGGGATTTAATTTTTTATTACACATTGTAATAAAATTATTATATGTAATAGTAATTATAAGTATAATTATAGGTCTAAATTTAAATTTTTTTTCGTATATGGTCGTTATACAAGGGCACAATGAATTTAGAAATCACAACTGTAACCTTTGAATGCTTTGCCACAATCGCTAAGGTCTTAATAAATGTGAAGCAGTTTACTGAACTCATCTATTGTAAGTAAACAACCGTTTTTGACTGGCGTAACGCAAGGGTAATGAAATGCGCAGTTAGAAACTGTCAAAAATGAAAATTTTATTTCTTGAAAGTTTTACTTTCTTGCCAGTTTCTGTTCTAGTGTAATAGATCGATAACTTTAAAAAACACCATATACGAGGCTGGTTTGAAAAGTCCGTGCAAAGTCCGAGAGATGGCACCACCGGCGCGTATCGAGGTCATGTTTAGTTAGTAGCATCTCTTGAATGAACGCACACCAAGTTTCAGCCATATTGGTCTATTCCTTTGTGTTTGGCATTCGTGTGAATCAAGGAAGTCGAGTGATTTTCAAGAAATGGACGAAAAAGAATTTCGTGTGGTGATTAAACATTACTTTATGAAAGGCAAAACGCCTCAGGAGACTAAAGAGAAGCTTGATAAACATTATGGTGACTATGCATCTTCGATTAGAACAGTTTATAAGTGGTTTCAAAATTTTCGGACTGGCCATATGGGCACAAGTGACGCTGAACGTTCTGGACGGCCTGTGGAGGTTACGACTCCAGAAATCATTGATCAAATCCATGATATGGTGATGGATGACAGAAGAGTTAAGGTGCGTGAGATTGCTAGTGCTGTGGGCATCTCGACTGAATGGGTACATAATATTTTGCATAAACATTTGGACATGAGAAAGCTATCCGCAGGATGGGTGCCGCGATTGCTCACGCTTGACCAAAAACGGAATCGTGTGAAGTGTTGCAAGGATGGTTTGCAGCTGTTCCAGAAGAATCCGGAGGACTTTAAGCGTCGTTACATCACTGTGGATGAAACATGGATACTTACTATACTCCTGAAACCAAACAACAATCTAAACAATGGGTTACCAAGGGGGAATCTGCACCAAAAAAGGCGAAGACCGTTCCTTCGGCTGGAAAGGTTATGGCGACTGTCTTTTGGGATGCGCAAGGGATAATCCTCATCGACTATCTGGAAAAGGGTAAAACTATTACAGGTGAATATTATTCATCGTTATTGGATCGTTTGAAAACCGAGCTGCAAGAAAAACGCCCGCGATTGGCCCACAAGAAAGTCCTTTTCCATCACGACAACGCACCAGCACACACCTCAGCAGTTGTGGTCGCAAAATTAACGGAAATAGAATTCCAACTCGTTTCACATGCCCCCTATTCTCCAGACTTGGCTCCCTCGTACTACTATTTGTTCCCCAATTTGAAGAAATGGTTGGCGGGACAAAGATTTTATTCAAACGAGGAGGTGATTGCAGACACTAATGGATCTTTTGCAGACTTGGACAAATCCTATTATTCGGAAGGGATCAACAAACTAGAACATCGTTGGACGAACTGTATAAGCCTAAAAAGAGACTATGTCGAAAAATAAAAAAGGTTTACCCCAAACACATAAGTAGTTTTTATTTTTGCACGGACTTTTCAAACCAGCCTCGTATTTCTCTATTAAATAAAAATAAATAATTCCTAAGAGGTCATGTTGTTTTTTTTTGTCAGCTGCTTAACTAGCTAATAATTTTAACAGGATTGCAGTTAGTCGCAGTCTGCTGCAACTCAGTTCAATTTGCTGATTACAATTTTCCATCAATTCATTCTCATTGAATGAAATGTGCCCCTCTGGTCATTGCCTTTCTTTAAAATTAACCTCTAAAAAAGACAGTAAAAGGGTAATTTAAAATGTTCCAAACGAAACTGCCGTAATTAACTCGACTGGTGGTATTCCCAATTGAGGGATTTAACTCAAATTAAAGTAAGCCGACTAATCTTGTAATAAGTCAGAATTAACTTTGGGCCGCTTAATTTGGTGCAATTGTTTTATTGGTCAGGTTCGATACAGGGTTTGGATGAAAAGCAGTTTCGAAATTTATAGTTTGTAGAGAAAGGAGTAACCTAAGAAATCGTGGCCCTTAAGGGTGTTAAATTGTAGCTACTGTCCCACGTTTCATCTACGATTACGGGAGGCATATTTAGGGATTTTTATTCTTCGAGATTAGAACACAGAATGAGCTCGAAGGACTACAATACCTAATTGGTATTGGCAAAGCGCGACTGAATGTAAAAAGTTTGGAGACAAAACCAAGACCTAGGTTCCATAGTTTCTCACGAATGTATAATCTCACCCATAGCTAAGCCTTGTTTGTGAATAAGAAATTGATTATTGAAAATAATTTTGTTCAACGCAAAGTTTGGCCAAAATTAAGTGTCCATGAGTAATTTCTTCCTCTAGGACATTCATTCTAAGCAACTTCTGGAGTTCTTGCAACGTTTGTGATATCGATCCACTATCTATCTATCTATCCAATAAGCCCTCTTCCATCCAGTGTCGGACATAAGCCTCCCCTTCTTTTTTCCATACCTCTCAATTCTGCGTTGTTTTGTTGCATACTAAACCAGCCGTTCTTTTCAGGTCATCTTGCCATCTTGTTTGAGGCCTTTTTCTGGATGTTTGTCCTAACCATGGCCTTCATTCTTGTAATCTTTTATTCCATCTCTTATGTTGTTTTCTCATTACACAGTGCAATACATAAAATGTAACACTAAATTCTGACTTCAGTTTCTGGAAGTGCCCACCCAAACTAGTAAAAACCCTATTTGGGTTTTGATAGTTTAGTTCGATTTTTTTTTTTTGCCATCATCAATTTTTTTTGCTCGAGCTTTGATTTTGCACGGCTATATCTCGTAAATTATTGGGAATTTCTCAATGCAATCTCCAGACGAAATGTTCTTCACACCAAAATACACAATTTTTGTGAACATGTCGAGGCCAGATTTTCACTCTTCCCTGGTGTTTTTAGTGCAGAAAGCCCGAAAAAATGCCATTTTTTCACATTTTCGACCATAACTCACAAACCGTGCCGATTTTAGCATAATTGTCTTCGACAAAAATGTTCTCTGCATCAACACGAGTAACTTTGCTGAACATTGCAATAACCTACAATCGATCCTTATAGTTCTTTTGGCCGTTGTAAGGAATTTCGCCACCAAATAGTACATTTCACACCAAAATTTCGGCTTTCATCAGCAAATATATCTTTTTTGTGTCAAAGTTTATTTCGCAAATTTTTATCCATTTTATAGAACTATTGAAAATTGAAAATTTTTCAATCGATTTCCATAGCCGCCCGAGAAGTCGGTGGTTTTGACCTCTTCGATGGTCGTTCTAATTCATCGTCTGAATCTGTATCATCACCATCTGAGCTTGCGCTGGATAAAATATTTAAGGGCATATCTCTTTCGGTGTGTCCTTCATCTTCTTCTTCGGTGCCTTCATCTTCATGTTGGGATATCTTTTGACTCCACCAACATACTTCTGCAAGCAATGCATCCAGCTGTTTTCCTTTGTATCGTTTTTCCATTGGCATGGTGACCTGATGGAATCGCTCCCCTTGTTCGTCCGATTCGCTGGGCAATTGTTGTAAGAACTCATCAAGGTGATGGTGAATAAAATGCAATTTTAATGACATGGATGAATTTATTTTATGAAAATAAGAGAGCATTGTTTTCACCAATCTCTTCATTTCGTCTAGCTGTACACGATTCTTCCCTAAAACGCCCTCGATTACAGCTTTTATTGCGTCCCGGGCTCGCCGGTAATTGTGTGTCAGCGCGTTTGTAAACTTTTCGCTTTTCATTACTTTTCGAATCTCCGGCCCAGTGAGTACACCTGTTTAAAGTGAAAAAAGCGTTAACGAAAAATTAATAGCAAAGTTACTCGTGTTTATGCAGAGAACATTTTTGTCGAAGACAGTTATGCTAAAATATGCACCGTTTGTGAGTTATGGTCGAAAATGTGAAAAAAAATGGCATTTTTTCGGGCTGTCCGCACTAAAAACACCCCGAAAGAGTGAAAATCTGGCCTCGACATGTTCACAAAAATTATGTATTTTAGTGTGAAGAACATTTCGTCTGAAGATTGCATTGAGAAATTCCCAATAATTTACGAGATATGGCCGTGCAAAAGCTCGAGCAAAAAAATTGATGATGGCAAAAAAAAATAAAAATTCGAACTAAACTATCAAAACCCAAATAGGGTTTTGCTAGTTTGGGTGGGCACTTCCAGAAACTGAAGTCAGAATTTAGTTTACATTCGATGACCTCGAAAATGTTGCACAGTGTTATATGACCTGCCCTTCTCCATTTCAAACCTGCTACCTGTTCTCTTACGTCTATCACGTACGTCTTCTTTTATCTTATACTTTCATTTCTAATTCTGCCTTGTAATCTTACATTCAGCATCTGGCGTTCCATTGTTCTCTGTGTTTTACTCAGTTGGTCCATCATCTTCTTAGTCAATGTCCATGTCTGGGCCGCGTAAGTGAAAACCGGTAGAATGCATTGATCGAATACCATCTTTCTTAGTTTCAGAGGTATTCTTTTGTTGGTTAGTATTATTCTTTGTTTGCCAAATATTTCCCATGCCAATCTGATTCTTCTCTGTACTTCTGCCATTGGATTTGCTTTTCCATACTTTGTTATTTGCCCTAGGTAGATGTATTCCTCTACGTATTCAAGTGGTCTGCCCCCTATTCGTTTGTCATAGCCTTTGTCTTATCTCTATTCAACAGTAGTCCTACCCTCTCTGATTTGTTTTGTAGTTCAGCAATCATTTCCTGTATTCCATTAAACTTATCTGCTATTAGCACTACATCATCAGCATTACGCAGATAATTTAACTTTTGTCCATTTTTACTTATACCCTTTTTTCCCATTCGAGTTCCTTAAAAACTTCTTCTAATGCTACTATAAATAGTTTTGGGCTCATGGAATCTCCTTGTCTTACTCCGCATTTGATAGGTATAGGATTTGTTTTACTCTCCGTTTCCACTGTCATTTGAGTCTTGTAAATTGTTCTTATGAGCTGATGATAACTATAGTCTATTCTGCTGTTATACAAGGCTCTTTCGACGGCCCAGGTCTCGATACTATCAAAAGCCTATTGATAATCTATAAATACCAGGTACAAATTTAAGTTATGTTCTGTTGCTTTCTCTATTAAAGTTTTGATAGATAAGAGATGATCACAAGTACTAAAACTCTTCCTGAAGCCAGCCTGTTGTACCGACTGGTTTAATTCCTGCTTGTTTTCCAATCTATTAATTATTTTTTTGATAAACAATTTGTATCGCTCCACTAAAGGAGGTAAAAGAAAACTGAAATTTTGTGGATAAGTTCCACTTAAATAAATCACAATTTAGTATGAATAGTCTAATAAGATCACTTCGGTGTCTGTCTGACTGTCTGTCTGTCTGTCTGTCTGTCACACCCGATTTTCTCCGAAACTATTTGACATAGAAAGTTAAAATTTGGTAATACTATAGGAACTGATGGCCTCATCAGAGCCATGTAGTTTTGAGAGTTAAATTTTGACTTAAGGGGTTAGTTTTGGGGGTGAGATCGGAAGTGAAAAAAAAATTTTTACTAGGTCATCGAGTGTGGTGTCAAATGAAAGCTTGTGAAAATACGAGTAAAAAATATATATATAATGTAATACTTACGCACACTTTTCTTTGTATTATTTTTAAAGAATCGCGAAAAATCGCTGTCCCCCCGCCTTATCTCGAAAAGTACTTATCAAAAAATTTTGAAAAAATTCTGCAATATTCTCCACAGGGTATAGATTGAACGAAAATTACCACTAGTGCATTACCTTTAATAATTTATCTGGTATATAAAAAAAAAAAAAAATTCAAGGTCATCAGATTTCAGTAAAGATTGGGAACCAACTTTGTTGAAAACTCATTTGGGGTGTGTTTTGTGAAGTCACTGATCATTTTATACCTCTGTAACAAAATTTTTTATTTTAAAAGCAATCAACGTACGGAACACTAATTGCGCAAGTTCAACTTGCACTTGACTGGTTATTAATCTTGGATTTAGTCCATCATCGCTCCTGATAATGCTAACATGATTAGCGAGACTCACGTCGAGTGCGAAAATAAAATATTTGGTGTAGTAGTGCTAACTGTTGTTTATAGTAGTGCCATTGTGCCAAAAATTCCAAAATTCCAATGTAGTACAAATGTCTCAGTGTATGATGTTTCAACAAAGTATCTAGATTCCCTGATAACTCTCAAGGGTACTAAGACGAAAATAACTTGTTTTTTACAAAAAAGTATATGGTGGATTTATGGATATTCCTTTGATACTTAGTAGTATGATACATGCAATATTTCTAGATGATGAAATGTAGTTCCTACACAAATTAACCAACAAAAGGTGTTGCTTTAAATCTTGACCCAGTTAGTTTTAAAAATCAAATGTTTATTTAACAAAATTTGTCAGTAATATGTTTAGCCAAACCTATCCTTATTTTTTTACCCTAGATTTGTAGTAATAAAAAATATATTCAGAATTATCTTTAGTGTTAGCTAATTTACCTTTTTTATTGGTTTTATTAATTACGGTCTAATAAATATTGGAAAAATGTTTCTTCATACTAAGTAAATATATAGGAATTTAACGTCAATTTATTTCTTTTAAAAAGCAACTATCGTGGTATATTGGTAACTATTATGACACCGTCCATAACAATAGTTATTTCCACAACTATATATATATATATATATATATATATATATATATATATATATATATATATATATATACATACATATATACATATATTCATATATACATATATACATATATACATATATACATATATACATATATACATATATACATATATACATATATACATATATACATATATACATATATACATATATACATATATACATACATATATAACACGTCGGCTGAAAAGTTTTTGGTCTGACACATAGATGTCGCCCTTTTCAAACAATCCATACGATTTTTAGGAAGTACCAACCTTCAAACAATACATATCAAAATTTCATGACATTTCGACTATTAGTTTACAAGCTAGAGTGGTTTTAGTGATGCTACATTTGATAGTTTCAAAACAATGAAAAAAATCGAATTTCGTGTGTTGATTAAACACTATTTTTGATGAGAAAAAATACCGTTCAAGCAAAGCAATGGCTTGATAAATGTTACGGGGACTCTGCCCCTGGAAAATCACTCATCATTTACTGGTATGCTGAATTTAAACGCAGTCGTACAGATACAAATGATGCTGGACGCTCTGGACCTTCAAATGAGGTAGTTACATCGGAAAACATCAAAAAAATCCACAAAATTGTTTTAGATGACCGTGAAATGGCGTGAAATAGCTGACATCCTCAAAAGAACCCTCAAAGGAACGTGTTGATCATATTTTGCATGAGCATTTGGGCATTAGAAAGCTCTGTTTGAAATGGGTACCGCGTTTGCTCACAGTGGACCAAAAACAACAACGTGTTGATGATTCTGAGCGCTGTTTGGACCTGTTTAAGCGCAATAAAAAGGATTTTTTCATGCAACATGTGACAATGGATGAAACATGGATCCACCACTACACACCGGAATCAAATCGGCAGTCAGCTGAGTGAACAGCAACCGGTGAAATCCGCCCGAAGCGACCATAGACACAATAATCGGCTAGGAAGAGTTTGGCCTCCGTATTTTGGGATGCGCATGGAATAATTTTCGTCGATTTTGCTGAGAAGGGAAAAACCATCAATAGCGAATATTATAATAATATATATATATATATATATATATATATATATATATATATATATATATATATAGTATACATATATACATATATAACACGTCGGCTGAAAAGTTTTTGGTCTGACACATAGATGTCGCCCTTTTCAAACAATCCATACGATTTTTAGGAAGTACCAACCTTCAAACAATACATATCAAAATTTCATGACATTTCGACTATTAGTTTACAAGTTAGAGTGGTTTTAGTGATGCTACATTTGATAGTTTCAAAACAATGAAAAAAATCGAATGTCGTGTGTTGATTAAACACTATTTTTGATGAGAAAAAATACCGTTCAAGCAAAGCAATGGCTTGATAAATGTTACGGGGACTCTGCCCCTGGAAAATCACTCATCATTTACTGGTATGCTGAATTTAAACGCAGTCGTACAGATATAAATGATGCTGGATGCTCTGGACCTTCAAATGAGGTAGTTACATCGGAAAACATCAAAAAAATCCACAAAATTGTTTTAGATGACCGTGAAATGGCGTGAAATAGCTGACATCCTCAAAGGAACGTGTTGATCATATTTTGCATGAACATTTGGGCATTAGAAAGCTCTGTTTGAAATGGGTACCGCGTTTGCTCACAGTGGACCAAAAACAACAACGTCTTGATGATTCTGAGTGCTGTTTGGACCTGTTTAAGCACAATAAAAAGGATTTTTCCATGCGATATGTGACAATGGATGAAACATGGATCCACCACTACATACCGGAGTCAAATCGGCAGTCAGCTGAGTGGACAGCAACCGGTGAAATCCGCCCGAAGCGACCATAGACACAATAATCGGCTAGGAAGAGTTTGGCCTCCGTATTTTGGGATGCGCATGGAATAATTTTCGTCGATTATGCTGAGAAGGGAAAAACCATCAATAGCGAATATTATATAAAGTTATTGGTGCGTTTAAAGGCAGAAATCGCAAAGAAACGGCCCCAAATGAACAAGAAAAAAGTGCTCTTTCATCAAGACAGTGCACCGTGTCAATGGTTACGATGGCAAAATTGCATGAATTGAAGTTCTAATAGCTTCCTCATCCAAGGTATTCTTCAGACTTGGCCCCTAGCGACTATTATCTATTCGCAGACCTCAAAAAAATGCTCGCGGGAAAGAGATTTGTCTCCTATGAAGAAGTTATCGCCGACTCTGAGGCCTGTTTTGAAGGCAAAGACAAATCCTTCTACAAGAAAGGTATAGAAATGTTAGAAAAGCGTCGGACTGATTGTATCGCTCTTGAAGGAGACTGTATTGATAAATAAAGCTGAATTTTGCAAAAAAAAATGTGTTTTAAGTAGCTAGACCAAAAACTTTTCAACCTACTTGTTACATATTCCTGCCCACGATATTATAGGAAATTGATAAATGTCTACTTTTTGCAGTCTTTCACTAATGATTATTATAAGTAGAAATGAGCGGTGCCTATCGATAAGAGGTGAATAATTTATCGTTAAGTCATTTTACAAGGATGTTTTTTCAAGTATCTACCTAGCCATGTAAAATGATGTCATACTCAAAAATATTTTTAGTATTCTCATAACACGCACAGACACTATTACAGAAACATTTGTCCGAGTTTACGTTGGTTTGAGCTCATACCATTGAAAATCCCTCGGATTGTGAAATATAATTCGTTTCTTAAATGCAAGAAACGTAAAATTAGCCGCCATTTATCGGCAGAGTATTAAAGTGTATGGAGAAAACGCTGTGATCGTTGGAAGAGTAAGAAAATGGGTTAGAGCATTTAAAGGTAGCCGTATAAATGTTCGCTTGAGGACGACAGTCCTTCATTAATGATGATATGGTACAGACAGTAGATGAAAAAGTTCGACAGAACAGACGTTTTACGATTTTATTTTTATCTAATGTGTTTCCTCAAGATTCAAAAGTGTTCTCTATGAAACTGTGGGAGAACTCTTAAATTATCGGAAGTTGGGCTCACGCGGTACCGAAAATGCTGACTAATATGTACAAAATCAATGGTTTGGCCAGTACTTTGAGTTTCTTTGAGAAGTGCAGTGCCGAAGGTGATCAGATTTTAAGAAAAATTGTCATTGCTGATGAAACCTGGGTTGCTCACGTTACACCAGCATCAAAACAACAGTCCATGAAATGGAGCTATTCAGTATCATCCAAGAAAATAAAGTTCACAACAATTTCAGCCGGAAAAATTATATACACTGTGTTTTGGGAAAGTTTTGCTTGTGGACTTTTTCCTCTGGGGGGCATAGTAAATGCTGAGACATATTGTGAGAACGTAAATAAACTGCGTCGGGCAATGCAAAACAAAAGGCGTAGCATGCTTACAGTCCCTGGCCAAATTATTAGACGCACTGCAAGATTTCATGTAAAATATTAATTACCGAGTGATATTGTACCGTTTTATTATTTTAAATTGATTTGTTTTTTATTTTTATATTATCCAATCAATTACCTATTTATTTGACATAAATAAAACAGCATTAATTTAGAAAAGCATAAGTTTATTAAGTTTTAAAGAAAAGTGAAATTAATGTTAGTAAAAGTCAATATTGAGTTGAGCCACCTTTAGCCGCTATCAAAGCTTTAATTCTGCGCGGCATGCTGTCAATGCAAGATTGTACTGTCTCCTGCATTTGAGGATGATGATTCCACACATGAATAATCTTTTCTAGGAGCTGGGTTTTGTTGGTAATCACATCTTTAGCCACTTCTCTTTTCATCAGCTCCCCACACATTTTCAATGGGGTTCATATTACCCTGCCAATCCAACAGAGGGATATTTTTTTCTGCCAAAAAAGCTTTAACAGACCGAGCAGTGTGGCAGGGAGCTCCATCTTGCATGAAAGTGAATGGTTCCCCATTTGGAAACCATTCTCTGAGCTGCGGAATCAACCGATTTTGTAATACTTCTTTGTACTGATCTTGCTTCATTATTCCTTTGACGACGTACAGACGTCCAGTGCCCTTGCCGCTGATGACTGACCAAATCATCACTTTGGTGGGATGTTCAACCGTCGGGACGACACAATCAGGATGAAACTTTTCTCCATAACGACGACGCACATACTGAGCTTTATTCTGCAAAATTTCGAATGTGCTTTCGTCACTGAAGCAGACCTGTCAAAAATAGGAAAAATATATAAACTTCCATGTTTATTTGCTTTATTTAACTGAAAATGATAATAATGTATCAATTATTGATTAAATTGCTGTATCTTACTGATCTCCAGAAGTCCACATCTTTGTCTTGCCATTGTTTGGCCCACTTCAGGCGCTTTGCTTTCATTGCAGCTGTTAACTTGGGCTTCCTGGCGGGGCGACAGGCCTTAAAATCTAATTCTTTTAATTTTCTTCGAACAGTGCGCTCAGAAGCATTTACGCTAGCATCCTGGAGTTGTGATTTTATTACCTTTGTGGTAGCAAATCTGTTTTTTCTACACAAATTTTCTTCAAACATCTCTCTGACTGTGGAGTGAAAATTGGTTTTCTACCGCATCTTTTCTTTCTTCTCGGGCTTAATTCCTTCCCTGACTCAATTTTCTTTTTTATGCGTCGTACACTAGCTTCAGAAACCTCCAATCTTCGTGATATTTCTCGGTTTGTAAATGTTTTCGCAATCACAAGGGCCTTCACTTCATCTTTTTTAAGTGGTGAAAGATCGCCCTTTCTACCCATAATGAAAATAGTCCAATTACTTTTTTAAAACACTGCATACAAAATAAACTAATAACTGAGTAGTATAAAACTGTTAAACAAACAATCATAGTCCATAAAGCCACAGAAACACGTCCGTACCTGACTCGATTCCGATCGCGACTGATACAGGTTTGTACTTATTTACGTTCATGTATCACTTTGTCAACACAGTGTTGCCATATGTTAAAAATAAATACAAATATGTAGTCTACAACAATTCTTTTAAATAAAAATTAATAATATTGTAGTTTAAATATACCATTATTGCATAAAAACTCTTAAAAAACATAAAATTACTAAAAAAAATACAGTGCGTCTAATAATTTGGCCAGGGACTGTAGTAGAGGGATCGTTTTACTTTACGGCAATGTTCGTTCACACCTGGCTCATCGAACCCAAGATCGCATCGCGTCATATGGCTGGGAATAATTTGATCACCCCCCCGGATAGCCCGGACCTAGCGCCCAGTGACTACCATTTATTCCTGCACCTAAAGAAACAACTTTATCGATCGCTATCGATATAGAAGAAAAATATCCATCCTTAGTTAATAGTTATCAAAACAGCCTATTAGAAATTAATGAATAAATAATAAAAAAGATTAAACCAGTTTCACAGTGGAACTGTTATAAAACGTTTTGTTTTACATAATTTTATTATTCTGTGTTACAGCGTGGTGTCGGACACTCCTTGTTCCTATGCATTTACGGGTTAAGACGGCCATGAACGCTATCATCTCTTGAAACGTGCCTGCACACGTATAAATTTCTGGCAAACACGGAACATATTGATTCGCTGTTTTCGGTAGATGAGTAATCGTGGTTCTTGGGATTAAATCGTGTCAATTCGGAGTAATTTTCCGACGTTTCGCCAACGTTTTACTTGAGGCGTCTCCAGGGAAGAGTCTAGTAAATTACGTGTACGTATCCCCGTACTTTCTATGGGTAAAAATTGTAATAAAAATCTGTTAAGTTTGTTGTCGTTTGTCCAAATTGTTAACGATGTGAACGAACGTCCGTTGGTGATTGTGTGTCTGTGGTCACCCTTAGAAAATCAGTTTTATAACATTGTATTGATTCAAGGAAGATATAAAACGGGTCGTAAATTGGCAAATATGGTTCGCCTAAAATAGGTGACTAGTTACGAGACTAGTGGACTATAACTATTATTTGTTGTGGGATACCGTAATTTTCCGTAACTTATGGTAATTTTTGATTGCTAAAAAGTGTTTGGAGAGCCAGTTGTACGTAGGAGTAAATCAGTCGTGCGTAAAGGATTATTGCGATGGTCAGTATTCAAGATTTGTGAAAAAATTCTAGCTAATAGAAAATACGAGGGCCGCCTTTTTACGACACGACCACTAGATGGCGCTATTGAGATGTAATATTACCATTGTTTTAAAATTTGACATTTGTTGTTGTTAAAACAATGCCAGCTCAGAAATTCGTCGAGTAGCTTGTTTACAGTGAGCGTTTAAAAAAACAGTTTTGTGAACAAATGGAAATTTAACGTGAAGGTTTTCGTTGGATAATTTTTTACGAGTTTAGTAAAGGTTTAACTCAGCAGCAATGTCTCGAATCGTTTCGTTCAACTATTGGTAATGAATCACCATCAGAAAAGACTGTTTACAATTGGTTTGCAGAATTTCGTCGCGGTCGTGCTTCCGTTAGTGATGAATTTCGTGCAGGTCGACCGAAATTATTGAAAAGGATCAGCGTGAGATAGAAACATCCTTAAGCATAAAGAAAAAGATCTGTTCCGGATGGATTTCGCATAATTTGACCGAAACTCAAAAATAGGCGTGTCAGTTGGTGTAAGAAATGCTCAAAAAATTCGACCGAGGAAATGCAAAATCCGTATGCAACATCGCAACAAGAGGCGAAACTTGGATGTATTCGTACGAACCCGAAACTAAACAACAACCAACTGTTTGGGTGTTCCAAGATGAACCGACGCACTTTCAAGAAAATGAACGCTTGTTTCTTTGGTTATACTGAACATGTTGCAACTATTGCTTTAGAGCAGGGGTGCTCAAACGGTCGATCGCGATCGACAATTCGATCGCGAGTGCTTTTTGAGTCGATCTCGAGAAAAAAATTTCGATATAGAACTATTCACAGATTTTGTTTTAGGTAACTAAAACAAAATGTAATGAATAAACTACTAAAATTTATTCGATCCACAATTAGGCCAGAATAACCCCCTCATCACTTTCTTTTATCGTAATAACCCCCTGCTAGCGGCAAAAGGCGGCTTTATCAAAGGAACGCGCGGTACTTGTCAAAGAAAAGCCGCGGTTTTTTTTTTGATTCCCGCCGATTTTTCTAGAAACTTTGGGCGGCGTGTTTGGCTGGAACATGCGAGACTTCGTTCGCGCCGATATAAATGTTGCGCCTACAGGAATAGGAGTCAGTCTGAGTTGTAACTTAAAGGCGATACATCGATACAAAGTTTATTATTAAATAGTCCAAAATGAGTGCGGCGAAGAAAAGTAAAACTTATCATTTTAATAACGATTGGGAGGAAGAATTTTTCTTTTGTATGGTAAAGGATAAGTGCATTTGACTCATTTGCCGTGCGTCAGTTGCAATACCTAAGGGTGGGAACTTAGAGAGGCATCATAAAACCGTTCATAAAAACTATGAAAAGGATTTTCTGTCACAGAGTGAATTAAGAAAACGAAAAAATTGTTTGAAAAAAGAACAACCATGTTCACAAGACCAGCCAAACAATCAAAAGCTGCAACGATCGCGTCATTTAAAATACCTCATATATTGGCGAAACACAAGAAACCATTTGATGATGGATTGGTTGTGAAGGAAGCATTTATTGAAGCGGGTGAGACTTTATTTGGAGATTTTAAAAATAAACAGAGATTATGTCTGCTATTAGAGAACTTCATTTATCTCATCCGACTGTCACAAGGCGTGTTGAAGTCATGAGTCAAGACATGGCAGATAAACTAAAACATGATATCATGGAATGTATATACTTTTCTGTACAGTTCGACTAATCCACCGATATGACAGACACCGCCTAGCTGTGTATTTTTATTCGAATGGTATTCAATGACATGTCGGCTAAGGAAGAGTTTTTGACAATGATTCCTCTGAAAGGAAAGACCCGTGGCGAAGATATATATGACGTTTTCTTCAATTTTGTAACAAACTACAAGCTACCAATATATAAACTAGTGTGCATTACAACCGATGGAGCACCAGCAATGACTGGAAACAAAAACGGTTTTGTGGCATTGTGTCGAGCTAATGATGATTTCCCTTCATTTTTCTCCTTCCATTGCATTATACATCAACAAGTTTTGTGTTCAAAAGTTCTAAACATGGAGGAGATTATGGGCATTGCAATAAAAATTTTGAATTCTATCCGTGCACGTAGCTTGCAACGACGGCTCTTTAAATTGCAGTTGGAAGATAGTGAGTCAGCTGAACACACTGATTTAGTTCTTCACATGGACGTCAGATGCTGAAAAACGGAAAATGGCTGACTGATTTGGCATTTTTGACAGACATCACAATGCATTTAAACACCATTAATTTGGAGCTTCAAGGTAAAGGAAAAACTATTATTGAGATGATTAGCGCAATAAACGCATTCAAAAATAAATTGCAACTTATGATAGATCAACTGAAAAGAAAGGATCTGAAAAATTTTCCGTCTTTGAAAGCAAGGATTCCTCAGTTGAATTATAATATTTATGAGGCAGAATTATCAAATATTTTGGGCCAATTCGAAATACGTTTTTATGATTTCAGTAAATTGGCAAATATAGCATCAATTATGAGTTATCCTTTTTCGTGTAAAAACATTGAGGAATTAGCTACTGAAATAGCAAGTCAGTTTAACATGGACTCATGTTCTGTTGAAAATGAGTTAGTGCAGATTATATCAGATATACATCTCAAAGCCACAGCATCTGATACAAAATTCTGGTGTTTTATATCTGAAGATAAATATCCGAATCTAAGGCAAATCGCCCTTCAACTGACGGCAATGTTTGGGTCAACTTACTTGTGCGAGTCTGCATTTTCTTAAATGAAGATAATTAAGTCAAAATATCGCAATCGACTAACTGACGAACATATGTCATCATGCTTGCGATTAGCACTCGGTAATTACGTACCATCTTATGAAAAGTATGCTGAGGACATGCAGTGCCACGCTTCAACATCCAAAGTCACTCTTTAATTAAGTTTAGACACTAGAACTCGTTTGTTTTGTAAGAACCAATAAACTCGCAATTTTGAATAATTATGAGTTTTGACATTTTAAGACACCTTAAGATAGTGTTATTTATTAAACACTAAAGCAGGTTACGCTCGTATAGCAGAGATTTTCTGCCTAAATAGGATGAACCCTTAAGAATAATTCAAAACTGGTAGCAAAATCCAGTAAAATGCATAAGAAATCTCTTTTTTTGGGCGCACCCCAACATGCATTTGCATCTACAATGAGAGAATTCTGCTATCAACTCCAAACAAATGCAGTATAGTAATTCATCAGGTAGCGGAGGTCCTCAGTAAAAAATTGTTTTTTAATTAAAAATGGTCACTGCTTTCAAATTTTGCAGGGTACTGTATACAGAAAATTCATGTTAATTTAAACCAGTAGCTATTTGTTTCCTTAACTCCAGTTCCTGTATTATTTTGTTAAAGTTCACTTCCTGATTCTAAATAGTTAGTGGCAATTATGTACCTAATTTTCTATCGACATGTTAATTGAATTTACCTTCAGACAGCCATGTTAATAAGTTAATAACAATTAAATTTAGACTCACATAAATCGTCAATAATTAATCCAGCGCCTACGAAACAAGATACATATATGGCCAATCGCAAAGAAATACATGTCGGGCAATACCACGTACTGCATATTAAAAAAATGTAATACTACACGTACATTCTTCTTTTTAAATTTTACTTTATGTCGAGTTAAATCTTTTTTTCAATTTCATGCATATTATAGGTCGAGGTGAACTCTTTTGTGGGAGAGACGCGAAATTTTGCAACAAAGCGGTAAAGTAGGTTTATGACCCAAACTGTAAATGAAATGACTGATTTAGCTAAAAAATGTAGTCATTTTAAAGCTCATTATCGGATGTTGAATCAAGAAACTTTTAAAATAGTCTCGCTCTTAGTACTGCCACAGTAAACATAAAACACAGTAGCGACGCCCAAGAAAATTTTTAGGTCCTGTTTTTTATAACGCATGCGTCCCCTATCATACCAACAACATGGCTGCCAGCGCTATCGCGGGTTGTGTTTATATCTGGATTTCAAGAAGAATCTTTTTGTAAGGTTTGACGTTATAATTGAAAATAATTATCAAAAAAATGTCAAGGGAAAGTTTTTGTTGTGCGGTTAGTGCTTGTAAAAATATATGTGGTATCTCCAAAGGAGTTTGTTCTTTTAGATTTACCAAAGATCCTAAAAGGTAATTTATTCATAATTATTTATTTCTATTATGCAGTATATTATATGACATCATAAAGATAATGATAATTGTGTTTTCATATTAGAGATACATTTTATTTGTAAAGCAGTTGATGTTTTATTATTGTTAAGTAATAGTTTATATTATTGTGTTTGTACTTTTTTTTTCTGAATTCAAGGTAGAATGTTTGCTAGAGTGAAGTTATATTATCTGCTAAAATTCGTTAACCAAACTTTTAAAACTCAATCTGGGCATGCAAAAGTAGTAATTTTCCGGCACGAATGAGTTTGAATAAATCAGTGCATTGATTTAATTTTTTTATATAAGTAGTATATAGGCGCGAAAAGTCATTAGTTATGAAAATTATTATATTAGACTTAACTACCAGGTGTACAAGTATGAAATGCGGATTTCAGACAACAGATGGTGCACCAATGCAGTTTGTACTATAAAGATTTGACAATGCGCCATTTTGTTGTGTCATCAACAAGTGTCAGACGCGCATGAGTGATAAATTGGAAAAGTGTGTGCATAATGTTGTGTTGTGGTGTTCAATATGTCGAAATGTATACCGAACAAAGAGCATTCGCGGACAGCATTATTTTTTTGTTTTCATTTGAAGAAAACTGCTATTGAGTCATACCGATTATTTCGAGAAGCTTATGGTGAACATGCTCCATAGCAAGATACGTGTGAACGATAGTTTCGGCGTTTCAAAAGTGATGACTTCGATGTTGCAGACAAGGAACGTGGAAAACCGCCAAAAAAACACGAAGATGTGGAATTGCAAGCATTGTTGGACGAAGATGATTCGCACACACAAAAACAACTCGCCGAGCAATTGGGCGTTAGTCAACAAGCTGTTTCCAATCGGCTACGAGAGATGGGAAAGATTCAGAAGACCGGTAGATGGGTATCACATGAGTTGAACGACAGGCAAATGGAAAAGCGCAAGAACACGTGTGACATTTTGCTCGCTCGGTACAAAAGGAAGTCGTTTTTGCATCGTATAGTTACAGGGGATGAAAAGTGGATTTATTTTGAGAATCCCAAGCGTAAAAAATCATGGGTAGACCCCATCCACATCGACCGCAAGACCGAATCGCTTTGGCAGAAAGACGATGCTCTGTGTTTGGTGGGACCAGAGAGGCGTGATCTATTATGAGCTGTTAAAACGTGGCGAAACGGTTAATATTAAACGTTACCAACAACAATTGACCGATTTGAATCGTTCGCTGCTTGAAAAAAGGCCAGAATACCGAAAGAGGCAACACAAAGTCATTTTTCTTCATGACAATGCTCCATCACATACGGCAAAACCAGTTCGCGACACGTTGGAGGCACTCAGCTGGGAAGTTCTACCCCATGCTGCTTACTTACCAGACTTAGCTCCTCCGGATTACCACTTGTTTGCATCGATGGGACACGCACTTGCTGAGCAGCGCTTTGGTTCGTACGAAGATGTAAAAAAACGCCTCGATGAATGGTTCGCAGCAAAAGGGGAAGATTTTTACTGGCGTGGTATTCACAAATTGCCCGAAAGATGCGAAAAATGTATAACAAGCGATGGAGCATACTTTGAATAAAGCACTTTTTATGATTCTTCCGAATTTAACATGTTTTTTTAGAAAAAAAATCCGCATTTCATACTTGTACACCTGGTAATGATAAAATGGAGCAAAAGTGTGTTAATTTCATGTTTAAGTTCAGAAGAAACACGATCTCATCTTAAAATGATAATTTTAATTATTCTCAGTCTCTCCAGATTACTGAGATTCGCTGAAATGTAAGTAGCATGATTGTTTACATTATTCGCGCGAAGCTGAAGGTGTGCAGAGATATATTCTCAAAATGAATACCCCCCCCCCCGGACAATATTTCTATTAGTTGAGAAATATAAATTCAACAATGAGGTATTTAAATGAATAACGTGCAAAAAGCATTGTAGCCAAATGTATTTTTTGCCTTTTTCCCTGCTTTTATATCTTTTTTAATAAGAACTTGATAAAAAAAAAGTTTCTAAAATAAATGTTGTCTCCTTTTTTTCTTCCTTTCAGCAAAAACTCTCGGGTATCATACTAGTAATATGGCGATAGCTCATGTGATCATTACAAACTCAAACCCCTTAAGATCAAAGGTGTCGAGTCGGAGTGTCGCTACTGTGTTTTATGTTTACTGCGGTACCGCTATGTTCATAATTTAGTCATCCAAGTCTGCTTTACAATAATTTCGTCCCATTACAAACACTTATGCCAACGTCTTTCCCAATTTTCAACAGTCGGTTTCCGGTATTACTTTCAAGGCAGCCAGCGAATTCTATTTTGTAGCTTGTATACATTCAAAGCGGTGTTCACGTGGTGATAATTTCAGTTTGATGAACAGCAAAAAGTTACATGGTGCCATGTCTGGAGAGTACGATATTTTTACAGAAAACACTGTTTTTTTAGAAACAAGATGAGATAACACAAGAGGCAAGCACAAATCGTTTTAACAATTCCAGTGATATTTCAATAAGATCTAAAAGATCTTTAATACTTAAATGACTATTAATAAGCACATGATCCTTGATTTTGTTCATCATTTCATTGTTTCTTCTGGGGTTGCTGTGTATAGTCTTCAAGAACATCCTCGATTACTTCTCTACTCTCTCTAAATCGTTTGTACTACTTGAAAACTTAATAAATTATTCGTTCTAAAAATCATCAACAGGAAATTTTCACGATTACAAAACACATTTTTATTTCTAGTCTAATAAAGCTAATGTCATTTTTGTCAGATGTTAATAGCAGGCCTACCAACCTAAAAAACAAATACTTTAATAGTTAGCAATTTCGCGTGTACGAGATGTAGCCAAAAAGACCTGTGTTTATAGTTTCACGCCGTGGCACCCGAGCGCCATCTGTGGGGTCATAGAGTCACCTTACGAAGTCCTTGGCCAGCCACAGAAACTACGAGCTCTCTAATAACACATGGGCTGAAAAGTCCCGGGCCTAACACATAGATGGCGCTAGTTTTATTGCAGTCACCTTTTTTTTCAGTTAATACTAACCTTCAAAAGACAGCTGTTAAAATTTCATGATATTCTATTCATTAGTTTGTGAGTTATTGTGCTAAGAGTGACGCTACTTTTGTTATTTTCAAAACAATGGATCAAAAACAATTTTGTGTTTTAATTTTACACTGCTTCTTGATGGGAAAAAATACCGTTCAAGCGAAGCAATGGCTTGAAAAGTGTTATGGGGACTCCGCTCCATCAGAAACAACAATAAAACGTTGGTTTGCTGACTTCAAACGTGGTCGTAGAGACACCGATGATGCAGAACGCAGTGGACGTCCAAATGAGGCGGTAACACCAGAAAACATAAAAAAAATCCATAAAATCGTTTTGAATGATCGAAAAGTGAAGTTGCGTGAGTTAGCTGACATCGTAAAGATATCAAAAGAACGTGTTGGCTTTATATTGCATGAGCATTTGACTATGAGAAAGCTCTGTGCAAAGTGGGTGCCGCGTTTGCTCACTGTTGATCAAAAACAAGAACGTGTTGATGATTCTGAGCAGTGTTTGGCCATGTTTAAACGTAACAAACCGGAATTTTTGCGTCGATATGTGACAATGGATGAAACATGGATCCATCACTTCACTCCGGAATCAAAACGATCGTCATCTGAGTGGACAGCAACTGGTGAACCTCGTTCAAAGCGCCCGAAAGCACAACAATCGGCTGGAAAGGTTATGGCCTCGGTATTTTGGGATGTGCGTGGTGTAATATTCATCGACTATCTTGAGAAAGGAAATACCATCAACAGTGAATATTATATAGCGTTATTGGAGCGTTTGAAGGCCGAAATTGCAAAGAAACGACCGCATATGGCAAAGAAAAAAATTTTGCTTCATCAAGACAACGCACCGTGTCACAAGTCAATCAAAACAATGGCAAAACTACATGAATTGAACTTCGAATTGCTCCCACATCCACCGTATTCGCCAGATTTGGCTCCCAGCGACTACTGGCTGTTCGCAGACCTGAAAAAAATGCTCGCCGGTAAGAAATTTCGCACGAATGAAGAGGTTATCGCTGAAACTGAGGCCTATTTTGAGGCAAAAGATAAATCGTTCTACCAAAGTGGTATTGAAATGTTAGAGCGGCGCTGGAATGATTGCGTTGCTCTTGATGGAGATTACGTTGATGAATAAAGCTAATTTTGAACCAAAAAAAACCGTGTTTTCTTTGTTAGGCCCGGGACTTTTCAGCCCATGTGTGTTACGTAAGCAGTGTGTATTTGTTTACGATGGTTTTTTCACTTTCGTCGCATTTTTACTATAGTTGAAAATGTCGGAGCGGATCGAACAAAGAATTTACACCAAGTTTTATTTCAAACTTGAAAAATCTCGTGCGGACACGAAGGAAACGGCTGGGTTTGTGGACGAGCGGCGACTGGCTGCTTTATCACGATAATGCCACAGCGCACGCATCTCGTATTGTACAAAATTTTTTGGTAAAACACGGCATAACGTAACTTTGCCAGCCTCCATACAGTCCTGAACTGCTCCCAGTGACTATTGGCCCTTCCCAAAATTAAAAATTACCATTCAAAAGGAAACGATTCGATGATGTTGAGACGATCCAAAAAATGCCACGAGTACACTCAACGCCATTCTAGCAAAATATTTTCAGATATATTTGTTTACTTAGATACACCGATGGGGGCACGTTGTTCAGTCAAATGGGGACTACTTTGAAGGATGACACCCGCCCGAACCCTCAGAATAACGCCAGTACTCAGTTATTAGTGCAGTTCGGGTACCTTCCTGATACACCTCGTATTTTTTGCAAATTTTTTTTTTTTTTAATATAGTAGCGTGTCTGAAAGATTTTGTTTGTAGTTAAGAGACCTAAATCATGAAATAACCGGTCAAGTGCAAGTTAGACTTGCGCAATTAATATTCCTTACGTTGATTGCTTTTAAAATAAAAAATTTTGTTATGGAGGCATAAAATGTCAATCTACACCCTGTGGAGAATATTCCAGAATTTTTTCAAAATTTTTTGATCAGTACTTTTCGAGATAAGGTGGGGGGACAGCGTTTTTTTTTCGCGATTTTTTAAAAATAATGCAAAGAAAAATGTGCGCAAGTATTACATTATATATATTTTTAAACTCGTTTTTTTAAAAGCTTTCATTTGACACCCCACTCAATGACCTGGTTTTTTCCCTTCCTAAAATTAACCCCTTAAGTCAAAATTTAACTTGCAAAACTACACGGCTCTGATGAGGCCATTAATTCCTATATTAGTCCCAAATTTCAACTGTCCATGTTAAATAGTTTCGGAAAAAATCAGGTGTGACAGACAAACAGACAGACGGATGGACAGACACCGAAGTGATCTTATAAGTGTTCCAATACTTCCCTTCAGAGAAGTAGAAAAAAATAGAATACATAATCCGGTATAGATTTCGAGATCACCTACGGATGGATCACCCTGTATAAATTTGCTAATGAAATGGTATCGAATGACTCCTAGATGACCTTATTTCCATGCAAATTACTATATGGACTCGACTATTCATTCACTGTTGCAATGTAAACATGATATTAACATTATAATGTATTCTACTGGGCGTTTTAATTGGCCAACATTAATTATTGTAGGTCGTTAGGAAAACCGAATGGAAAATTGGTAGAGATTAGTCTATCAGTGTTTTAAGTAAAAGAAAATACCGAGCTGATTAAGATTAATCTCTTCTACTAACGTTTTACTGGAGAAAAACTCTGAATGTTATAAATGCGGTGGAAAAAGAGGGATTCAGTAACAAATGGACGAGTATTTATTATGTGTCATTAGCATGTTTTACACGAGTTTTTTTTTTTTAATATTCGCCTTACAAACTTTGTGTATCAACCAGAGAATTATGAGTTTATAATATGGAGTAACTAAGAGTTAAGTAACACAAGTAAAAACAGTTATGTATTAAGCGCGTTTTTTAAGTAAATACCGTTTTGAAATATAGCCGCTGCAGCGTTGCAGTCGCCGATCCGTGCTTGTGCGCTGACTAGCCACAGTCGCCATTACGGAAGCATTCGTCCGAGTTTACGTTTGTTTTTGCGTGTTTAGAATGCCTCAGACCATTGAAAATCCCGCGGATTGTGAAATACGTACCGTAATTCGTTTCTTAAATGCAAGAGACGTAAAAGCGGCCAAAATTCATCGGAAGATTGGTGACGTGTATGGTGAAAACGCTATGAGCGATGGCATGGTAAGAAAATGAGTTAGAGCTTTTAAAGATGGCAGTATAAAAGTGCACGATGAGGGACGAAGTGGGCAATCGTCGGTCATTAATGATGACCTGGTCGGGAAAATTGATTAAAAATTCGAGAAAACAGACGCTTTACGATTTTTAACATTATCTTATGTGTTCCAAAAGTGTTCTCTATGAAATTGTGCCCTTAAATTATCGAAACTTGTGATCACGCTCGGCACCAAAAAGGCTGAACAGTCCACGAAATGGAGACATTCAGCGTTATATAAGAAAGGGAAGTTCAAGCAAACAATTTTAACCCGAAAAATGATGTACACTGTGTTTTGAGGTGGTCAGGGGCTGCTGCTTGTGGGGGGTCACAGTAAATGTTGAGACATATTGTGAGACCTTAAATAAACTGCATCGTGCAGTCCAAAACAAAAGGCGTGGTATGGTCAGTAGAGGGATCGTTTTGCTTCAAGACAATACTCGCCCACATGTGGCTCCTCGAATCTCGGATTGCATCGCGTTATATGGCTGGGAACAACTTGATTAATCCCGTATAGCCTTAACCTAGCCCCCAGTGGCTAGCACTTATGCCTGCATTTAAAGAGGCACATTTACGGCATCGGTACGACACCGACGACGCCGCCAAAACGGCCATGATGCAGTTGTTAGCAAACCAAGTGGTAGATTTCTATAAGGATGAAATACAGAAGGTGATCTTACGATATAACAAGTGCAAGTATTATAGGTGGAAATTATGTTAAAAAGTAGAATAAGGTCTGGGCTTTCATGTAAAAATAAAATTGTTAAAAAAAAATGGCCTCTTACTTTTTAATACCAAAGCGGTACTTTAAAAACGAGCCTCGTATTGCTCGTTCGAATTAATTTTCAGCCTTTGTAGACCAACTTTGACATTTATTTATAAAAAACTAATACAAACCCAATTTTTAAAGTAACATCCCACACTTTTTTGTCATCCCTCAGGCAATTGTAAGTTTCCAGGTCGGAAAATTCGTGGTTGTTTCGATGCGACAAATTCATTCAGTCTTTTCTGACCAGTTCAGCTAACTTAAACTGTGCATCAGCCAGATAGTATTGTAGAGATCGGAATCGGTGGTAATTCGTGGATAATACGCTGCATAAAGAAGAATTTTCCAGCTCAAATCTGAGATGGACTTTCTTTGCTGTGTATAATCGTGCGTTATCCTGCAACGCCCATCTTGTGTGAGTGAACAGGTTTTTTAGAAATGGTGGGATGACTGGGTGCGAGCATCTCCTAGTGGATGAGAGAAAACACCTTTTTGGCAGAATGTTCGGCTTTTTATCACAAGAAACAATTTTATACAAAAATTCCTGTTTCTTGAACCTGGAGAGCAAGAAGGGAGCAATATCATAGCTTCTGTCTTTATTCTCGTGAGTGGGTTTGGGTGAACCACGGGCTTCCTTTATAAATCCACACCAGCTTTGTAAACGATGAAAAATTGCTTGCCGGACACTCCTAGTACATTTGCAAATTTTAGTTGAATTTGACAAGAACTCTCCTCCAAAATTTGTTTTAACTCCTCAACTTCCACTCTTGAATTGACTAAGTAAGTAACCGCTCATTATACTGAAGGTTGAAATTTCCATCTTCGAGACTGCTTGAACTACTTTTAATATGTTTTGCGATACACTCTTGTCATCGTTTCTTTCGCCTCAGCTGTTGCTTTTTGAACAACATCACGTCTACAACTAGATTTTTAATGTTATGTTCATAGTAAGATCAGGTATTATATGTTACTCTAAAAATAAAAGATGACACTTCGGTGAGTGACTTTATTCACGTCATATATTATTTTTTTGCTTGTACACTTTTACTCACAATACCGGATAATTTTTATTTTTTATGTTCGTCATGTTGTCAAGAAACAGTATATTTTGGAATTTTATAAGTCTATTATTCTTGACAGGATGGTGGTCGCTGATTAAAAGAACTTTTTCATATTGATTCGTTCGTAATATATTTTATATAATGTAGGAAGCTGTAATAGCGTAGTTGGTAAAAGGGGAGCGTTACATCGCTTGACGTCGATAATTGTTTTAAATCGGACACTGGCCACTAGATGGCCCACAGTGTAGACTGTTTTAAAATTAAAATTATGTTTTTTTAGACGCGAATTTTATTGGAAATATTTGTAATTGTTTTAAGTGTAAAATGGTTTTTCAATTAAATAAAAATATAGCTAACCGTGTGTGCGGGAGACATACGCTCTAAGGGTACTGTTTCTATGTTATATAAAATACCATATATAGGAGTTTTCGTGCGTTTCTACATAGATGTTGAATTTATTTTTGTGCTTCTTTTTGTGAAAAATATTCACGCCTCCCCCGTTCATCGATAGAGACCTAAAATGCATTTACTATTTTGGAAATAACCTAAGCTTTTAAAGTTCTAGTGCACGAGTTCCTTTTTTCACCAAGGGTTCGCTGTGTACCATTGGCATCCTTCTACAAGCAGTTCCGCCTTTAGTGTTTTTTTTTCTCTTAAAGAAACACGCTCTTTATATGCATATGTCCCCTCGCCCTTCGAATCTAACTAGGGCACTGGTTGTAACTAAATGTCGCATGAACACCAGAACGACTTTGTTTTATCATATTTTATTAATTTTTTTCGATACGAAACGTACGATATAGACAAAGTACGAACCATCCAATCTTCTATGCAATAAATTATTTAATGGTTTTTGCCCCTAACAAAAGCGGACTTTTATAGTATTATCATCAGTCCGGTTCTCAGTTTCCATCATCTTCGATCTTCCCAATCTGCGGGTCTTAGATATCTCTCTAACCTTGCCCTCTGATCACCTCCAAACCATGTCGGTATTCGGTGTTCTTCCATTCTTTCCACGTGTCCCATATAAGTTGCCGATGTTGTCTGATGACTTATAAACTAAGGTAGGCCTCACTTTAGTCTAAAAGTCATCAGACAATTTGAACAATATCTTAGAACGTGAAAAATGTTATCAGGATTCACGATGAATAATTTCAATAAATCGCTTGGATAAATTTATAATACGGTACATTAACACATGGGCTGAAAAGTCCCGGGCCTAACACATAGATAGCGCTAGTTTTATTGCAGTCACCTTTTTTTCAGTTAATACTAACCTTCAAAAGACAGCTGTTAAAATTTCATGATATTCTATTCATTAGTTTGTGAGTTATTGTGCTAAGAGTGACGCTACTTTTGTTATTTTCAAAACAATGGATCAAAAACAATTTCGTGTTTTAATTTTACACTGCTTCTTGATGGGAAAAAATACCGTTCAAGCGAAGCAATGGCTTGAAAAGTGTTATGGGGACTCCGCTCCATCAGAAACAACAATAAAACGTTGGTTTGCTGACTTCAAACGTGGTCGTAGAGACACCGATGATGCAGAACGCAGTGGACGTCCAAATGAGGCGGTAACACCAGAAAACATCAAAAAAAATCCATAAAATCGTTTTGAATGATCGAAAAGTGAAGTTGCGTGAGTTAGCTGACATCGTAAAGATATCAAAAGAACGTGTTGGCTTTATATTGCATGAGCATTTGACTATGAGAAAGCTCTGTTCAAAGTGGGTGCCGCGTTTGCTCACTGTTGATCAAAAACAAGAACGTGTTGATGATTCTGAGCAGTGTTTGGCCATGTTTAAACGTAACAAACCGGAATTTTTGCGTCGATATGTGACAATGGATGAAACATGGATCCATCACTTCACTCCGGAATCAAAACGATCGTCATCTGAGTGGACAGCAACTGGTGAACCTCGTCCAAAGCGCCCGAAAGCACAACAATCGGCTGGAAAGGTTATGGCCTCGGTATTTTGGGATGTGCGTGGTGTAATATTCATCGACTATCTTGAGAAAGGAAATACCATCAACAGTGAATATTATATAGCGTTATTGGAGCGTTTGAAGGCCGAAATTGCAAAGAAACGACCGCATATGGCAAAGAAAAAAAATTTTGTTTCATCAAGACAACGCACCGTGTCACAAGTCAATCAAAACAATGGCAAAACTACATGAATTGAACTTCGAATTGCTCCCACATCCACCGTATTCGCCAGATTTGGCTCCCAGCGACTACTGGCTGTTCGCAGACCTGAAAAAAATGCTCGCCGGTAAGAAATTTCGCACGAATGAAGAGGTTATCGCTGAAACTGAGGCCTATTTTGAGGCAAAAGATAAATCGTTCTACAAAAGTGGTATTGAAATGTTAGAGCGGCGCTGGAATGATTGCGTTGCTCTTGATGGAGATTACGTTGATGAATAAAGCTAATTTTGAACCAAAAAAACCGTGTTTTCTTTGTTAGGCCCGGGACTTTTCAGCCCATGTGTTATATATTAATTTTTGACACTTTTTACGGGAATTTAGCGAGTTTTTCCATTTTATCCGCAAAAATTTGCATATTGAGCTGTAAAGAAACAGTTTTTTAAAAAAGTCCTGTTCAGCCGTGAATAATTGTTTCTGGAGGTGCAAGAAACGTTTAAATCGAGTCTAATATAATAAGTCACTTTCAAAAGAAAATTGTCTCTTTTTTGAACCGCTAACATACCAGCAATTTACGGAAATGCTCGTATACTCTTCACTCACATCAATGACCTCACAGATATTTAGAGTAAGGCTTCCCTGTTTTCCTCCTATACACAAATATTTGGTTTTCTTGCAATTAACTGTTAAACCCAGTTTTTATAATCTTCAAACAATTTTCTTGTCATAAATTTATGACTTTTATAGTAGATAAGGATAATTACCCTTTCAAAACTAAATCAGGTATAGAAAAACCCAAAGTTGCTAAATGACATTTTTCTTATCTTAGCTCTGGCTTAACGAAGTTTAGGTTTCTACGCTTTATTAACTTCTCTCCTAACGAACCGTGACAAAAAGGCACTTTTGGTGTTATTTTTCTTTTCGGAATTCAAGTTATTTTAAACTCTTATGAATTACACTTTTAAAGGGTTTTAAAAGGAAACTGTTTATGCTACAAGGAAACGGCACTTTGACTGGAAATTATGTTTATACAGGCCCAGGTGGACGGCGTCGAAATCGTTAAGGCGCGTAACACCCAACAAACTCGTTCAATGTAACAGGACGCTTAAAAATGTTAGTGCCGACCGGGCGAGTTTCATTTGTAATACTTTAAAGTGCCACTCATCAAATATGATTCTAAAATCGCTAAATTTTTGAATTTTTATAATGATTTTTTTATACCGGATTCTTCAATCAAAAACTTTTATAATGATCCCCCGCAAATAAGAGATGTAAATTTATTTTTTTCACCCGAAAGCTTATATTTACATCTCAGCTCTCTCTACATACTCTTTCCATTAAGATTAGAAATAAGTATCTGCCAATCCAAAAACACTGAAAATGACATCTTCTTCTTCTTTATAAGCCACTGTTTCTCCACTGCCGGAGATAGGCCTCTTTAAATTTCTTCCAATTGTTTCTATCCTGTGCAAGATGGCGCTATCTACTGCTTGCTATCAACCCGATATCATCAATGCATCTTTTCATTGGTCCTCCGACACTTCGTCTGATCTCCCAAGGTCTCCATTTAAGTAATCTGGTTGTTCATCTACCATCATTCATTCTAGCCACATGCCCCGCCCATTACCACTTTAATTTTGCCACTCTTTTACTGATATTTGTAATTCTTGTTGTTCGTCTGATATCCTGGCTTGTAATGTGTTCTCATAAACTAACACCTAACACTGATGTTAGGTTGGCACGTTGGAGTCGACAAAGACTGTTCTTTGTAAGGGTCATGGTTTCCAGCCCATACGTACTTACTGGACGTACGCAGCTCTCGTACACTTTTCTTTTTAAGATCTTGGGGATATGTCTGTTTTTTAGAATGAATCCCAGTTTTTGAAATGCAGTCCAGCTGAGACTAATTCGCCTTGGTATTTCCGTTGTTTGATTGTCCTTATCCAATCTAATCTATATATATATATATATATATATATATATATATATATATATATATATATATATATATATATATATATATATACTCGATCTCTCTTAATTTTTATATTTTTGTGCTTAGAACTTTTGTTTTCTTAATGTTCATCTCAAGGCCTACCTCTTATGAAGCTTGATTAAGTTGTTCTATCATGATTTTTAGTTCTTCTAGATCTTCGCTAATCAGTACTATATCATCTGCGAATCGCAAGTGAAATATGCCATCGATTTCAATTCCCTTCTCTTCCCAGTTAAGACTTTTAAATATATCCTTCAAGGCCAGGGTAATAAATTTTGGTGAAGTTGTGTCGCCTAACACCATTCTTGATTTTTGTGGGTTCTGTTTTTCGATCTTCATCTAATTTAACCGTTTATCTTGACTCTATTCTGCCAGAATAGACTCAGGAAAGGACATATGACTTGATATATTGACAGCTACCCTCTCTACCGAGAAAACTTTTGTAATTCTATTGAAACTCGCCAAATGGAAACAATTTTGACATACAGTAGTTATGGATATTATTAACGACAAATTCTTAGATATGCAAACTGATTATATGACATTTTCGTATAATTTCAAAAAACCATATGGAATTGGATGTGATCCAAATCTATGGATAGAGGTGAAGACTTCGATGAAAGCAACGAATCTGATCTATTACACAGACGGATCAAAAACTTCAAGCCCAGAAAAGCTCAAATGGATCTTTAGCAGTCCAGTGGGAACAAGTGCAGCAGTATTCCTGGCAGAAATTTACGCAATACAAGCATGTGTTCATGAGAATATTAGACGGGAGTGCCTCAACCAAGAAATATATATATATATATATATATATATATATATATATATATATATATATATATATATATATATATATATTCTCTCAGACAGAGTAAGTTGCTCTAAAAGCTTTGTACGATAAGGTCACGATAGAGTGTAAACGTGACCCGTTAAAAGTATTCGGGGATAAAAGGTAATGAGGAAGCGGACGAATTAGTAAGAGTCGGAGGGGCCCAGAACTACTGTTACGATAAAATCGACAATCAACAAATGGTGTCATATCAGCAACATCTAGATCGTTTGTTAGTACCATGCACGAAATGGAGGCCCCTTGAGGAAACTAACAATTGATGTCCTTTGTTTAACAAGGGCTCAGACCAAACTAGTGGTGGGTCTGATCACTGGCCATTGTCACCTGAGGACACATTTACAGCAAATGAGTATACAGAATGGTCCCACGATATGCAGACTATGTGGTGAAGAGGAAGAAACGTCCATGCACATTCTACAGAAATATGCGGCTTTAACTCGGAACAGACATAACCTATTGGGAGATCTGTATTGTGGCGTTAAATTAGCCAAGAGTGCACAAACAGGCACAATTGCCAACCCACCCGCAATCGACTACTTTATGGAACAATATGACTATATTATAGTATATATGTATATACATATATACTATATATGTATATACATATATACTATATATACTATATATATATATATATATATATATATATATATATATATATATATATATATATATATATATATATATATATATATATACTATATATATACTATATATATACTATATATATACTATATATATATATATATATATATATATATATATATATATATATATATATATATGCGTCCTAACTTTAAAATTAAATAAAACAAAGAGGTTTTAAGCAAAATTCATTCTGAAACGAATCCGTTCACATCAATTTTCCATGGCTCGGGCCAGCATTTCCGGCCTTACGCCGGCTATGGCACGACGAATGTTGGCTTCAAGTGCATCAAGAGCTGCCTGTTTGTTGCTGTAAACTTGTGATTTAACGTGACCCCAAAGAAAATAGTCTAAACGCTTTAAATCGCACGATCTCGGCGGCCAAGCGGTGGGGCAATTTCGTGAAATTAATGACTCACCGAACTTGGCGCCCATCCTATTGGCAATAAAAGTCGTCTGTGTCCATTTCGTCAGATTATGGGAAGTGATATTCCTGCAGCATCGAGTTATTTTAGAGTAATTTTGGAGTAGTCGGGTAATTTTGGATAATTTAGAAGCGTTCTTTAAATGTGAAACGATTCATGATTGAATGGCAAATCTTACTAAACAGAACTGACATCAGATGTCAAACATCTGCCAACCAACATGGCCGTTATTAGCTGTCAAAAGTCAGACATTCCTAATGGAAAACCCTTTATAAACGCCTTCCCCATGTCAGCTACTGTATTCCTACCAAACTTTCGTTTGAGAATTAACACGGCAATAGACTGACAGACAGGTAAACCGACATAACAACAGAAGCTGAAAAAAAAATGTTTATATATATATATATATATATATATATATATATATATATATATATATATATATTGTGATCCTGAAACGTAAAGGAATGCATCGGCGCGTACTTTTTCATGAATACAGTGCTACTCGTAACGAGGTGAACGAAAACGGGAAAATTTAACGGCGGAAATGCGTCAACACTTTGAAGCTGGGACGATATTTAAATAGGCTGAAACTAATGCCTTTTCAGTCGATATTTCAGCACGTCAAAGTGTGCTTGTCTAAGAAAATTAATCGACGAAATTTCAACTAAGAAGTGAAACGCTACGGGTACTACTACCTAAGTTTTTTTTTCGTTAAATCTACGATTTTAGCTTAAATTAACTTGAACTATGGGAAAAGAACATTCAGAGAATATTTTTTTAAAATATCTTACCGAAAATTTATAGTCCTGGTATTTTTAGTTAGGAAGTTTTTATGGCACTATACTGTAATATAAATCACTTCTGGAAATATAGTCTATATAAAAGTTAAGTAACAACGTAGATATCTCCTTATGAAATTTTTAAACCATTTAATTCCGGTTTTTTTTCCCAGCCTTAGTAGGGATTTTGTCCTTTTTCATATCCTGAGGATCGACAAGGATGGCGTAATACGCGTCAGCGTTGTTCAAGTGCCGAAACGTACATTTTTGCATTGCACGGCACCTCTTTTAGACAATGCAGTAGTGCTGCCACTGACATTATTGCATTTCTGCTACCTGCAGACAACTACTATGTACGTGGCCAGGCCAGATATACTTAAATAAATTAATAAAGTACATATATCAACCGGCCGAGATTGGAACCCGCCACGGGGTTATGGGCCGCCATTCCTGAAAGAGAATGCTAGTTATTTTAATAGGTCATTGAACTTTTAAATTTCCTATATCTTTAGGACTCGTGTGCCGAAATATACGTGCTTAATTGTGCGATTAACTACTTGATTTGTGCAGATGTATGCCTCTGAAAAAAAAGGTATTAAATTCTATGTAATATGAAATAAGGACAGCTTTTTTCGAATTTCACGCCAAAAAAAATAGAAAATCAGGTTAGAGTACTAACTATTATCTTCTACTTCCTCAAATTTCGAGTCAAACGGTCCAAAGCTGTAGAAGTAAGAGACAAATAAAAAAAAACACTAATTTTGAGGTTATGGCTGACAGGAGTGAGTTGGAGGTCTGAAAATTTCAGGATAGGCGTTTCTCAACAATACCTACAAGATGTATATACTTATATTACATTTGTTTTAAGGGCCGATTTTAGTACCTTATCCTGCTAGACCATTTAATCTTCTTTTACTATAAACAAGAATGTATAATAACACAGCCACACAAAAAAAAGTTTATTACCACGAACTAAAATACATAGATCTAATGTATTTTTCGACGGTGAATTCGATTCCCTAGTTAAAAAAAAAGATTTATCTTTTCATTTTTTTTGTGAACAAAAACATCCCTTGAAATGGGATAAAACTATAATAATAACTAGCAGTGCCCGCGGCTCCGCTCTCGTGGACTTGGTTCACTACTATCGTCACTGCTTATTCCTTATGTTACCTAACGTAATAAAAATATATATATATATATATATATATATATATATATATATATATATATATATATATATATATATATATATGTGTATATATATATATATATATATATATATATATATATATATATATATACATATATATATATATATATATATATATATATATATATATATATATATATATATATATATATATATATATTTATATATATATATATATATATATATATATATATATATATATATATATATATATATATATATATATATATATATATGTATATATATATATATATATATATATATATATATATATATATATATATATATATATATATATATATATATATATGTATATCTATATATATATATATATATATATATATATATATATATATATATATTATATATATATATATATATATATATATATATATATATATATATATATATATATATATATATATATATATATTATATATTTATATATATTTATATATATATTTATATGTATTTATATATATATTTATATGTATTTATATATATATTATATATATATATATATATATATATATATATATATATATGTATGTATATATATATATATATATATATATATATATATATATATATATATATATATTTATATAACGGACGGACAGACAGACAGAGATACGTTGCATTTTATATATTATAGATGTAATAAAATATATATCTATAACCTGGTCAGAGAACATACGTATGATTTTAAAAAAATCACGTAAATCGGCTAAGTGGTTCTCGAGGGATAAGCGCACTAACGGACAGACATAGAGACGTTGCATTTTATATATATTATAGATATAGATTATTATTATTATTATATAACCTGGCCAAAGAATATATGTATGAATTTAAATAAAGGTACGTAAATCGGATAAGTGGTTCTCGCGTGATAAACGCACTAATGGACAGACAGGCAGATAGAGAGACATTGCATTTTATATATATATTATATATTATAGATATTCTCTGCTACATAATATTGTTCCATATTTAATGGTTTAGGCTGTGTATTGCAAAGGAACGCGCTAGCGGTAAACTTTTTTGCGACTTCATTCACTATTATCGTCACTGCTCATTCCTTATGCTACCTATCGTAATAAAATATAGCCTATAACCTGGCCAGAGAACATATGTATGTTTTAAAAAAAAGTACTTAAATCGGATAAGTGGTTCTCCAATGATAAGCGCACTAACGGACAGACAGACAGAGGTGCATTTTATATATATTATAGATGTAATGACTCCTAATGAAGTGTGAACAATGGTAGATATTTTATAGTCTAGAGAAGAGAATATGCATTCAAACCACAGCAAACTATTTTTGTTAATTAAACCAAAATCCACCCTTATAAGAGTAGTACCCCTAACACTCAAATAACGCACGTGAGTTTAAATAACATGTACAAAGGACACATTCTTGAAATGAAATGGTTTTTTCATGAATTCTAAAAGCCCCCTAGTATTTCCTGAAAAATATTAGCTATCATAGACATATACATGAACGAACGTAAAGCTAACCCTATGAAGGTTCCATAATCATAAAACACTAAGTAAATAGAGAATATATTGGTGGTTACACTCTCGGTAATTGAAAACTCGAGAAGATGAAAAATGATCAAACATCTGTTGGGCGTAATTTTTTTTATATAAATTTAAAAAGAAACGTTTGATTAGATTTCTTTATGATTTTGATATCTCCTTTGTTCGGCTTACTCCATTTTTTTACCATAAAAATTTTATTTTCAATTTAGCTTCATGATTTGGACCGGTGTTATAGCATAAGATAAATATTACTGTCTGTCAAGTAAGAACGTGTCCGCGATAATTCATTTTTGGTAAATGCGATTCTAGTGATTCGACAAAAAATCGGTGGAGGGAACTTTTGTCTACTACGCATTTTACTAAAAGTATCAGTCGATTCCGAACTTTTGTCGAAATCACGTAAAATCCCAAATAAGTCACTTGTTTGCGCGTCGGTTCGAGGCAGTCTTTCTTTGTTCCCATTCAACGGAGCCGAAAATGATACATTCCACGGCCGCTAAATATATTAAAAAGTCGGTATCGTTTGTAAAGGAGTGGGTAAATCGTTTTAACGAGACGAAAAATGTGGACGACTTGCCAAAACGTAGATTTGTTTTTACGGGACCCGAAATTGACGCTGCGTCAAGGAGCGGCTAGATTAAGAAAATCGAGTTAAATATGTCCCATGAAACTATTCGACAGCATCTTCGTGTTAATGTTGTCAAACTCCGAAGCACATTGAAGAAACCTTTGCTGGGCGAAAATCACGTCGCGAGGCGGCTCGCTTGGGCCCACGATAAGATTCAGTTCTCTCGCGAGATTTGAAAAATTTGGTGATTATTGCAAAAAATCTCGTCGACAGCACGCCTCGAAGATGCCAGGCGATTATTGATGCAGGAGGCGATTGGGCAACTTACTATTGCGCCGTGGTTAGAATACATTGATGGCAGAAAATGTTCTCGAAATAGATTTTTTCAAGAATACAATTACGTTCCTACTTGATAGATTGTAAAAACATTTTTTCCTAATTAGTTTCTTCTTCTTCTTCTTTTATTAAGCAGTGCCTGTTTGTTCTTTGATAGCTTTCACTGGGGTCTTGGTGGTGATTCTGTTGATGATGACATTCAACTTTGAGCCCAGCGTTTTAGCGGTCTACCTTGAGGTCTCCTTGTTTTGAGTTTACCGTCTCTGGCGATTCTTGGGAATCTGCTGTCTTCCATTCTCTCCATATGATTATTCCATTATTTCCGCCTGGTTCTGGCAAATTTTGCAATGTTCTGTTTATCGCATTGTTCCCTTATTTGTTGGCTGGGTACTCTGTCTCTCAGTGTTTTGCCTGTTACACACCGTAGGATTCGCATTTCCATTGTTCTGAGCCATTGTTTTGTTTTGCCGGTCTCTGGTCTCGTCTCTGCGGCATATATCATCAAGGTTGGTCTAATACGTGCCTTTTATATCCTTATTTTGTTTTTAATTGATATATACTTGTTGCGCCATATGACGTCTCTCAGTCGCCCGGATGCGGTTGCACCTTGTTCTTTAACTTTTTCTAGTATATCTCTGGCGCTGGAGATGTTCACGCCCAGATATTTGAGGGTCATTACCTGTTCAACTACATGTCCCTTTATTTCCAGTTTATATCTTAGGGGGTCTCTGCCCCCTGTGAGGCATTTTCTTTGGATACTTCCATATTGTGTTCACTAGCCGATCTAATTAGTTTTAAGTTAATAACTATTAACAATCGCAAATAACACATCAGAAAGGGCATATTTTTTCATCGTTTTACATTAAACGAGCAAATATACATATATATATATATATATATATATATATATATATATATATATATATATATATATATATATATATATATACACATATATATATATATATATACATATATATATATATATATATATATATATATATATATATATATATATATATATATATATATATATATAGTGAACAAGTAAATAACAGCTGCACGATAAGATAGTGTCATTTTCAAAGCATATGCTGAGGCAGAAATCGACTGCTACAACTTTCAAAAAATTCTTCTTGTTCGGCCTACAGGAAAATACCAAAAATTCTATCTCTAACTTTACTAATGACAGCACGCTTGTTTCTTTATTTACAACTGCTCATGCAAAGATCAGCATACAGTAGGATGTGATACAATTTAACAAGGACTTAAAAGAAATTATATCTTGGGGTAAGCATAACCCCGTAGCGTTTAACGCTTCAAAAGAACAAGCAGCGATTTCTTCCAAAAAAAAAAGTTAACTTACAGAACCCGACATAGTAATGTCGGTACGCTATTCTATGAGCTTCGTTCCTCAACTTGCTTGCACTTCTCTGTCATTAAGAACTCTTTTATATGGAGGGCTTCATCTAAACTACCCAGATTTCTTCTTCTTCTTGAAGTACCATGTCCCATATGGATGTAGGCGACCCTCTCGCCTTTACATGTGGTTGGTGCCTTTTTAAGTTTTTTCACAGACAAAGCGAACCTACAGTTTAATGCCGGTTCCGAAAGACCAAAGTGAGAGGGCTTTATTAGGCATGATACTATGACTGGTTTGCCACTGGCTTCCCGAGAGAGGCGACAGTCACGTTGTAAATTTTATTTTATTATTTATTTATCTTTTTTTATTATTATTTCCCGAGCCGAGATACGAACTCGGATCGCTGGCGTAGAAAACAGACACCTTAATCACTATGCTATGGCCGCTCCTTACCCAGATATAATCGATATTTATTTATTTATTTTTGGAAATTATTATTGCTACCAGTTTTTTTTACGGTTTAAAATTACTAACAAAAAAATGTTATTCTGCAATGAACGCAATAATAAATAAAAGGCACTGCACGTGCAGTCCCTAGAGACCTGTGAAAAAAAAGGTTAACACCCGGCTAATGCGCTTTATTCATTTTTAATCCTGGATTATTTTTAGACTGTGCATCGGGGCGCATTTGTCACTTCCCAATCGGAAAAAATTCATATGCATTTTAGAGAAAAATATAAAATAGAATTCTTTGAAAAAAGATGGGTGTTAGAAATTTCGACGCGAAAGCAGAAAGCCAATTTAATTTCTCAAATTGTTTTAAATGAGCAGAGAAAAATATAAAATAGAAGTCTTTGAAAAAAGATGAGTGTTAGAAATTTCGACGCCAAAGCAGAAAGCCAATTTAATTTCTCAAATTGTTTTAAATGAACAGAGAAAAATATAAAATAGAATTCTTTGAAAAAAGATAGGTGTTAGAAATTTCGACGCGAAAGCAGAAAGCCAATTTAATTTGTCAAATATTTTAAATGAGCAGAGAAAAATATAAAATAGAATTCTTTGAAAAAAGATGAGTGTTAGAAATTTCGACGCCAAAGCAGAAAGCCAATTTAATTTCTCAAATTGTTTTAAATGAACAGAGAAAAATATAAAATAGAATTCTTTGAAAAAAGATAGGTGTTAGAAATTTCGACGCGAAAGCAGAAAGCCAATTTAATTTCTCAAATTGTTTTAAATGAACAGAGAAAAATATAAAATAGAATTCTTTGAAAAAAAAGATAGGTGTTAGAAATTTCGACGCGAAAGCAGAAAGCCAATTTAATTTCTGAAATTGTTTTAAATGGACAGTGATAGCTGAGTCTTGGAGTCTTGGAGTTTTTCGACGGTAAAATAGTATTAAATTTACAAAAAAAAATTGGCATCTACGTTAGGGAGTTACCATAAAGCTAATTATTCAAGAAGATAGGCCTTGTTTAAGGGTGAACACCACTGTAAAATTTTTTAAAAATCTTTTTTTTTTGGCTTAAATAATTCTTTATGTTGTGCAGGCATCGCAGAGTAAAGTATATACAAAAATTTTTACGTTAAATTACGGCTAAAACTTTAAATGCATTTTTCTCGAAACCACGTTTTTTCACCTTACCGAAAACATAACCCGAATAGTTTTTGTTTTGTTTTGTTCATTTGCCTGCTGCCTGTTTTTTCATTCTAGATTCATCTCTTTGTGAGAAGAAAAGATATTTTTGTTCACCGAGGGCTACAGCCGCCATTTTGTATTAAAAATTCTGGAAAAAAAAATCATGTATATTTGATATTTGTATAGTGAAAATTTTTTAATCGCTATCTTGTATAGTTTTTCGTAAAAAAATTCTAAAAGTTCACCTTTTTTTACTCTCTACAGTGATGTTCACCTTTAAAAAAATTAAAAATATAAAAATTCTTTAGAAACTCCATAATACGCATTTCACATCGTCTGTATTTTTTAATCATGGATGGTAAAATTTTTTATATATATTTTCGAGTAGACAAGTTTTCACAAAGTTGTTCGAAGTCCTGGAGGAATCGTCCATAAATGTGGCATTGATGCCAGACAATTAAAAACCTGTGTAATGAAATATTGTCAACGGTAAAATTCCATAGACCAATTCATCTCAACTAAGAGACTTCGATAGGGATGCAGCAAGTCACCTATTCTGTCCAACTTTTACTGAGACCGTGCATTCTTTTTCTTTTTCCTGTCCCATGTATTCAGTCGGGATCTCTGTACCATTTCTGCAGTTTTTATTGAGGTTGTTATTCTTTGATAGTCGAAAAATGGACGCAGCGTCCGGAATTCCACACCAGTCCCTGATATTCCGGAGCCATGAGTGTTGCTTTCTACAAGCTCCTCGCTGACCTTCCATTTTGAAGAATAAGTTTTGGAATCGAGTAGCCGTCACCTCTTAGTATATATTCCAAATAAGACACCTTTCTTTGTTTTACGATATCAAGTAGTTGCCTTTCCACACCGGCCCTTTGAAGCGCTACTTCATTGGTTAGGTGTTCTGTCCAAGAAACTCGAAGCAAACGTCGCAGTATCCATAGCTCAAAAGCTTCGAGACGATTCAATGATCTTTTTTAGCGACCATGTCTCTACACCAGGGGTGCTCAAACTTGAACTGCTGGCGATCTACCTCAATATTGTTAGACTACGATCGATCGACTCTGAGAGGCTGCAAGTAAGTGTGATGCAGGATTGTCGTCTAGGTAGGGTGTATCGTGGCATAGATATTAGTTTTCCGCACAATATGCATTTTTTTAGTCAAGGTACGTGTAGGTCTGCTCTAAAATGTCAATGAAAAAACTAATAATTATTCAAAATTGCGAGTTTATTGGTTCTTATAAAACAAACGAGTTCTAGTGTCTAAACTTAACTAAAGAGCGACTTTGGATGTTGAAGCGTGGCACTGCATGTCCTCAGCATACTTTTCATAAGATGGTACGTAATTACCGAGTGATAATCGCAAGCATGATGACATATGTTCGTCCGTTAGTCGATTGCGATATTTTGACTTAATTATCTTCATTTCAGAAAATGCAGACTCGCACAAGTAAGTTGACCCAAACATTGCCGTCAGTTGAAAGGCGATTTGCCTTAGATTCAGATATTTATCTTCAGATATAAAACACCAGAATTTTGTATCAGATGCTGTGGCTTTGAGATGTATATCTGATTTAATCTGCACTAACTCATTTTCAACAGAACATGAGTCCATGTTAAACTGACTTGCTATTTCAGTAGCTAATTCCTCAATGTTTTTACACGAAAAAAGGATAACTCATAAATGATGCGATATTTGCCAATTTACTGAAATCATAAAAAACGTATTTCGAATTGGCCCAAAATATTTGATAATTCTGCCTCATAAATATCATAATTCAACTGAGGAATCCTTGCTTTCAAAGACGGAAAAATTTTTCAGATCCTTTCTTTTCAGTTGATCATAAATTGCAATTTACTTTTGAATGCGTTTAGTGCGCTAATCATCTCAATAATAGTTTTTTCCTTTACCTTGAAGCTCCAAATTAATGGTGTTTAAATGCATTGTGATGTCTGTCAAAAATGCCAAATCAGTCAGCCATTTTCCGTTTTTCAGCATCTGAGTGTCATCACCTCTTTCGTCCAGAAAAGCTGTTATTTCGGGCAATAATTCTTGAAACCTTTCTAGGAATTTTCCGCGACTCAACCACCTGACGTCCGAGTGAAGAACTAAATCAGTGTGTTCAGCTGACTCACTATCTTCCAACTGCAGTTTAAAGAGCCGTCGTTGCAAGCTACGAGCACGGATAGAATTCACAATTTTTATTGCAATGCCCATAATCTCCTCCATGTTTAGAACTTTTGAACACAAAACTTGTTGATGTATAATGCAATGGAAGGAGAAAAATGAAGGGAAATCATCATTAGCTCGACACAATGCCACAAAACCGTTTTGGTTTCCGGTCATTGCTGGTGCTCCATCGGTTGTAATGCACACTAGTTTATATATTGGTAGCTTGTAGTTTGTTACAAAATTGAAGAAAACGTCATATATATCTTCGCCACGGGTCTTTCCTTTCAGAGGAATCATTGTCAAAAACTCTTCCTTAGCCGACATGTCATTGAATACCATTCGAATAAAAATACACAGCTGGGCAGTGTCTGTCATATCGGTGAATTCGTCGAACTGTAAAGAAAAGTATGTACATTCCATGATATCATGTTTTAGTTTATCTGCCATGTCCTGACTCATGATTTCAACACGCCTTGTGGCAGTCGGACGAGATAACTGAAGTTCTCTAATAGCATACATAACCTCTGTTTTATTTTTAAAATCTCCAAATAAAGTCTCACCCGCTTCAATAAATGCTTCCTTCACAACCAATCCATCATCAAATGGTTTCTTGTGTTTCGCCAATATATGAGATATTTTAAATGACGCGATCGTAGCAGCTTTTGATTGTTTGGCTGGTCTTGTGAACATGGTTTGTTCTTTTTTCAAACAAGTTATCAAATCACGTACTTTTCGTTTTCTTAATTCACTCTGTGACGGAAAATCCTTTTCCTAGTTTTTATGAACCGTTTTATGATGCCTCTCTAAGTTCCAACGCGTAGGTATTGCAACTGACGCACGGCAAATGAGACAAATGCACTTATCCTTTACCATACAAAAGAAAAATTCTTCCTCCCAATCGTTAGTAAAATGATTTTACTTTTCTTCGCCGCACTCATTTTGGACTATTTATTAATAAACTTTGTATCGATGTATCGCCTTCAAGGTACAACTTAGACTGACTCCTATTCCTGCAGGCGCAACATTTATATCGGCGCGAACGAAGTCTCGAATGTTCCCGTCAAACACTGCGCCCGAAGTTTCTAGAAAAATCGGCGGGAATCAAAAACGCGGCTTTTGTTTGACAAGTACCGCGCGTTCCTTTGATAAAGCCGCCTTTTGCCGATAGCAGGGGGTTATTACGATAAAAGAAAGTGATGAGGGGGTTATTCTGGCCTAATTGTGGATCAAATAAATTTTAGTAGTTTATTCATTACATTTTGTTTTAGTTACCTAAAACAAAATCTGTGAATAGTTCTATATCGGAATTTTTTTCTCGAGATCGACTCAAAAAGCACTCGCGATCGACTTGACGATCGCGATCGACCGTTTGAGCACCCCTGCTCTACACCATCTAAGAGGCCCGGCAAGACGTAGAATTTTATTACTCGTAGGCGCAGAGCGAGTGGCAATTGTCTTTGAAGCAGCATGTTTTTCAATTTTAGAAAGGTAACCTTTGCCGTGCCAATCCGCAGTTTAACTTCCTCATCACAATCCCATCGTTCGTTGACGACAAAGCCAAGATATATGAATTTAATAACCCTCTCAATCTCTTGATCCTTTATAAAGAGAAACGCATCCTCTTGGAGGTGTCTACTAATCACCATCATTTTGGTTTTCCCAATATTTATACGTAGACTATACTCCTCGCCAATATTATTCAGCTTATTGATTAGAATTTGCAGATCTTCCATGTTATTAGCAACTACTGCGGTATCGTCTGCATACCGAATATTATTTATAGGCTTTCCTTTGACTTTGATTCGACTCCTGCATTTATCTTCTAGAGCAAGTTGAAATATTTTCCCTACTTAGATATTAAATAATACTGGCGGCAATATGCACTGTGTATTAAATTTTCGGAAAAGAAACTAAAAAGGAATGGGCATACGTATTGGAGAAACGAACCTGTTAACTTTACACTACGCAATATACCTCTATATGTGCCGAAAATGTACCGATTTGACCAAATACATATGTACGAAGCAATAATTAAAAACATTCTGGCCTATGATATTTGTGAGATGTGGCAGCTTAGTAACAAAATGGAAAACAGATTACTGTCTATTGAAATGAATTTCCTGAGACGGTTTGACCGGATATTGAGAAATAGCAATATCAGGCAACTCTTGTACAATGAAGTTGCAATAATGGAGGAAATACGGTGCAAACAATTAATATGGTACGGTCACGTGAACAGGATGAACAAACAGCAATTACCCAAGAGAATTATGTACTGGAGCCTCCCAGAGAAAAGACGTAAAGGAATACGGAAAAATACCTGGAGAAATGATATTAAACGTGCAATATTAAGACAGAAACTGAAAGTATAGACGATAATGGAGAGTAGAAAGAGGACGGCTATCACAAATTCCACCTTATAATAAAAGTTTTAAAATGAAACCACGACCATTCCACTAGCACCATATCCACCAGATATGGCACCGCATGACTTTTTCCTGTTCCTCAAGCTGAAATTGTCACTTTGTACACACCATTTTGAATCTGTAGTAACCACAAAAGAGAATTCGCTGACCACCTTGAATGCAATACCGGAAATCGAATTGTGACAGCTTGGAAAAATTAATTGGATTGGATGAACAAAATAATAGTTTGTATTTTATTAAATTAGTTCTTTTATTTTTTAACTATAGTATTATTCGTAGAATACGTAATTTCTAACAGTCTACACTGACTAAAAACTCCAGTGTTCTTCCGGTTTTACCTCAAAATATTTTATAGCCGTTTTAGAGATAAAATATGGCGTATTAAAGGTAATAAAGTAGCACTTTGCGTGCTTATTAGGGTTTTAAGGAGCTTTAAAATTTAAATTTTAACCACCGTGCCAGCAGGAAAATGCTAAGTTAAGCCTCCTCAATTATTGCAGGATCCGTTTTGTCTCAGGAATTTTTAAAGCGCCCTCCGAAAAAACCTATTATGAAAATGGGATATTGTCAATTTCATTACAAAATAAACTTGTCGATTTATATATTAGCATATTGTTATTATTTATTAGAATTTATTAAGCTATTCAGGTGTATTTCACGGCACTTTTTAGTCGTTAATCGTTGCAATATTACTGTTGGTATTGTATTTCTCCACCCATCCAAGTACTAGTCGAAGTCTATGTAAGTTAACTCCGACTATCTTATTTTGTTCAGTCGAAGCATTAGTCCCTGAGAATTAATCTCGACTAGGGAAGTATTGTATGTTTGAAAAAATCACCCTCCGAGATTTTTTTCTTCCTTTGTGTTTCAGAATCCTTAGATCACTAAAAATATAGTCGCTCATTTTCGGCAGCCTGTCTGCGTGTTGGCTTAATAGCTCTCGAACGAAATAAGATATCATTGTTATATTAGTTACAAGGGCTGCTTCATTTATATCATGTCATATGTCCTTTTCGGGATTCTTGGAGACGAGGAATCTAAAAATTAACTTTTTTTTTATTATTTTCAATCATTTATTTATTTTTTTTTATGGGTCTAGCACACGTGCTTCAGAGAAGAAGTCCCTAAAACGCTACAGGAGCGACACGTGTGCGGAAAAAGCGATTCACGTTGTTCTTGAATCGCGGTAAATTGTACTCGGTGGGAAACACAATCCTGGGCAAATTATTCCAAAGGGATGATGTTTCTCCATATAAAAGACTGCTTGAAAAGCGTTGTACGAGGAGTAACAAGCTGAACCTCATACGGATGTGAAGTATTATCGTGACGTGTACTTCGAACATGCACCGCTCTGGGAGGAATTAAGCGGGCCACATCCTTCGAACACTTTCCATGAAAATACTTGTAGAATAGGCTCAAGTCTCCAACCGTTCTTCGATGTTCCAGTGAATCAAGGCGCCGGTCAGTTCCGGGTTTCCAATCAGACGAACAGCTCTTCTCTGAAGAGAATCCAACAAATGCAGTGTATGTTTGGGAGCGGAGCCCCAAACATGGGAGCAGTATTCCATAGTTAAACCTGAAGATATTAATGAAGTGCCGGAGTGGGTTAGGGGAGCTGCATCGTATGTATCTTGTACTACAACTATTGATTAATTAGTTAACCTAAATAGCCTAGTTGACAGGCTACATTTTGCATACAAGTAGTTTTTTGGGCGTAGAATACGCTCTAAAGTACTTACAAAATCGAAACAAAAATGAAAAATTCGGTTTTTCACAAATATCTCGAAAAATAAAAAAGATATCGAAACACTGTTAGTACCACATGAAAGAACGGGAAATTTTACGATAAAATAGTATATTTTTTTTTAGTTTTACCGTAATTAAAAAAAATATATTAAAACAAAATGGCTGGTTTAACCTCTTCCGTTGTAGTAGGAATCATGCTTCCAACCTTATTTATGATTAAATTAACGTTTCTGTATACGGCTAAATATTTTTAAATTGCTATTAAGGGGTTTCTTGGGGTGCTGATTAAGAATCTGATGACAGATTTGAAAAATTCAAAATTTCAGATCCAAAAGTAACGCCATTAACAAAATTCCTTTAGGTAATTTAGAATTTTTATGTTTTCCATAATTGTTTACTTTGTACCTGAATGTTTAAATAAAATATAAATACTTTATACTTCACTTTTATCTTTCATTCCCACCTTTAAATATATATTTTTTTAATTTTAAGTTTAAGTTGTATGAATAATACTAAGCAAAAAATACATTTATCATGAACACTTTTTTAAGCAAAATTACAAAAAAAAGAGAAAGTTTTTAATGATTTTGTAATATCAAGTATATTTTTCCGAATTTTTTTTGGCCAGTTCGTACTGCCTTGAACTATTAGCATCATCGGAAAGCTTGAAAGTCTTTTAATTTTTTTTTTAGAATCTGAAAACAAGTAATATCGATTAACCTCTCGTTCTTATTTGTTCCTATTTTTCATCTGTAATGTGGGTATCTGTCTTTTTAATAGTTTCGAGATAAATAATTGAAAAAAATTGTTCTTTTAGTTTTTACACTTCTCTTCCGGAAAACTATTTGTCGCACTATATATGTCAACGTTTAAAAATGAACTAAACCGAAATAATTAATTTCGCAAAATAGTAAAAATGTGAAAAACTAACTGCGATATGAAAAAAAAAAATACAAACTATGACTTGTTCGTAAACTAAACTTAATTAAAAACTGAGTTAGTATACGATTTTAAATTACGATACTGTAATGATTCAAAGTTTTTAGAGTAAATGTTGTGAGGGAGCCATCACAGACCACGCCGTTACAATCTTAACAAAAATAGTTTTATTTCGTACATTCCTCTCGGTTCAATTTTCTGAGATTTTCAATTTATCTCGGAAAGAACGTCGAACCGGCTTTGAAGTCTCCCAGGTAATGCTGCAATAATTCAATTTTCTTCCTACAAGACGGTGTTGTTATTAGACATGGCAAATTGTAGCTCTACTCTTTCATCTTTAATAACAGTATTAGCGGAGCTCCACCACGTAAGAATTAATAAGGGCCGACACTTGCCTTTTGAAAAATTCTGCTTGTTTATTGTACCTATTTATAGAAATAGGTAAAATAAAGTCCTAAAATTAAAAAAAAAATAATTAAAATGGAATAAAAACAATGATAGAGAGACTAAAAAAAAAGAAAACTTGGCTACATTTCGTGTCAGCAAACTCCAAACCCTTTTACTTAATAAAAATAAAATTAGGAAAATAATATACATATATATATATATATATATATATATATATATATATATATATATATATATATATATATATATATATATATATATATAATAAAGACAGAAAGCAAAAGATTGCCGTATCTACCAAAATTCTTAAAAATAAAATCTTAGTTGGGGAACTCGACAAAAAGGGCGTGATAAGAGATCACACAATGTTCATTAAGCCAATATTTTGGTCCTAGACTGGGCCCTTCTTCAGGGCAAGAACTGAAAAGAAGAACAAAACATATTCACTGATCGTGTTTGGGACAAATTTAAATTAATGATGTTATCATTAAGTTGTTATAATAAATAAAATTAGTGTAGAACAAGAATAAGATATTAGTCGTAATAAAGTCTTGTTGTTCTTCTTTTCAGTTCTTGCCCTGAAGAAGGTCCCAATCTAGGACCGAAATAGTGGCTTAATGAAAATTGTGTGATCTCTTATCACGCCCTTTTTACCGAGTTCCCCAACTAAGATTTTATATATATATATATATATATATATATATATATATATATATATATATATATATATATAAAATATATATATATATATATATATATATATATATATATATATATATATATATAGTCGATACTGTTTATAGTGAAACTCTATATAGTGAAAAACTCTTTATAGTGCAATTTTTTCAAGACCAATATAAAATACATACATAGCAACATATACGGATTTTTTCTTTATATAGTGAAAAACTTTCTATAGTGAAATTTCGGCCAACATTTTGGTCTTTCACTATATAGAGTATCGACTGTATATATATATATATATATATATATATATATATATATATATATATATATATATATATATATATATATATATATATACATATATATACATATATATATATATATATACATATATATACATATATATACATATATATACATATATATATATATATATATATATATATATATATATATATATATATATATATCTCAGTTCCTAACTAATAAAAAAGTTAAAATTAAACCTACTTCAAAAAAGTAATAAAAAATCTAAAATAATATCTTAGCACCAGAAATATTCGCTATTGTCACTGTAAATGAAGCATAATCGAATTAATTTTTAATGTACAAAACACAATAGTAAAGAACCAAAATGAGGCAAAATTTTAAAATTGACGCTCGCTTATGTATTTATTTTTTATTTACTTGTAATTTTAGACTAACTTATTTGTCTGCCTCTGTCTTATTTTACAAAGATATATATAATATATATATATATATATATATATATATATATATATATATATATATATATATATATATATATATATATATGAGGCTGGTTTGAAAAGTCCGTGCAAAGTCCGAGAGATGGCACCACCGGCGCGTATCGAGGTCATGTTTAGTTAGTAGCATCTCTTGAATGAACGCATACCAAGTTTCAGCCATATTGGTCTATTTCTTTGTGTTTGGCATTCGTCGTGTGAATCAAGGAAGTCGAGTGATTTTCAAGAAATGGACGAAAAAGAATTTCGTGTGGTGATTAAACATTACTTTATGAAAGACAAAACGCCTCAGGAGACTAAAGAGAAGCTTGATAAACATTAAGGTGACTCTGCACCTTCGATTAGAACAGTTTATAAGTGGTTTCAAAATTTTCGGACTGGCCATATGGGCACAAGTGACGCTGAACGTTCTGGACGGCCTGTGGAGGTTACGACTTCAGAAATCATTGATCAAATCCATGATATGGTGATGGATGACAGAAGAGTTAAGGTGCGTGAGATTGCTAGTGCTGTGGGCATCTCGACTGAACGGGTACATAATATTTTGCATAAACATTTGGACATGAGAAAGCTATCCGCAAGATGGATGCCGCGATTGCTCACGCTTGACCAAAAACGGAATCGTGTGAAGTGTTGCAAGGATGGTTTGCAGTGTTCCAGAATAATCCGGAGGACTTTAAGCGTCGTTTCGTTACTGTGGATGAAACATGGATACATTACTATACTCCTGAGACCAAACAACAATCTAAACAATGGGTCACCAAGGGGGAACCTGCACCAAAAAAGGCGAAGACCGTTCCTTCGGCCGGAAAAGGTTATGGCGACTGTCTTTTGGGATTCGCAAGGGATAATCCTCATCGACTATCTGGAAAAGGGTAATATATATATATATATATATATATATATATATATATATATATATATATATATATATATATATATATATATATATATATATATACGAGGCTGGTTTGAAAAGTCCATGCAAAAATAAAAACTACTTATGTGTTTGGGGTAAACCTTTTTTATTTTTCGACATAGTCTCCTTTTAGGCTTATACATTTCGTCCAGCGATGTTCTAGTTTGTTGATCCCTTCCGAATAATAGGATTTGTCCAAGTCTGCAAAATATCCATTAGTGTCTGCAATCACCTCCTCGTTTGAATAAAATCTTTGTTCCGCCAGCCATTTCTTCAAATTGGGGAACAAATAGTAGTCCGAGGGAGCCAAGTCTGGAGAATAGGGGTGATGTGAAACGAGTTGGAATCCTATTTCCATTAATTTTGCGACCACAACTGCTGAGGTGTGTGCTGGTGCGTTGTCGTGATGGAAAAGGACTTTCTTGTGGGCCAATCGCGGGCGTTTTTCTTGCAGCTCGGTTTTCAAACGGTCCAATAACGATGAATAATATTCACCTGTAATATTTTTACCCTTTTCCAGACAGTCGATGAGGATTATCCCTTGCGAATCCCAAAAGACAGTCGCCATAACCTTTCCGGCCGAAGGAACGGTCTTCGCCTTTTTTTGGTGCAGATTCCCCCTTGGTAACCCATTGTTTAGATTGTTGTTTGGTCTCAGGAGTATAGTAATGTATCCATGTTTCATCCACAGTGACGAAACGACGCTTAAACTCCTCCGGATTCTTCTGGAACAGCTGCAAACCATCCTTGCAACACTTCACACGATTCCGTTTTTGGTCAAGCGTGAGCAATCGCGGCACCCATCTTGCGGATAGCTTTCTCATGTCCAAATGTTTATGCAAAATATTATGTACCCGTTCAGTCGACATGCCTACAGCACTAGCAATCTCACGCACCTTAACTCTTCTGTCATCCATCACCATATCATGGATTTGATCAATGATTTCTGGAGTTGTAACCTCCACAGGCCGTCCAGAACGTTCAGCGTCACTTGTGCCCATATGGCCAGACCGAAAATTTTGAAACCACTTATAAACTGTTCTAATCGAAGATGCAGAGTCACCATAATGTTTATCAAGCTTCTCTTTAGTCTCCTGAGGCGTTTTGCCTTTCATAAAGTAATGTTTAATCACCACACGAAATTCTTTTTCGTCCATTTCTTGAAAATCACTCGACTTCCTTGATTCATACGAATGCCAAACACAAAGAAATAGACCAATATGGCTGAAACTTGGTGTGCGTTCATTCAAGAGATGCTACTAACTAAATATGATCTCGATACGCGCCGGTGGTGCTATCTCTCGGACTTTGCCTATTTCCCTTCAGCCCGCATTAAAAATTCATGTTCCATGGTCATCTTAGCTGTGACAAGATCGGCGCAATGAATTTATAGTTTATTTAATGCAGTACTTTTGTAAGTTTTCAATTATGTTCAAATTTATTATGAATAAGTATTGGGCGTGATTCCTAGTGACTCCATTTCAATATATTTAACTATTTTCATAACACCCTATATATATATATATATATATATATATATATATATATATATATATATATATATACTGTGTTAGGTACTCTCCTAATAATTGTGAATATCAATTGATTTTTGACATTAACTTTTATTTAATTAAAGTTTCTTCTTAAATGCAAAACTTCAAAATTGTGCTTAATTTTCTATGTTTACGTATTTTATTTTGTATTTTATTTGCTAATTACATATTATTTACATTTCTTGGTTTTTTCCAAAAACTTTTTTTGAAGCCAGTTTATTTTTTAAAAAAATTTTACTCATTTCCATTGAATGTAAAGGAATATATTGATCATTTTTACTTATTCTAAAATTACATTAATACGAGTATAAGAATAGCTCTAAGCTATTTTCATTTCGCAGCACTTATTTCTCAGAAAAATATATGATTGGCTATAAAAGGCAAAACTCTTTTTTACAATAAGCATATTAAATCAATTACATGAAAAATTATAGCGGTACGGTTAGATTCCATAGCGCAATGAAGGCTTATTCGAAGAAATCGGACTACTCTGAACAAAATCACCATAAATTTTGCATAATTTAATGCTGATAGTAGAAATTGACGACACATTATTTTTACTGTTCCGTACGGAACACTTATGGGATCACTTCGGTGTCCGTTTGTCTGTTGCACCTGATTTTCTCCGAAACTATTTGACATAGAAAGTTTAAATTTGACACAAATATAGGAATTGATGGCCTAATCAGAGCCGTGTGGTTTTGAAGATTAAATTTTGATTTAAAGGGTTAGTTTTGGGAGGTGAAATCGGAACTGAAAAAAAAAAATTACCGAGCCATCGAGTGGAGTGTCAAATGAAAGCTTGTTAAAACACGAGTTCAAAAATATGTATTCTTTTTAAAAAAGGGCCAAAAATCTCTCTCCTCCCACTCTATCTCGAAAAGTACTAACCAAAAAATTTTGAAAAAACTCTAAAATTCTAAATAAAGTGTATGATGAAGGTTTAGAAAGTTGGGAATTCAACCGGGACTAAGAGCTACATACGAAATCTCAAAACATATTCGGTGCAGTCAGTTGTAACATGATGACTGATGACCAACAGATACGTGCCGAAGACAAAATAATTTTACTTTATTTGTTTATAATTAAACAATAATTATTTGTTTTAAACCTATCCTACTAGATTCTAGATTGAGCTAAATTCATTTATTGGCTATTAGGTAGCTTCTTTTGATTTTACAGTTACGGAACACTAATTGCGAAAGTCCAATTTGTCAAATAGCCGGCCAAGTGGCCATTTTTTTGTATCTAGAATCATAAATGCCTCATTTTCATCACATAAAACCTCTTCGGCGTTTTCAGGAAAAAGAAATTGTCAAGGACCTTCTAAAATGTGGAAAACCTGGTAATTTTGAAAGAGGATTTCTTTTCAGGAAACTGGGAAACATAAATAGAACAACGAAATCTTTATTTTCAAAGTAATAATAAATTTACACGCGTTGTCAGTGGTGAATTTATATATATATATATATATATATATATATATATATATATATATATATATATATATAATCATCACCATTAGCTTATTCCATCCATAATCGGATGGAAGCCTCCCCAAGTTGTCTCCATTGAGCTTTGTTTGCTTTTTACATCAAATTTATGTCCATCTTCTCTGTGGTCTACCTGCATCTTTTGTGTTCTCTACGCCTCCATTTGACTATACGAAGTGTCCATCTGTTATCATTCATCCTTGCGATATGCCCCTCCCAATACCACCTTCCAACCGTTGTATTACACCTGTCACTTTTGATCTTCTTCGTATCTCGATGTTAGGAATACGATCTTGGAGTCTAAAAATTGAGGTGTCATAAATATTAAGCAGCTTTGCACCAATATTGCATTGTTAAATAACAACTTTTTGAAAAAAGTAGCTTTTCAGCCTAATTTTACGGCCTAATTAATTTTTTTTCATAACATTTAGTTAAACATTAACGATTAAAAAAGTATATAATATAATTTATAAGGAAAAACTTTCGATTTTCATTTTCGAGGGACATAATTGAAAAAAGTGAATTTTGTCAAATTTTTTTCAAAATTGGCATGTTGACGTAAAACTAAAATAAAATCTTTTTTCTTTATAACTTTTTTCGTTATTTTTTAAAAAAATCAGTTTTTATCAGTTTTAAATTTTAAATGTCAAATTTGACAGGCAAGACTTCTGACGTCATGACCTTATTTGGGTGTAATCCTAAACATAAAACATGCATTAACACATTTGGAAGTTAAATTTTCAAAAACTCCAATAATAAAAATTTTTTCCATATGGTACAAACTTTGTGAATGACACTATATATATATATATATATATATATATATATATATATATATATATATATATATATATATATATATATATATATATACATATACATATATATATATATATATATATATATACATATACATATATATATATATATATATATATATATATATATATATATATATATATATATATATATATATATATATATATATATATATATATATATATATACAGTGCCATTCATATATATACAGTCTGAATGGCCTAGTGTAGTGTTCATAAACCTTTTCCACAGTCTAACAAGATAATAACAGTGTAACAAATTGTAGTAAAATTAGTTCCTGATGACCATAAAAAATGGAATATCGGTTCATACGCCTCGATGTCTTGTTCCTCTTTCACATTCCTTCATGAAATAATTTGACTTAAAAGCTATGGATTCCATGATTACTACTATAAATAATATAGTAAATCAAAAGAAAATTACACGAAAGCATGTAGGCATACGTGGTGTTGAGGTTAACTTTTATTAACCATCTAGTTTTTATTTGTTACAAGTCAAGGTTGTTTCCTTCAAAGTAGTTGTTCGTAGTAGTGCTGGAATGCTATACACCACATGGGCTATGCTCTTCTCAATAGAAATGCCAAAATAGCGCCCTTTTAAATAGCTTTGAAGCCGGGGGAATATTCTGAAATCACTCGGACTGAGATCGGGCTAATATAGGGATGGGAAATGACAGGAAGGTTTATTTTTGCGACGTTATCGGTTCGTGCACAGAATTGCCAGCTTCATTACTTCTCTGCAACATCTCGTATAAAATTATTGTATTGTTGTCATTTAATCACAATGTAACTTTTCGCAGATTTTTTACTAAATTACTCACGGCCGACTTAAGCTGCTTTAAGAGACTACAAAAAGCCATTTAAGGAGTTATATACACCTGGGCGCTGCAAAAAGTATGTATATGTTATAAAAATATTTTAAAGGTTATTATATGAAAAATACAAAAGAATGGCCATTATGTATTTTTATTGTACCTACTTTAAATTACACAGGCCAACAAAAAAAAATATTTGTAAAAACTTTTTAAACCAATACATGTTATGTATTTTTGGGTGCTGAAACCGTATCTGGTATCAGTTTTTTTTTTGTATCACCCACAGTTCTCTCACAATATGACATCGATTAAATTTCAAAATAGGGAAAATTCGATACATAAAAAATGTTGTTCTTGTTGTATAATGGTAAATAGATGTTCCAGATTCCAATAAATGTTTTTCTTTCAGCCTAGAACCACGCAATTCTACTTTTTCCTTAGTCAAACCAAAATCTCTCACTAAATCATTTAACTCAGTTTGTGTAAACAACTATGGTTTTAAATTTTCTAGAGAACATTGAAACTCATCATCATCCGGTCGACTTTCATTAAGTTCGGGACTGGACTGTAAAAGGTCAACAGACTGAGGTGGCTCAGGGACAGGAAGTCCCGGTTCATGTCCTACCGGCCGATTAACTGAAGTAAAATTTCGATAGGCAATTACTTTGTTATTTTTGGAGTCATATCCAGAAACACCAACGCTGCAAAAATAACAATCATTTGAATGATTTTCTTACTCTCTCCATACCATGGGTACTGCAAATCTAAAAGCTTTCTTTTCTTTCTTATACCATTTCCTAAGATCCTCGACACAAACGTAACATACTTTGTGAGGAGCCAAACATTTTTCTTGATTACTGATTTATACACCAAAATATGCGAAGTATACTTTTTTTACAAAGTCAGTAATGTTTCTTTGATGTTTTTAGTGTTCCGTACGGAACACTTATAAGGTGACTTCGGTGTCTGTCTGTCCGTCTGTCTGTCTGTCCGTCTGTCCGTCTGTCCGTCTGTCCGTCCGTCTGTCTGTCTGTCTGTCTGTCTGTCTGTCTGTCTGTCTGTCTGTCTGTCTGTCTGTCTGTCTGTCTGTCTGTCTGTCCGTCCGTCCGTCCGTCCGTCCGTCTGTCTGTCTGTCTGTCTGTCTGTCTATCTGTTTGTCTGTCACACCAGATTTTCTCCGAAACTATTTGTCATAGAAAGTTGAAATTTGGTAATAATATAGGAATTGATGGCCTCATCAAAGCCGTGTAGTTTTGAAAGTCAAACTTTGACTTAAGGGACTAGTTTTGGGGGGTGAAATCGGAAGTGAAAAAAAAAATTTTTTAGTAGGTCATCGAGTGTGGTGTCAAATGAAACTTGTGAAAACACGAGTAAAAAATGTATATATAATGTAATACTTGCGCACACTTTTCTTTATATTATTTTTTAAAAAATCGCGAAAAATCGCTGTCTCATCTCAAAAAGTACTGATCAAAAAATTTAGAAAAATTTCTGTAATATTCTCCAGGGAGTGTAAATTAAACGAAAATTATCACGAGTGCATTACCTTTTAATTATTTATCTGGTATATAAAAAAAAAAAAAAAAATTTCAAGGTCATCAATTTTCAGTAAAGATTGGAAACAAACTTTGTTGAAAATCATTTGGGGTGTGTTTTGTGAAGTCACTGATCATTTTATACCACCGTAACAACATTTTTTATTTTAAAAGCAATCAACGTACTGAACACTAATTGTGCAAGTTCAACTTGCACCTGACCGGTTTTTAACTCACAAACTCACCAAATATATAACAAAAAGTGTTAGGAGAGTTTTTACAACCACGATTAGCCATACTTTGAGTGTGAACTAAAGCACATGGGTTAAACACTGCAATGCGAGGTTATATTAACTGGAAGATAACAAACAGCTGTGACATTTATCGGAACTGCCAACTTAATAACATTTGATTTTACTGCCAATCTTATAAAATTCTGAATTTATTGCCAACCTAATAACATTCGAATGATAAAAAATAAACTTTTCACATTTTGAATATTAAAATGTGAAAAATCGGTGGGTGACACGACTTTTTTATTATTATTTTCGGACACAACACACCAAAAAACATAGGAATCAGGTAAAATTATTAAACAAGTTTTGTCATCGTTGGCCTGTGTTATGAAATTTTTTTTTTTAAATATGTTTTAAAAGTTACCTTATTTTTTATCGGGTTAAATGGATCACTCATGAAAACTGTAGCACCTCCTTGTATGTATCAAACTTTAGTATGCGATTTTCGACCAAATAAGTTATGTTTAATTATTTATAAAAATTAGTCTGTTAGAAAAATTAAAAAAAACCTCTCGACATTTTGTAGAAAGTATCATTATTGACCTAAATTTTTTTTTTAAATATTAATAATTTACAGTAATATTGCACAGTGTTTGAAAACAGATACCAGGTCACATTTGATGCTATAACTTTGTAATGGAACAGAATTTTCTTAAAAAAAAAATTTTTTTGAATAATTCTTAGATGTATAGAGAACAAAAATCCGTAAAAAAAATCGAATTTTTGCAAATTTCAGGTGTATGTAACCCCTTAATCAAGCAGTTACAAGCTATAACATGTAACAGACATGAAAGCAGTATTTTTTTGACACGATGTAATTAAATTATTTTTTTTTAGAAATATGGAGAATTTATTGGGACAATAAAACCTACAAGATAAAAGTTTTTCCGTAGCGTGATAAATTTACGAACAAAAATAAATCGCCAAGAATATAAACTTGTTAGATGTCGCTGTTAAATCAATCAGTGTCACAAATTTTCTCGGTTTTAATAAAATCCGGTAAAAAACAACTTGTAATTTACCATAATTTCCGTCTCACCTGGCAGACCAATTTTCTTTTTTAAGAAAATCATTCGACTATCTAAGCATAAAGAAAAATAAAGTGTCGTGTTGACTGTGTACGTATACTAAATAGATAATTTTTATATAGCTTACTTAGAAGAAGGAGCGAAGAGAGTTTACAGATTACTTACCTCTTTTAGTGGAGAGTGAAGAAAAGTTGCAATAGACCATAAACCAAATGCATTTTGAAATTAAAAAATGTTTTTAACCATGCGCGTATAGCGTTGTGGTATGCCATGTATAGAAGGAATAAAGCAGAAGGTATGATGAACTTAAATCAACGCTCCTGACGATGCTACCATAATTAAAGAAACTCTCGTTGAGTGCAAAAATAAAATGTCATTGTGCCAAAGATTCCAATATCTCACTTAACAAAACTGACGAAAATATAGATAGTCAGCAGTTAGTGAGAATTTTCACTATCAAGGAAAAGTGGTTTCAGAGAGCAGCATGTGACTAGAATGTTCTCGAGACATTTTAAACTATATTATTAGTGTAGTAAAAAAAAGCATTTGAAACTGCACAGTCTAGATAAAGCAATATTATGATTTTATCCTCTCTGAGGTATCATCAGGAGTATTGTCCTGAATTTTGGACAATTTAAGTTTTTAAAACGCCTTTTTTGACCTTAAAATGTGAATAACTCCGATTATATATGTCGGATCGAAACAAAAAAAGCCAAACTTCTTATATTAAAATTTCCAACAAATCATCGTTTGTTTTAAGTCGCCCAAGTTCGTACATAATCTGGAAAATTGAAAAAAAAGGCAAAAAAAACTGTTTTTTTTTTCATTTTATTTTACAGGTCGACTAAGTGAATCGATCGGCTTGAAACTTTCAAAGAGTATGCCTTTTGTTATTACAAAAATGCCTTGAAATTTTGGTACAAAAATATTGAACCCAATGGGCACAATTGAATTTCTTATTTAAAATTTGAAATGCCCGCCGTTTCATGCCATTTGGTCCAAAATGGTTCTTTTTTTTCAAAATTTAGGTCTCTCAGCTATCCGATGCCATTAAAAAAATCATTTTAAAAAACCTTTTTATCACACTTATAAGATCACTTCGGTATCTCTCCGTCTAGCTGTCTGTCCGTCTGTCACACCCGAATCATCCACATTTTTTCTATCGATGAAGTTTCAGCTGGCGTCCACCCGTTGCTGTTTTCGGGTATCAAGCAGTGGGGAGCCAACTTCGCACACACTTTCCTCTTATTTTTTTATGGGTCTAGCACACGTGCTGTAGGGAAGTCCCTAGAGCGCTCCAGGGGCGACATGTGTACGGAAAAAGCGATAGAATCGCTGTAAAATTTACTCAGTGGGAAACACAGTCCTGGACAAATCATTCCAAAGGGATGACGTTCTCCATATAAAAGACTGCTTGAAAAGCGTTGTACGCGGAGTAACTAGCTGAACCGGTACTAATGTAGGAATTGATGGCCTCATCAGAGCCGAAAGTTAAATTTCGACTTAAGGGGTTAGTTTTGGGGGGTGAAATTAGAAGTGAAAAAAAAAATTTTTACTATGTCATCAAGTGGGGTGTCAAATGAAACCTTGTAAAAACACGAGCTCAAAAATATATATAATGTCTTACATGCGCACACTTTTCTTTGTATTATTTTGAAAAAATTGCGAAAAATCGCTGTCCTCCCCCCTCTATCTCGAAAAGTACTAATCCAAAAATTTTGAAAAAACTCTGGAATATTCGCTACGGGGTGTAGATTGAACGAAAATTATCACGAGTGCATTACCTTTAATAATTTATGTGGTATATAAAAAAAAAAAACAAAAATTTCAAGATCATTAGTTTTAAGTGAAGATCCGAAACAAACTTTGTTGAAAACTCATTTGGAGTCTGTTTTGTGAAGTTACTGACTACTTTATACCTTCGTAACAAAAATTTTTATTTCAGAAGCAGTCAACATACGATACACTTATTGCGCAACTTCAATTTGCACTTGACCGGTTATTTTTTTATATTTGTTTATTACTCAAATAACAACAAATGCCGGTGATTTTGAAAAAAAAATTGAAATTTTTTTATCACATTTGGTAGAGAATCGCGAGACTATGCTTATCTCATCATTATTTTTATCTTTTTTTACTGCACTATATGTGTAAGCCCACTAATCTCAAGAGAATAATTTGCCATAATTTTGAGAATAAGAACCCAGGTATCCTATCCTATTTTGTATTCTGGTGAAACGAGTATACCTCAAAGACTAATTGTTAAGTCTTCTCCTATTTATTACTAATAAACTTGTTGGGAGTCCTGCCCTGGAAATGATCGTTTAGACTCTAAAATTTAGAGAATACGTTAGCTACAACTACAGGAGAAGCATATCTTATCATTATGTTTTGGAATCAAAATAGAGAATTAAAATTTTTAAATAAAACCGTATATTTTACCATAGCTACACATAAATTGTTCTAATTTACAATAAAATAAATTTTTATGAAATATTTTCATCATTACCCATCTTTTAAACATTTTCCTCCAAGCTTTTCCAGTCAGGAAAAGTTATTATTAGACCAGCAATCCAGGATTTAGTCCATGCGTTGTCGTCAAAGCTGAAGATTTAAAAATAATACTTTCGGACAGCCGATGCGCTAGGACGGTCAGACATGGGAAACCATATTTGAGATATCGCAGGAGAAATGTGGTTTTTCTGCAATTCTTCGGCTTTGAATTACCTATTTCAATCTGATATCAGACTGGATACATTTTTTCGCTGAAAAGATTATTTACTTTTATATGTTTTCTTTTTGTGGTATCGATATTATCGGATTATTAGTTTACGTAACTCTAGTAGACAATATACAGTGTTGAGAGTATAGCTTAGCCTTATTTTTATTGTATTATTCATAAGAGTTAGGAGAGATATGGGAGAACTACGCGGAGGCATGAGTTATTTACCATTTTAGGTGATATTAAATATCCAGCATATAGAGTCTTTCTATCTGTTTTTGTAAAGTTTTTGGCTATAATTACTGCCTGTTGATCACGGAAAATAGATCTTTGATTGTTCTTTTGTTTTTCAAGTGGCTATGCTTATTAAATTGTCCACAGATGCAGATGGAATAATTTGCCCAGGGCAGCGTTTCCCACCGAGTACAATTTACAGCGATTCGAGAACAACGTGAATCGCTTTTTCCGCACACATACCGCTCCTGGGGCGCTTTAGGGACTTCCCTGTAACACGTGTGCTAGACCCATAAAAAAAATATATATATAATATAATATACAAACCATACTGTTTTTGTAAATTTACATATTAATATTAAACCATTGTTCTTAGTACTATCTATTTGTTTGTTTTTAGATTGGCAGATTGTCTATTAGAAAAATTAAAAAAGCCTCTCTATATTTTGTAGAAAAAGTAATTATTAAGATTAAAAAAAAAAATAACAAACATTAAAAATTGGCTGAATAATATTGCAGACAGTCTTTGAAAAGAGGTAGCGGTCCCAATCCGATGCCAGGTCACATTTAATACTGTAACTTTGTAATGGAATGGAATTTTCTTTAAAAAAAATTTAAATAATTCTTAGAAGTATAGAGAATAAATATCCGAAAAAAAATCTAATTTTTAAAAATTCGAGGTGTATGTAACCCCTTAAGGAATAAAGTATGTAACCCCTTAAGGAATTAACCATTTCGTAAAAAAATCCCTAATTTGTGACATAGAAATTCCTTGATTTTGGTTCACGATAACGCATCATCGTAGAATACATCGCGTCTTCTTAACTTAATAATTTTATTTTATTAGATTAGACCTTTCATAATATAGTGAAAGCCGGTGAACCATTGAGTTATTTAAATTTTAGAAATCTGACAACTTTAACATTCAACCAAATCGTAACTTACGGTTTTCAGTCGTCCTTCCTTGAGTCCACTATTAATTTTGGATCGCATTTATATATACTTACTTCGGGTGAAAAGTCCCTAGACTTTCCGAGAGATGGCAGCACAAACAAAAACCATATGATTTTCAGCTAGTGTCAACTCTCAGAAGATTCGTGTAAAATTTTCAAGACGTTTTGTCTATTAGTTTTCTAGTTACAGCTGTTTGAGCTGCATCCGCCGAAAATAACTATATGTTGATGGTTTAGTGAACTTTCCGAAAGTCTAAATGAGGCAATCACTCTAAAAAGCACAAAAGAAATCCATCATATTGTGAACGCAAAGTGAAAGTGAGAGGGATAGCTGACATCGTAAGGATATCGACAGAACGCGTGAGGCCTATATTGCATGAATATTTGCAAATAAAAAAACTGTGTGCCCGATGGGGGTTGCGCACTCTCATGATTGGTCAAAAACAGCAACGTGTCGAAGATTCAGAACGCTGTTTGGCACGGTTTCGGCGTAATCCAAAGGAGTTTTTACGTCGATTTGTAACAACGGACGAAACATGGATCCACCACCATACCCTTGAGTGGAACAGGTAGTCCGCAGACTGGCTGGAACCGCATGAAAGCCGACCGAAGCTTACAAAAACACAAACATCAGCTGGAAAATTTTTGGCAAATTCTCCGGATAAGGCACCGTGTGATTTTGTCCTGTTCCTCAAGCTGAAATTACGATTCGGCGAATAACATTTTGTATTTACAGAAGCTAAAAATATAAAGCCGTTAGCCGTCTTGAGAGCAATACCAGAAATTCAGTATAACTGGGTTGCAGTGGGGGGAAATTATTTTGAAAAAAATTAAATAAATATCGAGGAATAACTTGCAGCCCAGTCGCCAGGGGTTTTGAGCCCTCATTAAAAGTTAACAAGCTGCATTTTGGCACAAAGGGAGTTTTTTGGACGCAAAATACGATAAAAAAAAGTTTGCTAAAGTTTGATGTAGGCTAAGCCCACAAAATCCAAAATAAAATGGAACGTCCTATTTTCTAATTTATTTTTAAATTCTGCTTAAAATTTCATAACTCTTTTTACTAATAATATTATATACCTAAACCTAGTAGTTTTTCTAATCTTTAAATTTTTTTTTTTTTTAAATACTAGTTTTTAATTTTGTAAAAAATGTGTTTCTGAAGATGGAATACTCATAATTGTACAAGCGTTCTATAGAGATAAAAAAAAGATATATGTAAAGAAATTTGAGTGCTACGGGGTGTTCAACATAAATTTATGCATTTCGACTATTTTAAATGGCACACCCTGTATATTATTATTTTTTCTGATAGATTTTACAAAACTCTCCAACTTTTATTAAGTATATAATATACCTATTTCTAATAGTCTTCGATTTATTTTGAATTTTTCAATTTTTACGCTTATTTTTAATACACTTACGCTATAACATCATAATTGCCAAGACAAGACAAAAATGTAGGCATTGTCAAATTTTGACATGTCTATTAAACAAGTAAAAATAGTTTAATTTGTTGTAGTAAGTTTACGGAGCATAGTAATCCTAATAGATGTATACCATCTAGAAAATCTTTTCAGTGCTTAATGGAACTTTTTGATGATAGTGGTAGCGTTGAGTATACGAAACGGAACGTAATAAACCAGAATGCTACCAATGAGAAAGAAATGAAATGAAGATTTTACTTCATGTTGAAGATAATCCCCAGGTCAGCAGCCGTTAACTAGCTGACTTATCTGACACATCCCAATTTACGGCTAATTGCACCACGAGAAAATACAAGTATCATCCCTTTCATATGAAACTACACCAAGAACTTCAAGACCGTAATTTTGAATGACTTTTGTACCACCATGAATGGAGCATAGAGGCCGATCCAAATTTTTTATCCAAAATAATGTTTTTTGATAAAGCTACTTTTCGCAGTAATGGAGCAGTTAACAGTCATAACATGCATTATTATTCAACAATTAATCCATTTCGGGTCCAGGAAGTTCAAAACCAAAACCATTGGTTGCTTAATGTATGGTGTGGAATACTAAATTTTTGAATTATTGGTCCATATTTTTTCCGCGAACCGCTTGACGGACATAGATAATTTTTTGCAAAACGAATTACCCCAGCTTCTTGAAGAAGCTGATAACTTTGAAAGGGAACAAATGTAGATTCAACAAGACGGAGCTCCTGCTCATTATCACCGGGAAGTTCGGGAATTTTTAAATGATTGTTACCTACAAAAATGGATCGGTAGGGATGGATTCATTCAGTGGCCCCCTCGATCATGTGACTTACCACCTTTAGACTTCTTTTTGTGGGCTACATTAAAGATCGTGTTTATGTGAATCCCCCTGCAACACCAGTAGATATAGAAAATAGGATACGGGATGCGTACAGGACAATAACGCCCTTTATGCTGAGGAAAGTGAAGGAAAATATAGTAAAACGACTAAACATGTATATTCAAGTAGACGGGCATATTTTTGAACATTTGTTACACATGATTAATCATTAGTGAAGTTAAATTATATTAAAGTTATTATTAACTGTTTGTTTATGTTTTCACAATAGCGTAAGTGTATTAAAAACAAGGGTAAAATTGAAAAATTCAAAATAAATCGAAAACTATTAGAAATAGGTATATGACATACTTAATAAAAGTTGGAGGGTTTTGTAAAATCTATCAGAAAAAATAACAAAAAACAAAGTGTGCCATTTAAAAACTTTGAGATTTTTCAATTTAAAATAGTGGAAATGTATAAATTTATTTTCAGCACCCTGTAGCATCTAACTCAAATTTCTTTACATATATCTTTTTTTCATCTCTATAGAAAGCTCTTACCAATTATGAGTATTCCACCTTCAGAAAAAATGGCGCTACTGGCAATTTTTTACAGAACTGAAAACTAGTATTTTTAAAAAAAAATTGAAATATTAGAAAAACTACTAGGTTTAGGTATAACATTATTAATAAAAACGTTATAAAATTTTACGCAGAATTTAAAAGTAAATTGGAAAATAAGATGTTCCACTTAAAAAAACATATGTTATATCGGGCACACTTCTTCGAAGTACCCTGTATACTCAAAAATAATTTTAGACTATGCACCTTAACATTCCCTAAAACTATTGTATTTAACATTTTTTCGTCGTTCCCGAAACAAATGAGATAATGAACTTTAGTCTGTCGTTGACTCACCCTGTACATTTTAAAGCAGAAAATTTTTTTTTATCGTATGCTACGTCCAAAAAAACTACTTGTTTGCCAAAATGCAGCCTGTTAACATTTAATGAGAGCTTGTCGTCAAAATTTGCCTCTGACGGCTGGACTATGAATAGTTTGCGTTTTATTCAAACAGTCCTCTTAATTTTTGGACATAAAGAAACATTGTCATCTATATTAATATATTCTCCGCAATAAAGACCATTTTGACTTGTTAGTTAAAACGATTTTAATATTCCGGACTCAACAGTTTTAAATTAAACCGCGGAAATCGAAATCTTTACTAATTTTCGGGAAAGCGGCGCGTTTTCATTTTGCGGAAGTTTATGTAGACAAGTCTATTATGGCGTCGGAGTTTGAAATTTAAATGAACAAGAACCCACGCCTGCTGCCGCCATTGCTAACGCAAATCTTCGTTGGCGTTATATGCTTACAATTAATTCCGGATTGTGCAGTATTTGATAAACAGTAGCGGAGACAATTTAAACTCAATTGTTTGTTTATTGTTAGCATCCGAGATGCAGTTTATCTAAAAATCATAATTTGTGGGGTAATATTTTGTTTGATAAAAGTAATGTTTACTGATCTGAAGGATTCCTGTCATTTATTACTGCTATGCAAGAAAAGATAGGAAGACTCCATTACTTCCCCCTTCCCCCCTCCACTGTGGATGTTGAAAATAGTGCTCTTTCAGTAACAAAGCGTTTTTTATTAAGGAAAGTTTGTAAAGTTTCCTTGCGTAAAAGGGTTATTTTTTGTAAAAAAATCTTCAATTTTAAACCAGGTTTAAATTTTTAAAGATTGTGACGAAGAAATCTCGTTCTTTAGTTATTAGTTTTGTTGTGTTTACTGTTGGGGAATGGGTCTTTTTTTCTTCAAGAAGCTTCGCCCCACTGATTGTCGCCTTTTTCTTTAAGAAACACCTTTTGTATCCATATGTCCCTTCAAGCCCACTATTGGATTTAAATCCTTTTAGTAAATCTATCTGTACTAAGATATAGAGGTCTTTATTTTGTTCTTCTAACTGACACATCTCTGGCATTATAAAAATGTGATCCGATATGGTCTAGTGGCTAGGATACCTGGCTTTCACCCAGGAGGCTCGGGTTCGATTCCCGGTATCGGAAGGAACTTTTTTTGAATTTAATTGCAAAATATTGTAAAAACTATTAAAAATATTTTTTTATAAATAAAATTGATCTTTCGTTTAGTGTTTTTCTAACTACAGATTAAACAAAAATATAGCCAATAAAAATTCATTTTTTATATACAGGGTGAGTCAACGATAGAGTAAAGTTCATTATTTGTTTCGGGAATGATGAAAAAATCTTAAGTACAATAGTTTTAGGGAATGTTAAGGTGCACAGTTTAAAATTATTTTTAAGTATACAGGGTACTTCAAAAAAGTGTGGCGATATAACATGTTTTTTTTTTTTAAATGAAACATCCTATTTTCTAATTTGTCTTTAAATTCTGCGTAAAATTTTATAACTTTTTTTTTATTAATAATGTTATATACCTAAACCTAGTGTATTAAAAACGAGGGTAAAAATTGAAAAATTCAAAATAAATCGAAAACTATTAGAAATAGGTATATGACATACTTAATAAAAGTTGGATGGTTTTGTAAAATTTATCAGAAAAAATAATACTTACAGGGTGTGCCATTTAAAAAATTTGAGATTTTTTAAATTTAAAATAGTCGAAATGTATAAATTTATTTTGAACACCTTATACCATCTAACTCAAATTTCGTTACATATATCTTTTTTTTTATCTCTATATAACGCTCGTACCAATTATGAGTATTCCACCTTCAGAAACAATGGCGCTACTGGCCATTTTTTACAAAACTGAAAACTAGTATTCTTTTAAAAAAATTGAAATATTAGAAAAACTACTAGGTTTAGGTATATAACATTATTAATAAAAAATTATAAAATTTTACGCAGAATTTAAAAATAAATTAGAAAATAGGATGTTCCATTTAAAAAAAAACATATGTTATATCGGCCACACTTGTTTGAAGTACCCTGTATACCCAAAAATAATTTTAAACTGTGCACCTTAACATTCCCTAAAACTATTGTATATACTGCGCTTGTGCTTTTAAATTTTATTTTTGAGTAATTTGTTTTATTTTTCTAGGTATTTAATTCGAAATTAAAACACCTTGTGCGAATGAAAATACCTATTCGCTCCGGTTTAAACTTCTGAATTTATAGACGCCAAATATCTTAACAGCACCTGTCTCTAAGGGCAAATGGGATTATTTCATTTCTTTAATTTTAAGTATTTCTATTTCTCTAATTCCATTTAGGATTCATACTACTTAGAATGGTGTTTTGCAGATCTAATATCATGCGTAAAATAGAACAGTACTGCTCTACTATGCTATAATAATATTAAACTAGAGTTCTACCTTTGTGTTTCCTGCGTTTGGATCCACACAATCAACTAAAATAATTTTATGTCAATTATTTTTTTTATTTACGTGGGTGGACTAGAAAGTCTTGTAAAAAACATGGTAAGCAACGTTTTTTTGGAAAAACAAATATTTATTTCTCAGCACAATCGCCGTCAAAAAAGAAATTTGTTTCGAAATATGTTAATACTCGTTTACAGCACAGATAAACTCTTCATTCGACCAAAATTTCCTCTTCTCAAGCCAATTTTTGAAGTTAGGAAATAAAAGTCACTTGGGGCCAAATCTGGGGAATAGGGTTTTCAACAGAAACTTCTTTCGTTTTTGGCATTTTCACAAAACAATTGAGCCTGTATCAGTGACAAAGTACTGTTTGCGAATGGTTAATTTACAAGAGGGCAATGGTGTTTATAACATAGTTTTTATCATAAAATGTCACTAGGAATTTCCATAATCCCTAGAAACTTGAAAGGAGTTCTTACTTCAACTGGAATTCTCAGAAATCGCCTCAAAACGATTAGCATGGAAAACTTGGAAATTTGTTCTAATTAGTTTGTGATTTCACCAAAAAGGCTTATCTAAGCAATTTTATGAAGGACACTTGTTAAGAACAATTAAATTTACCTAATATAATAAAAGGGTTTAATTAGATATTAAATTTTGGCAGTTACATTGAAATTTCTAGGTGGGCTAATACTTTCTGACGGTATACAATAGTTGCGTCAAAAAAAAAAAATGTTTTGCCTATTTTTCCGAGCGCTAAGGTGGCGTAAACCATTGAAGGATATCCCTTAGAAATTACAGTTCCTAATTAAGAATTATATATGTACCGATGGATAGATAGATCGAAAAGTGATTTTTTATGAATAAAATGTAAGGGGATATATAAAGATTGCTGGCCTACATGGTACTTTTATTGTATACTCTCAGTCCTCGAACTGTTTTACTTTTGATGTCCAAACATTGACTCTATCGACATTTTATTTCCTACATTCAGTATTTACTTTGTTTAACTTGAAAATTACTACATTTAAATTCCTATACTTATTTTTTTATTATCTTTATTGACCGGCCGGCGAAAGCTCACTAAAAGACAAGACTCGAAGCCCTCGGGCAATCAGGTCAACAAACCGTTACTTACGATTTGAAATATTGTTTGTTGTTTTTTATTCTTGTAGTTACTGCTGAGAGTTTGTTGGCATTGTTGACTTTCCCTTTTTTATTGGTGATGTTAAGGTGCGATTACATTTTCATCAATTTTTTTATGCGTACGTTTAAAAAATGAACGTTTACCGCAGTATTACATAACCTTGGAAGATAAAATACATATTTTTTATTTAATTTGAACAGGATTTTTATGTTCTGTGCACAAAGTACATAAGGAAAACTGGCCAAGTGCAAGTCGGACTTGCGCAACTGGTGTTCCGTACGGTGATTCCTTTTCAAATAAAATAAAATCCTTACCTAGGCTCAGTTAATTAAGTCCCTGACATGTATATATCTTAAGATCCAATATGCATTTTCACGTTTTTTCTTGGTCAATAATGTATAATACTTATAACATCTTGGTTACCTAATAGCCAACAAATCAATCTAGCTCAATCTAGAACCTAGTAATAAAAGTATAAAACCACCTAAATATTTGTTGAATTATAAACAAATAAAGTAATCACCCATCCGGGTGTTAATATACTGAAAAGTATATTAACAAAACTTCCACCAGATTGTCAAGGAACATTGTGTTCATATTTTTTTTATATCAGGTAAATTATCAAATGTCATGTTCTCGTGAGAATTTTCGCTCAATCGAGAGACTTCATCGAGAATATTCCAGATTTTTTATCAAAATTTTTTGATTAGTACTTTTTGAGATAGGGCGGGACAGTGGTTTTGAGCCATTTTTTACAAATAACACAAAGAAAGTATTACATCATATATATTTTTAGTGTTCCATCCTGTGCCTGTCTATCTGCCTGCCTGTCTGTCGGTCTGTCTGTCTGTCTGTCTGTCTGTCTGTCTGTCACACCCGATTTTCTCCAAAACAATTTGTCATAGAAAGTTGAAAGTTGGTGATAATATAGGAATTGATGGCCTCATCAGAGCCGTGTAGTTTTGAAAGTTAAATTTTGGGGAGTTAAATCGGAAGTGAAAAAAAAAATTATTAGGTCATCGAGTGTGGTGACAAATGAAAGCTTGTGAAAACACGAGTAAAAAATGTATTTATAATATAATACCTGCGGATACTTTTCTTTGTATTATTTTTAAAAAATCGGGAAAAATCGCTGTCCTTATCTCTAAAAGTACTGATCAAAAATTTTGAAAAAATTCTGGAATATTCTCCACGGGATGTAGATTGAATGAAAATTATCACGAGTGCGTTACCTCCAATAATTTATCTGGTATATAAAAAAAAACAAAAATTTCAAGGTCATCAGTTTTCAGTAAAGATTGGAAACAAACTTTGTTGAAAATTCATTTGAAGTGTGTTTTGTGAAATCACTGATCATTTTATACCTCCGTAACAAAATTTTTTATTTTAAAAGCAATCAACATACGGAACATTACTTGTGCAAGTTCAACTTGCACTTGACTGGTTATTGTATTTTCACAAGCTTTTATTTGACACTCCACTCGATGATTTTTTTTTCCTTGCGATTTCACCCCCCAAATGTAACCCCTTAGGTCAAAATTTAACTTTCAAAACTACACGGCTCTGATTGGTCGATCAGTTCCTATATTAGTGCCAAATTTCAACATTCTATGTCAAATAATAGAAATTTTTACCAGGAAGCAAAAAGAGAAAGCAGAAAATAATATTTAGTAAGGATAAACATGGAAATTCGGTGGGAGGAGCTCAAGAAATGGCAAATAACATAGATCGAAACAACATTTCGAGACCATTATAAATAGCGGCCCAGAGAGGTTTGAAGAAATGATAACATTAGACCTCATCTAAAATGATGAAGAAATTCCAGCAAAGGAGGAACTCATAGAAATTATTAAAAACTTAAAAAACAATAAAAGTGCAGGGGAAAACGGAATATGCAACGAGTTCATCAAGGAAGGAGGTTTAGAATTAGAGGAAAGTCTATACAAGCTGCTGGTAAAAATACCGGAAAAGGCAAATATGCCTGCGAAATGGTAAGAGGCAATACTAATCCCAGTTCTTAAAATATAGAGGAATTGCTCTATGAGATGTGGTGTATAAAATTCTGGCCAGCCTGATAAAGAAACCTCTGGATAAATACGACAAAGTAATAGGCGACTACCAAGCAGGTTTTCGGAAAGGACGATCGGTTAACGAGCCGATTTTTACAATGAAACAGGTACTATCGAAGAGCTACAAGAATAACTTATCCGTACATGCTTTATTCATAGACTTCAAACAAGCTTACGATAAAATACATAAAGCAGAAATCTACAGAGGAATGGAAAATTTGGGAATACCACAAAAGCTGATCAGACTGACAAGAATGACCCTCGGGAACACAGAAAATAAAGTAAGAAAGACTAATAGAGGAATGAGACAAGGCGACCCAATAACAACCGTTCTATTTAACATAGTGCTGGAGAATGTAATGAGGTAAAGCAATATCCATAGACACGGAACGCTACTCAATATGAATCATCAATGTCTAGCGTACGCAGACGACCTGATATTACTAACGGATCAAAGAAGGAACTAATTGACGTAACCAGAAGGCTAGAAACCGCAGCAAGAAAAAGGACGTTAGAAATCTATGAAGAAAAATCCACATACATAGTGATAAGGCCTGAGGAAGAAACTAGAGATGAAAAGCTAGTAGTTAATAACTGCACGGATGGGAAAATGTATCACTTTGGCAAAACAGAAAGCGTTACTTACCTGAGAGTGAACTTAAATAGTAGAACTGAAGAAAGCAGAGAAATAAATTACAGAATAAACAAAGCAAGTGGAAGTGCAGGAGCTCTAACGAAACTATTTAGAGCGAAATTGGTGTCTAAGGGAGCAAAAGAGAGACTATACAGGTCAGTGATAAGACCTGTAACCCTATATGGATGCGAGTTATGGACTCTAAATAGAGCCGAAGAACAAAAATTGGAGATATGGGAAAGAAAAATATTACGAAGAATATATTGGGGGGAAAAAAGTGGACGGAATCTGGATGAGGCGAATAAATAATGAACTATATGAACGAGTGGCAGTGGACGGATTTCTTTCTAACACCTTCACCCACAACGCCGGTGTACCCCAAGGCTCGATACTGTCTCCTACTCTGTTTCTCATTTATATTAACGATCTGCTGGAAAAGACCGAGAAGCCAATCTACAGCTTTGCAGATGACAATACACTTATCTCTTCATTCATTTTGAACGCTCGGATATCGGCTACTCAGACGAATATCCGCAGACAACAGGAAGTCATTCAACTTAACAAAGACCTGAAAGAAATTCTATCTTGGGGTGACAGTAACCAAGTGGAATTTAATGCTACAAAAACCCAGGCGGCAGCTTTCTCTAAAAAAGTTAACGTTGCTGAACCCGACATAGTTATGTCGGGGCACTTCATTCCTCTAACATCGTCACTCAATTTGTTGGGCGTTAATTTGGGAGCAAATGTGTCCTGGCATGAGCATGTTGCAGACATAGCAAGGAGAGCTTCTCAAAAGTTGGGAATATTATTTCGAACCAGAAAGCTTTACACTCCACAACAACTGTTAATTCTTTACAAAGCTCAAATTCGACCAACTATGGAATACTGCTCCCATGTTTGGAGCTCCGCTCCGAAACATACACTGCATTTGTTGGATTCTATTCAGAGACCCGGAACTGACCGGCGGCCTTGATTCGCTGGAACATCGAAGAACGGTTGGCGACTTGAGCCTATTCTACAAGTAACATATTTTCATGGAAAGTGTTCGAAGGATGTGGCCCGCTTAATTCCTCCCAGAGCGGTGCATGTTAGAAGTACACGCCGCGCTAATACTTCACATCCGTATGAGGTTCAGCTTGTTACTCCTCGTACACCGCTTTTCAAGCAGTCTTTTATATGTAGAACATTATCCTTTTGAAATAAATTGCCTAGGACTGTGTTTCCCACCGAGTACAATTTACAGCGATTCAAGAAGAACGTGAATCGCTTTCTCCGCACACGTGTCGCTCCTGTAGCACTTTAGGTACTTCCCTGTAGCACGTGTGCTAGACCCATAAAACAAATATATATATATATAAACTTTACAACTGCCATTCAATAATTGCACAAGTGAAATCAAAGAGGATCAGATGGCTAGGTCACGTGGAAAGGTTGCCGGAAACCAGAGCAGCAAAAAAAAATGTTGAAAGAGGCGGTGGTCGGAAAGAGAAGGAGAAGATGCCCAAGAAGAACATGTTTGGAGTGATCCCATAAGTGTTCCGTACGGAACACTAAAAATGTAAACTGAATTAAAAATTTTAATGTTCTGTGCTCTAAAAAACCAAATATAAGTATTTATAATAATAATATTGGAGTACTAACCCATATATAAATAATTGGTCGTTATACTAAAAGGAAATAAGTTTAATATAACTATCGTTAGTAGTAATAGCCATAATAACAACAATCTACTGTAATAATGGGTTCCCAGACCCAGAAATAATTTTAGTTGTAAATATAAAAACCCGCCTAGTTAAAAATTAAATTTAACAACACAGTGACAGTTAAGCACGATACAGTTATGTATTTACCTTAATAAAAATTGCACAAGTTATTAATTATAATAAAGAAATCTTTGAATTTTTTTGACGAATTCATTAATATACGATTTTACGTATTTCACTTTTTTCTTTAACAAGGGTATTAAGCTGCAAGGAGATAAAGTAATAAATAAAGTAATAAACTTAGTTTTTGCTACCGATTAGCAGTAATGTCAACCTACATGATCCTGCAGTAAGAAATGTCATAGTTTCAGATATACGCTTCTTCTTCTGATAGCATGATGCGATGAAACTGAACTAACAATAAAAGAAAATTACATCCATAAGTAAAGCAGTTTATCGCCTATTTTTAGCCATGTTATTAGGGTTTGTAGTAGTAGCTTTTACCTTAATTTTAAATTAAAGTGTATCTTATCCTAAACGGAAATAGTAGAGGAAATAGTGATAAGTATGGGGGGGACACGGTTACGCGAGCAGATATGTGCTGTTATACCAGAAAGCTTGAATAATATATTTTGTATTTACTACTATGTTCAAAAATTAAAAGAACTACTTACTTACGAGGCTGGTTTGAAAAGTCCGTGCAAAGTCCGAGAGATGGCACCACCGGCGCGTATCGAGGTCATGTTTAGTTAGTAGCATCTCTTGAATGAACGCACACCAAGTTTCAGCCATATTGGTCTATTTCTTTGTGTTTGGCATTCGTGTGAATCAAGGAAGTCGAGTGATTTTCAAGAAATGGACGAAAAAGAATTTCGTGTGGTGATTAAACATTACTTTATGAAAGGTAAAACGCCTCAGGAGACTAAAGAGAAGCTTGATAAACATTATGGTGACTCTGCACCTTCGATTAGAACAGTTTTTAAGTGGTTTCAAAATTTTCGGACTAGCCATATGGGCACAAGTGACGCTGAACGTTCTAGACGGCCTGTGGAGGTTACGACTCCAGAAATCATTGATCAAATCCATGATATGGTGTTGGATGACAGAAGAGTTAAGGTGCGTGAGATTGCTAGTGCTGTGGGCATCTCGACTGAACGGGTACATAATATTTTGCATAAACATTTGGACATGAGAAAGCTATCCGCAAGATGGGTGCCGCGATTGCTCACGCTTGACCAAAAACGATCGTGTGAAGTGTTGCAAGGATGGTTTGCAGCTGTTCCAGAAGAATCCGGAGGACTTTAAGCGTCGTTTCGTCACTGTGGATGAAACATAGATACATTACTATACTCCTGAGACCAAACAACAATCTAAACAATGGGTTACCAAGGGGGAATCTGCACCAAAAAAGGCGAAGACCGTTCTTTCGGCCGGAAAGGTTATGGCGACTGTCTTTTGGGATTCGCAAGGGAAAATCCTCATCGACTATCTGGAAAAGGGTAAAACTATTACAGGTGAATATTATTCATCGTTATTGGACCACTAATGGATATTTTGCAGACTTGGACAAATCCTATTATTCGGAAGGGATCAACAAACTAGAACATCGTTGGACGAAGTGTATAAGCCTAAAAGGAGACTATGTCGAAAAATAAAAAAGGTTTACCCCAAACACATAAGTAGTTTTTATTTTTGCACGGACTTTTCAAACCAGCCTCGTACTTACTCTTCTGAGTAGGTCACATACCTGTTCTACTTCGTTATTAAGCCTCTTGTGATTCGGATGCCCAGCTGTCTCTCCATCTCTTTGGTAGTCGTCCTTTGGTCTTATTTCGTGTGGTTTTTTATTCATACATATTTTTATCATTCTCGTATCTTCCATCCTTTGTACATGTTCACGCCACTCTCTTCTTCTCCATCTTCCCCATCTGAGTATATCTTCTACCTTGCATTGTTCTTTTGTGGCGTTGTTACTCACGCTGTCTAATAAAAGTATTTTCATTTCATTTCTTTTTAGTAGCTGTTTGGTTTTGATTGTGTCTGCCCGTGTCTCTATGGTATAAGCCAGTATGGGTCTAATGCAAGTTCTATATATTCTTGTTTTTTGCTTCTACACTTAGATCTTTGTTTTTCCAAACTACATCTCTGAGAGCCCCTGATATTGCTGCTACTTTTTTTGTTTGTTGTCTCACTTCTTCTGTTATATCTCCGTAGCTAGTAATCAGTACTTTAAGATATGGGAATTTCATTACTTGCTCTATTAACTTCCCATTTATTTCTAATTTACACCTTACTGTGATGCATTTTGTTTTGTCGGTATTTACTTCCATGTTGTTTCTTTCTGCCACTTGTTTGAATTTTTAGAGCAATCTTTGTAGGCCGTGTTCCGATTATGATATTAGAACAATATCATCTGCATATTCGAGTTTCTTTATTTGTTTATCTCCTAGTTTGTATCCATCGTTAACTAGTTTTACTTCCTCAATGATTTTGTCCATTATTATGCAGAATAGTAACGGGCTTAACCTATCTCCAAGTGTTATTCCTACTTTTATATTTATTTCCTTTGTTAATTCGTTATTTTTGTTGTGTGACCGTGATTGAGTTTTTGGATTATTTGTGGTATTGGGTACGGAATTAGGTCCTTTATTAATTCTAATATATCTTTCAACCTGGCTCTGTCGAATGCTTTCCTTAAGTCGATGAAACAAATAAATGCTGGTTTCGGGTATTCTGTAGCTTTTTCTCTTATTTGTCTTATTGCAAAGATAGCGTCTGTGGTTGATCTGTTTTAGCGGAACCATTGTTGCTCGTCGCTTATGTGTATATTGTTTTCTACTTCACTTTTCAGAATACTTGTGAAGACTTCCATAATACTTACTAGCAGTGTTATTCCTCTATAGTTGCTCGGGTCTTTTTTGCTGCCTTTTTTAAATATCGGTATCATGATGCTTTTTGTCCATTCCTGCGGTATTTCTACTTCCGGTAATATCTTATTAAAGAATGTTGTCATTTCCGATATGTAGCTTTCTCCGGCATATTTAATTAGGTCGTTTGGTATCCCATCTTCTCCTAGTGCTTTTCCATTTTTAAGTTTCTTAATTGCCATCGATACTTCTTCTCTTCCTATTTTGTAGTTTTCGTCTGTTTGTTGTCGGTTGTTTATGATTTCTGCTATGTTCTCTTCTTTGTCGGACTGGTTTTCATGTAATTGTTTAAAGTGTTGTTGCCAATCGTTTGATTCAATATTTGTGATTGTCAAGTAAACTAATGAAATAAAATACGAACTATTAATATATTCATCTCAATCTATTTGATCTCCTGCAAAAGGATGTTCTACTGCATCACATTTGTTATTCTGCATTGCCGGTATTACGTTCAAGGCTGCCCTCAGATTCTCTTTTATAGCTTTTATAGATTGAAAATGGTATCCATAGAGTGGTAATTTCAGCTTGAGAAACAGTAAAAAACCACACGGTGCCATATCTGGGGAATGTGATGCTTGTAGAATGGTCATCGTTTCATTTTTGTTTAAAAAGTTGCGAATAATTTTCACATTTGTAAAACACATTTCCAATTTTAGCACTTGAATAAACAATATCTCTTTCTCTCTCCGTTCGTTTCCCCAATTTTGAAGGTCGTGATCTCTCTAGAATGACGTCACTGTTCTATCCACCGTTTCTCTCCATTTCTCTCCATCTTTTGCCAAGTGTATTGATACATGTAGTGGTTGATCTATAACTTGTTTTATTTAATCCGAGCCCGATCATCTTGTTGGTGAACGGCCTCTACTCCTTTTACTCTGGACCTTTCCCATTATTATAAACTGATCTACATTATCACCTGGTCTTCTGGCTACATGTCCAAAATACTGAAGAAGTCTTTTTAGACACAGCGATGATAATCTTACGATTATATTTAATAACATAAATAATATATACATCTATAAATGATAGAACAATTAGCAATTTTCATGTGGAAATTCTGAGATTTTACATCTGGGAAATTATTGCTACAGGTAACTGAGGAAAGATTTCTGCGTTTAAAGCTAAACCATAATCCCTTGCAAAATCTTACAAAAATGGCTGAATCAAAATATATACCGAAAAAATATAAGAATGATCCTTTTTCTGGAGACACTAATGGTCAATTAGACAAGTAACCCTTATGTATAAATAAATATGGTCATGTTGAATTTTTAGATATGACAATTAGCGATTAAGACACCGACTTGTTAACTTCATTTAGTATTTTAAGAGCCGCTGCGGAAAAGAGGTCTTCTATAATATATATATATATATATATATATATATATATATATATATATATATATATATATATATATATATATATATATATATATATATATATATATATATAATGCAACGTCTCTCTGTCTGTCCGTTAGTGCGCTTTTCACTGGAGAACCCCTTATTCGATTTACGTACTTTTTTTTAAAACATACATATGTTCTCTGGCCAGGTTATAGGCTATATTTTATTACGATAGGTAGCATAAGGAATGAGCAGTGACGATAAAAGTGAATGAAGTCGGAAAAAAGTTTGCCGCCAGCGCGTTCCCTTGCAATACACAGCCTAAACCATTAAATATGGAACAATATTATGTAGCAGAGAATATTTATATTCTATAATCTATAATGTATATAAAATGCAATGTCTCTCTGTCTGTCTGTCTGTCCATTAGTGCGTTTATCACGCGAGAACCACTTATCCGATTTACGTGTCTATTTTTAAATTCATACATATATTCTTCGGCCAGGTTATATAATAATAATAATCTATATCTATAATATATATAAAATGCAACGTCTCTCTGTCTGTCTGTCCGTTAGTGCGCTTATCCCTCGAGAACCACTTATCCGATTTACGTGATTTTTTAAATTCATACATATGTTCTCTGACCAGGTTATAGATATATATTTTATTACATCTATAATATATATAAAATGCAATGTATCTCTGTCTGTCTGTTGATGCGCATATCACTGGAGAACCACTTATCCGATTTACGTACTTTTTTTTTAAACATACATATGTTCTCTGGCCAGGTTATCTATGTATAATATATATAAAATGCAACGTCTCTCTGTCTATCTGTCTGTCTGTCCGTTAGTGCGTTACGTGCTTTTTTTAAAACATACATATGTTCTCTGGCCAAGTTATAGGATATATTTTATTGCGTTAGGTAACATACAGAATAAGCAGTGACGATAATAGTGAATCAAGTCGGAAAAAAGGTTACCGTTAGCGCGTTCTCTTGCAATACACTGCCTAAACCATTAAATATGGAACAATATCATGTTGCAAAGAAATATAATATATATAAAATGTAACGTCTCTCTGTCTGTCTGTCTGTCCATTAGTGCGCTTATCACTTGAGAACCACTTATCCGATTTACATGTTTTTTATAAATTTATACATATGTTCTATATAATTCGATATAAGCCTAAATAATGGGAGTTATGGTGAGATAATGGGAGATAAGGAGAAATAATGGGAGATAAGGAGAAATATTGCGAGATAAGTCGAGATAAGCCTAGATCATGGGAGATAAGGTCAGATAATGGGAGATAAGAAGAAATAAAGGGAGATAAGGAGAAATAATGGAAGATGAGCAGAGATAAGCTTAGATAATGGAAATTATGTAGAGATAATGGGAGATAAGGAAAAATAATGGGAGATAAGGAGAAATAATGGCAGATATTTTATTACGTTAGGTAACATAAGGAATAAGCAGTGACGACAGTAGTAAATCAAGTCCACGCGAGCGGAGGCGCGGGCACGGCTAGTAAAGAGATAAAGGTTAAAAAGAGATATTTTGTCACCGATCGATATTCGATTTGACTAAATTCACAATTTTTGCCGGTCATGTCTTTTTCAAAAATTCGCTAAAATAGCACAATAAAATCTGCGCCACCGGATTTTGTGTACGTATTTACCGAATGTCAAACTATTATCCATAATAATATTATTCCTTTCGACAATGGGAAGTGGTTTAGGTTAATTAATTATCAATATTCGTAGTATTTCTACAGTCTTATTATTGACGTCGATGCGTTCCGTTAGAAAAAAAATTACCAAACAAGTGGAAACCGTGTATATTACGTTTATACCTAAATAAATTGTAATGTAGAGAAGGTAAAATTATAAAAGTGTAATTGTACTCGAGTGTAGCGTTATGTGACAGTCATGAGGTGTGTTTCCCATGCGTGACGACATTAAGACGTTATCGGACGTAAACAATTTGCATGAATACGAATACCTAACTATTTTTTTTGTTTAAATTTTAACCACAGTAAAATTGAGCAAGGCCTGTGGTAAGAAAGTTTTGATTGCTTAATCTTAATACTAGGAGAATTAAGCTGCAAATTACAAAAACTTTTAAATATTATTTAAAAAGATTAACCGACTTCTGAAGTATTTTGCTTCTGTATGATGTGTGTTTCTCAAAAAGACATAAAGCGTTCAAATAAGCCCTAAAAGCAAGCACAAGCTTTAAAAATATTTTATCTTTATCCATCCAATTTTTCATATTTTTCAATAACCAATAAATAATTCTGTATCTGTATCTCATAGAAAAATACAGAACTTCCAAAACTTCAAAGTGGGTTTGCCGTGGCAAGCTTAAGATCTCAGAATTTCTTTACGAATCACGCAAACACTCAGGTAACTTATATATTATGTAGCTCTGATTAAATAAGGCACAAACTATTAATTTGCCAATGTAAAAACCACTGAAAATAAGCAAGATCCATATTTCAGTAGTCTAACCACTTTTCTCTCATTTGTCAATCCATCTCGAGACGCGTTTCGTTTTATCGCGACTCATCAGTCGAGCTAGAAGCGATAAACGATAGAAGAAAACTTGCGTAACATCGTGGTAAAATAAATTGTACTTAAAACTGAAAAGTACACCTGCCCTCAATCGGTATCAACGGAGAACTGGTCAGCAAATTGCCAACAGTTACTACAGCCAGCGCGATTGAACAGGGTTTCACCCCATGCATATAAATCAATATATAACCACTAAAAGTGAACAGTTTCAGTAGTCTACCGACTGTTCTCTCATTTATCAATCCAGAGAGACGTGTTTTACCTTATCACGGGTCATCAATCGCGCTAGAATCGACTAACCATAGAACAAAACTCAAAGTACTTAATTCCGTACTGGCGTAACATCGTGGTAAGATGCTATAAATTGTACCTAAAACGGAAAAGCATACCTGTCCTCAATCGAGGGCCATCTAGGATCACATAACAAAACTTGTACGAAGCAGTTAAAGTGATAATTTATGATATCGTACCACCATGTTACGCAAGTACGTACGTTTGGGGCTCCGCTCCCAAACATACACTGCATTTGTTGGATTCTGTTCAGAGAAGAGCGGTCCGTCTGATTGGGGACCCGGAATTGATTCGCTGGAACATCGAAGAACGGTTGGCGACTTGAGTCTGTTCTACAAGTATTTTCATGGAAAGTGTTCGAAGGATGTAGCCCGCTTAATTCCTCCTAAAGCGGTGCATGTTAGAAATACACGTCGCGCTGGTGCTTCGCATTCGTATGAGGTTCAGCTTGTTACTCCGCGTACGACGCTTTTCAAGCAATCTTTTATATGGAGAACGTCATCCTTTTGGAATAATTTGCCCAGCGCTATGTTTCCCACCGAGTACAATTTACAGCGATTCAAGAACAACGTGAATCGCTTTTTCCGCACTCGTGCCGCTCCTGGAGCGCTTTAGGGACTTCCCTGCAGCACGTTTGCTAGACCAATAAAAAAAAAAAAAAAAAAAAAAAAAAAAAGTACGGCATTAAGTATTTTGAATTTCGTTCTCTTAAAAAGTTATCATCACGTTTAAAATGTAACAGTAAGTCTAGTCTCATTGTTATTTGGTGGCGTATTATAAATGTTTTTTTTTTCAAATTAATATTAATGTTTGCTCTAGGCAGTCCTTCTCTGCCCACTTCAATAAGCCATCGGTACTCCTGCACCGGAAAGCAAAGAGCGGATGTGGCGGTTCCGCAGCGCTAGTCATCGCATAGTCGGCCTGTCTGTCCCTGCCCATTACCATGATGGGTACTTTTTCTCTCACTTCGCATAGAATACATATTTGGTTTCTCGTGGGACAAGACTTTCTTACTAAATAAGGTTTTAATTCTAGCGTCTGATGGATAGGGCGAGGTAATAAGTAGACATAAAAAGAAAAAAACTGACAAATGTATAAAGTATAGTATTACATTAGGCAATCGTTTCTATTAACTTCACAGTAAGCATTAGTGAATTTTATTTAACTTCTATAAAAAAATTGCCTTGTTTCTACAATTTTTATTTTCCTTGCCAAAAGAAAGTTATGCATTCGTGAAAAAATTACACTTTGAAATTTTTGTGTTTCATCACGTTTTAGGATTCGTAGATCACGAAAAATATAGGCACTCATATCCGTCGATCTGTTTGTCTGTAGGTCTGATGAAAGGGGCTGCTTCTAGTATATGGAAATTAGATTATTTTTACATTACTTGCAATTTTAGTGGGAGAAAAGAGTGAAAGAGGAGGAGTGGTTAAATATGGTATAGTTTCAATAATATTATGGAGGTTTTTCCAGGTTTTTGGCTGCGTTAGTGAACAAATTTTAAGTAAGATTATTTACTATAAATAATTATGCAGCGTATAAGGAAAGATAGTGGAAGGGGTGAGGATCATTAAATATTGTATAATTTCAATGTAATTATGTTATGAGCGTTTTTTTCTGCTTTTTGGTTGCAATATCTTGTAAAATTTTAACTAATTATTTTTAGTAAAAATGAAAAGAATGGGGTAGAAAGGTACAAGGGTTGTTGCTTATGTCTATTTCAGTGTATTTTTTTTATTTCCAGTTTTAACAGAAATATTATGTAGAAGAGATTGAGATCTGGTTACCCACCTAAAAAAAATTTTAGAAATATGAACAGTTACTTTTCTGTTTTTATTTTCTTTGCATTGTATTCATCGCTATTTTTCTTTACAATTTATGGTTTTTAGAACACGAAACACATATAAGGTATACAAGTATGAAATGCGGATTTCAAACAGCAGATGGTGCACCAATGCAGTTTGTGCTATAAAGATTTGATACTGCTCCATTTTGTTGTGTCATCAACAAGTGTCAGACGCGCACGAGTGATAAATTGAAAAAGTGTGTGCATAGTGTTGTGTTGTTGTGTTTAATATGTCGAAATTTATACCGAACAAAGAGCATTCGCGGACAGCATTAATTTTTTGTTTTCATTTGAAGAAAACTGCTGTTGAATCATACCGATTACATGGAGAAGCTTATGGTGAACATGCTCCGTCGCAAGATACGTGTGAACGATGGTTTCGGCGTTTCAAAAGTAGTGACTTCGAAGTTGCAGACAAGGAACGTGAAAAACCGCCAAAAAAAATACGAAGATGTGGAATTATAAGCATTGTTGGACGAAGATGATTCGCAAACACAAAAACAACTCGCCGAGCAATTGGGCGTTAGTCAACAAGCTGTTTCCAATCGGCTACGAGAGAAAACCGCAAAAACAGGTGTGACATTTGGCTCGCTCGGTACAAAAGGAAGTCGTTTTTGCATCGTATAGTTACTGAAAAGTGGATTTATTTTGAGAATCCGAAGCGCAAAAAATCATGGGTAGACCCAGGCGCACCATCCACATCGACTACAAGACCGAATCGCTTTGGCAGAAAGATGATGCTCTGTGTTTGGTGGGACCAGAGGGGCGTGGTCTATTATGAGCTGTTAAAACCTGGGGAAACGGTTAATACTAGACGTTACCAACAACAATTGACCGATTTAAACCGTTCGCTGCTTGAAAAAAGGCCAGAATACCGAAAGAGGCAACACAAAGTCATTTTTAGTGTTCCGTACGGAACACTTATAAGATCACTTCGGTGTCTGTCTGTTTGTCTGTCAGTCTGTCTGTCACATCCGATTTTTTCCGAAACTATCTGACAGAAAGTTGAAATTTGGTAATAATATAGGAATTGATGGCCTCATCAGAGCCATGTAGTTTTAAGAGTTAAATTTTGACTTAAGGGGTTAGTTTTGGGGGGTGAAATCGGAAGTGAAAAAAAAAAATTTTTACTAGGTCATCGAGTGTGATGTCAAATGAAAGCTTGTGAAAACACGAGTAAAAAATATATATATAATGTAATACTTGCGCGCACTTTTCTTTGTATTATTTTTAAAAAATCGCGAAAAATCGCTGTCCCGCGCCTTATCTCGAAAAGTACTTATCAAAAATTTTTGAAAAAATTCCGGAATATTCTCCACGGGGTGTAGATTGAACGAAATTTAATAATTTAAATATAAAATTTAATAATTTTTCTGGTATTTAAAAAAAACAAAAATTTCAAGGTCATCAGATTTCAGTAAAGATTGGAAACAAACTTTATTGAAAACTCATTTAGGATGTGTTTTGTGAAGTCACTGGTTATTTTATACATCTGTAACAACATTTTTTATTTTAAAAGCAATCAACGTACGGAACACTAAATGCGCAAGTTCAACTTGCACTTGACCGGTTATTCTTTATGACAATGCTCCATCACATACGGCCAAACTAGTTCGCAACACGTTGGAACCACTCAGCTGGGAAGTTCTAACCCATGCGGCTTACTCACCAGACTTGGGTCCTTCGTATTACCACTTGTTTGCATCGATGGGTCACGCACTTGCTGAGCAGCACTTTGGTTCGTACGAAGATGTGAAAAAATGGCTCGATGAATGGTTCGCAGCAAAAGGGGAAGATTTTTACTGGCGTAGTATTCACAAATTGCCCGAAAGATGGGAAAAATGTATAACAAGCGATGGATACTTTGAATAAAGCACTTTTTATCATTCTTCCGAGTTTAACATGTTTTTTTTTAGAAAAAAAAATCCGCATTTCATACTTGTACACCTGGGGCTGGGTAAATCACATCACCGACAATTATTATTTGTGATAGCTACTTAGGAAAACACATAATCTTTTGAATGAAAGCAAGTTGTATGGTTTTGAACCACCGCGGCTTATGTAAAGTCAGCTTGAGATTTAGTCATGTTTCCTTGGTTATTCTATTTACCAGAAAAACAAATTATAACCTATTTTGTGGTTTATTTATTTATTTGAGAATATACGGGTACATCCCTGTGTTTTATAGTACTTTACAATATAACCATAGCAATAACAGAATGGCTGAAAATGTGGAATGAAACTTACACTCCTACCGTGAAACAATCAACGCCAGAGCATCCCTTTTGAAGGAAGAGGGGGGACCCAAAAAATTCTTCAGCTCCTGGCACTGGTTCATGAATCTCATAGCCCTCAGCAATGGTGAATGATAACCATAATTAGTTTTGTGGAAGCCAGTAAAGAACAATTCAGTTTGCCTTAAATATCTTTGAGGTATATTAAATTTTACCAATGACAATAAAGTAGGACAATCTATCAACCCGTTAATTATCTTATACAGAAAATACTGATCACCCACTAAACGTCTATGAGCTAACAGATTCAAGTTCATATGGGCCCTAATAATGGTCAGCTATTGCCATATCGCACTTATAAGCACACAGTCGTAGAAACCTGTTCTGAATTTTTTCGAGATTGTACTTATGTACTTCAAAAATTTGTGGTGCACAAATAATTTTTTAATATCTTTTCTCCAAAGAAAAATAGAAAATGAAACACAAGTACTCACTCGCATCGCTTTTTTCGTGGTTTATCCTATACCAAAAAACTGAATATCTCTGTTTTCCAAAAAATTTAAATCAGTGAACTCATTTAACTGTAATGTGCGAAAAAATATATCTTTAAACATCCAAAGTAAATCGGAAAACCGTGTATTTTAACCTCGAATATTTCCAATATGGAAGGTATTACATCCTCTGCCGATGTCTTGTACATATTAAATTACGTCGTTATCGAGCTCCCGCTGAAAGGCTTAAATTACTACGATACACCTCTCCAATGTCTCACCATAAATTGCTAATTACTTTGAATAATGAATGCCCCTTTAACCCCTTCCATACATCCTTGCTTAATTGAATTGCCCATTAACGAAAATCGATTCGAAAATATAACAAGTGGAACAGATTTCGGCAATGTAGTCAATTTTAACAAAAACTAAACTATTTTAGAAAAAAATAAGTATTTTGAGATCAGTAAATGAGTAACTCCCTATGCTCCCCTTCTAAAAAATTGCGGGTTCCTATATTTTTCGTTCTTCATGCATCATTACTAGTCACACTGGAAATCAACCTGAGCAAGACAAAGATGATCGATCGATTACCATCGAAAATCGGCCATTAGAAAGCATATCCGAATATATATAGGTCGGACAAAAAATACTACTAGGAAAGGAGAACCAAACAGCACCTCGAAGAGTGGATCTTGATTGGGCAGCTTTTGGTAAACTCGGGTTTATTTTCGGATCACGAGACATCGCTGTAAGCCTCAAAAGGAGTACGAGTCATGCGTACTGCCAGTTCTCACCTACGGTCTTGAAACGACGTAAGTCGATGACTTCGAGTGGCGCAGCCTGCAATGGAGAGAGCTATGCTTGGAGTGAGCTTAAAAGATAGAATCCCAAATGAGGAAAAAAACACGGAGGACATGAATGCGCTGGAAAGAGCGGTTCAACTAAAGTGGAGATAGGCTGGCCACGTAACGAGAAAGAACAACGACAGATGGGCCTGCAAACTTACAGTATGGCGCCCGAAGGAGAGTAAGAGAAGGTGGCGAGGTGACATCCAGAATATTGGAGGAAAAAATTGGAACAAAACGGCTTTGGACAGGGAAAGATTTGGATGAGGCCTACATGCAGGAGTGCATGAGAGCAGGCTGAAAAGAAAAAGAAGATGTTTTTTGTAATTTAAAATGTGAAGAAACACAAAAATCTTGGAATGTGATTTTTTCAGTACATTATTTCTTTGAACAAGGTAAATGAAACCACGCTGAAATAATAAGTCTTGTCAAAAAAGGAAAACAATGTTGAATGAGAAAAATTGTATTAAAAAATCTAAAGCAGAATAAAATAATTACTGACCTTGCCTACCTTACCGAACATCTAACGAGGTTCAATACATTTAGTTGATATCACCTTTCAAAAGGTTAAGCTTGCTAAACAAAGACGAAAACATAATCGCATTATCGATTTGGTGTTACGAATATACCAGCTTATAATTTATCGGTTTTAAGATTCAACTGGGTGAAATGAGATTAACTCCAAATCGTTAAATGCTGTTACCACTTCAGGTATCAATTTCTTATACAACTTTCCAAATTTTATTTTTTTTTTATTTTCGACTCTAAAAATTATGAAAGTAAATCACATTTCAGACAACATATGTATTTTTGTTTAACGTGTTTGTTGTTTTTCTATCGCTATGGATTTTCTAAAATATTCGCTTAATTTAAAAATACAAAAAGTAAGAAAAGAAATTTGATATCGAACGCACGTTCGGTGCATAGCAAGCATACCTTTTTGTTCTTTCGAGTATCCATTAACGGTCCAAAAATAAAATCTGGAAGTATGCACACTCGAAAACTGGAATTAAATTAAGGCGATACTCTGGTATAAAATAAAGATGTTCTCGGCCGACGCATTAGTTCTTCGTAAGGCTGTTTTTAACTGACAAAATTCTTGGCACCAATTAGTATTTACAAATTTATTAGGGGAGTACCTAATACAAAGAATGTCAGGTACTTTCTTTCTTTCAAAATCTAACTTACTTTAATACGAGGAATATATATATATAACACATGGGCTGAAAAGTCCCGGGCCTAACAAAGAAAACACGGTTTTTTTGGTTCAAAATTAGCTTTATTCATCAACGTAATCTCCATCAAGAGCAACTCAATCATTCCAGCGCCGCTCTAACATTTCAATACCACTTTTGTAGAACGATTTATCTTTTGCCTCAAAATAGGCCTCAGTTTCAGCGATAACCTCTTCATTCGTGCGAAATTTCTTACCGGCGAGCATTTTTTTCAGGTCTGCGAACAGCCAGTAGTCGCTGGGAGCCAAATCTGGCGAATACGATGGATGTGGGAGCAATTCGAAGTTCAATTCATGTAGTTTTGCCATTGTTTTGATTGACTTGTGACACGGTGCGTTGTCTTGATGAAACAAAATTTTTTTCTTTGCCATATGCGGTCGTTTCTTTGCAATTTCGGCCTTCAAACGCTCCAATAACGCTATATAATATTCACTGTTGATGGTATTTCCTTTCTCAAGATAGTCGATGAATATTACACCACACACATCCCAAAATACCGAGGCCATAACCTTTCCAGCCGATTGTTGTGCTTTCGGGCGCTTTGGACGAAGTTCACCAGTTGCTGTCCACTCAGATGACGATCGTTTTGATTGCGGAGTGAAGTGATGGATCCATGTTTCATCCATTGTCACATATCGACGCAAAAATTCCGGTTTGTTACGTTTAAACATGGCCAAACACTGCTCAGAATCATCAACACGTTCTTGTTTTTGGGCAACAGTGAGCAAACGCGGCACCCACTTTGAACAGAGCTTTCTCATAGTCAAATGCTCATGCAATATAAAGCCAACACGTTCTTTTGATATCTTTACGATGTCAGCTAACTCACGCAACTTCACTTTTCGATCATTCAAAACGATTTTATGGATTTTTTTTTTGATGTTTTCTGGTGTTACCGCCTCATTTGGGCGTCCACTGCGTTCTGCATCATCGGTGTCTCTACGACCACGTTTGAAGTCAGCAAACCAACGTTTTATTGTTGTTTCTGATGGAGCGGAGTCCCCATAACACTTTTCAAGCCATTGCTTCGCTTGAACGGTATTTTTTCCCATCAAGAAGCAGTGTAAAATTAAAACACGAAATTGTTTTTGATCCATTGTTTTGAAAATAACAAAAGTAGCGTCACTCTTAGCACAATAACTCACAAACTAATGAATAGAATATCATGAAATTTTAACAGCTGTCTTTTGAAGGTTAGTATTAACTGAAAAAAAGGTGACTGCAATAAAACTAGCGCCATCTATGTGTTAGGCCCGGGACTTTTCAGCCCATGTGTTATATATATATATATATATATATATATATATATATATATATATATATATATATATATATAAATATAAATATAAATATATATTTATATATACATTACTTCATATATATATATATATATATATATATATATATATATATATATATATATATATATATATATATATATACGAGACTGGTTTGAAAAGTCCGTGCAAAAATAAAAACTACTTATGTGTTTGGGGAAAACCTTTTTTATTTTTCGACATAGTCTCCTTTTAGGCTTATACACTTCGTCCAACGATGTTCTAGTTTGTTGATCCCTTCCGAATAATAGGATTTGTCCAAATCTGCAAAATATCCATTAGTGTCTGCAATCACCTCCTTATTTGAATAAAATCTTTGTCCCGCCAACCATTTCTTCAAATTGGGGAACAAATAGTAGTCCGAGGGAGCCAAGTCTGGAGAATAGGGGGGATGTGAAACGAGTTGGAATCCTATTTCCATTAATTTTGCGACCACAACTGCTGAGGTGTGTGCTGGTGCGTTGTCGTGATGGAAAAGGACTTTCTTGTGGGCCAATCGCGGGCGTTTTTCTTGCAGCTCGGTTTTCAAACGGTCCAATAACGATGAATAATATTCACCTGTAATAGTTTTACCTTTTTCCAGATAGTCGATGAGGATTATCCCTTGCGAATCCCAAAAGACAGTCGCCATAACCTTTCCGGCCGAAGGAACGGTCTTCGCCTTTTTTGGTGCAGATTCCCCCTTGGTAACCCATTGTTTAGATTGTTGTTTGGTCTCAGAAGTATAGTATTGTATCCATGTTTCATCCACAGTGACGAAACGACGCTTAAAGTCCTCTGGATTCTTCTGGAACAGCTGCAAGCCATCCTTGCAACACTTCACACGATTCCGTTTTTGGTCAAGCGTGAGCAATCTTGCGGATAGCTTTCTCATGTCCAAATGTTTATGCAAAATATTATGTACCCGTTCAGTCGAGATGCCCACAGCACTAGCAATCTCACGCACCTTAACTCTTCTGTCATCCATCACCATATTATGGATTTGATCAATGATTTCTGGAGTCGTAACCTCCACAGGCCGTCCAGAACGTTCAGCGTCACTTGTGCCCATATGGCCAGTCCGAAAATTTTGAAACCACTTCTAAACTGTTCTAATCGAAGGTGCAGAGTCACCATAATGTTTATCAAGCTTCTCTTTAGTCTCCTGAGGCGTTTTTGCCTTTCATAAAGTAATGTTTAATCACCACACGAAGTTCTTTTTCGTCCATTTCTTGAAAATCACTCGACTTCCTTGATTCACACGAATGCCAAACACAAAGAAATAGACCAATATGGCTGAAACTTGGTGTGCGTTCATTCAAGAGATGCTACTAACTAAACATGACATCGATACGCGCGGTGGTGCCATCTCTCGGACTTTGCACGGACTTTTCAAACCAGCCTCGTATATATATATATATATATATATATATATATATATATACATATATATATATATATATATATATATATATATATACATATATATATATATATACATATATATATATATATATATATATATATATATATACATATATATATATATATATATATATATATATATATATACATATATACATATATATATATATATATATATATATATATATATATATATATATATATATATATATATATATATATATATATATATATATATATATATATATATATATATATATATATATATATACATATATATATATATATATATATATATATATATATATATATATATATATATATATATATATATATATATAGGGGCATATGCCACTCACGAATGTGGAAAATATGTCCCTTAGAAACGAGCCTTTATTTTTTATTGAGGGTTCTATTTTGTGAAAAATCTTCACCCCTCGACCATTAAGTTTTGAATTGAGTGTTAAACTAAGAGAGGACATTTTTTCATTAATGGATCTTGCTCCCCGATTATCGTTTGCCGCTCCCATGTTTGTCGATTGATACGCACTCACATTAATGTTGCTTCGTTTTTAATGTTCTCTTTTTTTCCTTAAAGTAAACCTCCCTACCCGCTTCTAGAATCTAGCTACGACACTGTCTGAAAGTCTTGTTACGTTTTTTTACTTACTTAAACTTCTTTAGCGAAATATTTCTACAAGAAAAACACGTGTAAATCAGAACATCCATTGCAATATTACACTTGCAGGCAAACAAGCTAGTATAAAGTTAGAAGTAAACACCAAGCACAATCGCATTAACTATAAAAAGCACGTAAAATGCTAAATTTCTTTTTAGATTTGAACAACCATGAATAACATATTAATTAATGCGACCGCTTAGGTAAAGTTTTTCGCGCCGCGCTCGCAGTGATTGGAGTGCGCATGCAGCGTTATGACATTACGATCGCGTTTTTGCCACTCGAACTCCATCCGTGGCAATTGTGCGTTAATAAAGGAGCGCGTTTTTCGTTTAGGGTGACTACAGCGAGGATTTCTTTGAAGTAAAAGAAAATTTTGGAATTTTTACCACTTTCCAGAAAAATTTTAGTTTCTGAGTAAAGCCCATGCCCAAATTGGTATTCACTTATAAAATCACTTCGGTGTCTATCTGTTTGTCTGCCTGTTTATCCGTCCGTCTATCCGTCCGTCTGCCACATCCGATTGTCTCCGAAACTATTTGACATAGAAAGTTGAAATTTGGCATTGATATAGGAATTAATGGCATCATCAGAGCCATATAGTTTTGAAAGTTAATTTTGACGTCAGAGGTTAGTTTTGGGGGATGAAATCGGAAATGAAAAAAAAAATTACCAGGTCATCGAGTGGGGTGTCAGTTCAAAAATATATATAATGTAATACTTACGCATACTTTTCTTTGTATTATTTTTAAAAAATTGCGAAAATCGTTGTCCCCCCCTTATCTCGAAAAGTACTAATCAAAAAATTTTGAAAAAATTCTGGAATATTCTTCACAGGGTGTAGATTTTTATTGCATATATTTTTCTAATTCAGCGATTTTTTGAATTTACGTGGTGGTCGGTAGTTAATAAAAACTAACTCGAATCCCTTTTTTATGGTTAGCAGTCATAGTGCCAAATATGACCAGTTCATAGGAGTCTTGTCATGTAATACTTAGGTACAGAAATCCAATCTTTAGTATCATGAGCTATGAGAGGTTTGACATAGGTTCGAGAAAGAAACTTTTATTTATGTGCTTACTTGATATTTTTTATTTTATTTGATTTTAGGCAGATATAAAATATTTCAAGGTCATCAGTTTTCAATAAAGATCAGAAAATAACTTTGTTGAAAACTCATTTGGCGTGTGTTTTGTAAAATCATTGACCATTTTATACTTCCGTAATAAAAATTTTTACTTTAAAACCAATCACAGTACGGAACGCTAATTGCACAAGTTCGACTTGCACTTGGCCAGTTATTTAAATCGTGTGTTTAAAGCAATTTTTTCTAGCCAAAATTGACTTATAGTTAATAAAAATATAAGTACGTATATACATAATTAATTCATATCATACATTACATGTGTAGACGTAAAGATTTGCATGACAAAAATATTACTTTCACATTATTTAATTGTTTAGTTGAATAATTTATTCCTTGTTAGTAGGTATACGCTTATTGAAGTTTTTTTGGTCCTTTCATGAAAGGTTTTTTTTTTACAGGTATTATGATATACTACTGCTTTTACTTTCATTCTTGGGCGTATTTTTTTGTTAAAATTAAAGTTTATTGAGTTAATTATTGTTGAGAGAAAGCACAAAGTCATTGATAAGTATGTATGTATTATATAACCTCAAAAGTTTTTAATCTGACAAACAAGGTTTATTAAAGTATATTTCCAATAAAAAAATCCGAACGAACTGTTGTTCTGCTATTTTAGCGGCGGCAAATACCGTTATTTTTTCACATTTTAACGCTTTTGACTCACTATTTCTTAAATATCTCAGCTACTGTTCTTTGTTATGCGACAAAAAAATTCATTTTACTCGTCATAAAATTGCCTAAAAAACTGCGTAGATTGCATTTATATATATATATATATATATATATATATATATATATATATATATATATATATATATATATATATATATATATATACAGTCCCTGGCCAAATTATTAGACGCACTGCAAGATTTCATGTAAAATATTAATTACCGAGTGATATTGTACCGTTTTATTATTTTAAATTGATTTGTTTTTTATTTTTATATTATCCAATCAATTACCTATTTATTTGACATAAATAAAACAGCATTAATTTAGAAAAGCATAAGTTTATTAAGTTTTAAAGAAAAGTGAAATTAATGTTAGTAAAAGTCAATATTTAGTTGAGCCACCTTTAGCCGCTATCAAAGCTTTAATTCTGCGCGGCATGCTATCAATGCAAGATTGTACTGTCTCCTGCATTTGAGGATGATGATTCCACACATGAATAATCTTTTCTAGGAGCTGGGTTTTGTTGGGAATCACATCTTTAGCCACTTCTCTTTTCATCAGCTCCCCCACACATTTCCAATGGGGTTCATATCAGGGCTATTACCCGGCCAATCCAACAGAGGGATATTTTTTTCTGCCAAAAAAGCTTTAACAGACCGAGCAGGGTGGCAGGGAGCTCCATCTTGCATGAAAGTGAATGGTTCCCCATTTGGAAACCATTCTCTGAGCTGCGGAATCAACTGATTTTGTAATACTCCTTTGTACTGATCTTGCCTCATTATTCCTTTGACGACGTACAGACGTCCAGTGCCCTTGCCGCTGATGACTGACCAAATCATCACTTTGGTGGGATGTTTAACCGTCGGGACGACACAATCAGGATGAAAGTTTTCTCCATGACGACGACGCACATACTGAGCTTTATTCTGCAAAATTTCGAATGTGCTTTCGTCACTGAAGCAGACCTGTCAAAAATAGGAAAAATATATAAACTTCCATGTTTATTTGCTTTATTTAACTGAAAATGATAATAATGTATCAATTATTGATTAAATTGCTGTATCTTACCGATCTCCAGAAGTCCACATCTTTGTCTTGCCATTGTTTGGCCCACTTCAGGCGCTTTGCTTTCATTGCAGCTGTTAACTTGGGCTTCCTGGCGGGGCGACAGGCCTTAAAATCTAATTCTTTCAATTTTCTTCGAACAGTGCGCTCAGAAGTATTTACGCTAGCATCCTGGAGTTGTGATTTTATTACCTTTGTGGTAGCAAATCTGTTTTCTACACAAATTTTCTTCAAACATCTCTCTGGCCGTGGAGTGAAAATTGGTTTTCTACCGCATCTTTTCTTTCTTTTCGGGCTTAATTCCTTCCCTGACTCAATTTTCTTTTTTATGCGTCGTACACTAGCTTCAGAAACCTCCAATCTTCGTGATATTTCTCGGTTTGTAAATGTTTTCGCAATCACAAGGGCCTTCACTTCAGCTTTTTTACGTGGTGAAAGATCGCCTTTTCTACCCATAATGAAAATAGTCCAGTTACTTTTTTAAAACACTGCATACAAAATAAACTAATAACTGAGTAGTATAAAACTGTTAAACAAACAACCACAGTCCATAAAGCCACAGAAACACGTCCGTACCTGACTCGATTCCGATCGCGACTGATACAGGTTTGTACTTGTTTACGTTCATGTATCACTTTGTCAACACAGTGTTGCCATATGTTAAAAATAAATACAAATATGTAGTCTACAACAATTCTTTTAAATAAAAATCAATAATATTGTAGTTTAAATATACCATAAAAACTCTTAAAAAACATAAAATTACTAAAAAAAATACAGTGCGTCTAATAATTTGGCCAGGGACTGTATATATATATATATATATATATATATATATATATATATATATATATATATATATATATATATATATATATATATATATATATATATATATATATATATATATATATATATATATATATATATATATATATATATATATGTATATATATATATATATATATATATATATATATATATATATATATGTATATATATATATATATATATATATATATATATATATATATATATATATATATATATATATATATATATATATATATATATATATATATATATATATATATATATATATATATATATATATATGTATATATATATATATATATATATATATATATATATATATATATATATATATATATATATATATATATATATATATATATATATATATATATATATATATATATATATATATATATATATATATATATATATATATATATATATATATATATATATATATACATATATATATATATATATATATATATATATATATATATATATATATATATATATATACATGTATATATATATTATATAAAGTACATAACCTAAAAAAAATTGTTTACTACGGCAAATTGAAAAATGATTTTTTACGGGTAACTTCCGTTTAATTAATTTGATATTATGCTTCAAATTGTAGGAAAATATAATTTTATATTAAAAAAAAATTGTCCCAAATTTTATTCAAGAATATTAAGAGGATTGGTTAAAATTCGCATTTGAGTCCAAATATTATTACGGATTTTTGTTGTCGGCAAAAGGTCGTAGGAATGTAAAAAATGCACTAAAATAGAAGAAAAGTTGCCCTGCGTTCAAAATTAGGCTGAGAAAACCCGTTTACATTATGTTGGCACTGTTTCAAAGAAGTTAAATCGATTTCCAAGCTGTATATATATATATATATATATATATATATATATATATATATATATATATATATATATATATATATATATATATATATATATATATATATATATATATATATATATATATATATATATATATATATATATATATATATATATATATATATATATATATATATATATATATATATATATATATATATATATATATATATATATATATATATATATATATATATATATATATATATATATATATATATATATATATATATATATATATATATATATATATATATATATATATATATATATATATGTATATATATATATATATATACATATATATATATATATATATATATATATATATATATATATATATATATATATATATATATATATATATATATATATATATATATATATATATATATATATATATATATATATATATACATATATATATATATATATATATATATATATATATATACATGTATATATATATTATATAAAGTACATAACCTAAAAAAAATTGTTTACTACGGCAAATTGAAAAATGATTTTTTACGGGTAACTTCCGTTTAATTAATTTGATATTATGCTTCAAATTGTAGGAAAAATATAATTTTATATTAAAAAAAAATTGTCCCAAATTTTATTCAAGAATATTAAGAGGATTGGTTAAAATTCGCATTTGAGTCCAAATATTATTACGGATTTTTGTTGTCGGCAAAAGGTCGTAGGAATGTAAAAAATGCACTAAAATAGAAGAAAAGTTGCCCTGCGTTCAAAATTAGGCTGAGAAAACCCGTTTACATTATGTTGGCACTGTTTCAAAGAAGTTAAATCGATTTCCAAGCTGTACTCAAAAATTTCTAAAAATCATGAAAATTTTACGGCATTTGCCTCCACTATATTGTATCATTTTAATAGTTTTATGGTCCTTTTACACGGTCATATCAGTCCTCAGTTCAGTTTCAGTCGAACTGTCCGTTTTTCTTATGTGTAAAAAGGAAAAACTGAAAATAGAACTAAAACGGAGACTGACACCTGACGGTATGGGGTTCCTTTCTTCCACTTCAACGCCACAGCTAAGGCTACTGCAGTGAGATAGTCTTCATACATGAGCTAGGTTACACATGTACACTTTGGGACAGTATGACAACACGCGTTTGAACGCGAAACACACATAACACTTTGAAAGTGTAACTCGGGCTGAGAACTGAACGGACGGTGTAAAAACAAACCTCCTTCCGAACTGACATGGAACGGAAACTGAAACTGAGCCGGAACTGAGAACTGATATGACCGTGTAAAAGGACCATTATGACAGTTTTTCCTGATTTTGGGTTTCTAATAATTAATAAACTAAGTAACCGAATTTATAGTCAAATACAAAAGTAGTTTAATGGGCTGAGTAGGGGGATTAGAGAGGCGAGCTATTTTGCAATTTGCGTGTAGTCGAGGAATGGAAAAATTATGTTATTTTTTTACTATTTCCGGTTTTAACAGTACTAATTTATGAAGAGATGCGATTATAGTCTAACCTCAAAACAAATATTTCGACTTTATAACTTGCATATAGATGGGATGAATACAAATTTTTCGATAAGAGTATAAGTAATATGATCATAAAATAATAAAAAAAAGCAACAATTGAGTTGATTGTTAAACTTAAGGATTCACTAGAAATAATAGCTTCGTAAATCTAAAACTATTCTACAATGCAAATTAGAAACACTTAACCCATTTTCGTACATTATTTTTGCTCCATTCAGACGACCATTTTCTTTGAAAACCATTCGGTTCAGTAAACTAGATAGTTAGACTGTTCAAACACTTGGAAAAAATCTGTGGCAGACCGTTCGCTTCGTCCATTTATGGCAATTTTTCGAATGACTTTAAAAGCTTGGCTAATTTTAACCATTATCTCTTTTATAGTCTGCCCCATTTATGGTTCCTTATGTTATTTGAGATTTTATTATTATTATGGTAATTCCATAAGTGATATGTTAAGTTCCTTGTTTCCTTTAACGACTTTTTTATGAATAAAACACTTAAAAAGTGATAGTGAAAATGATAGCAATATATCATCTAGATTTATGCAAATTAGTATCAAGCAGTAATAAGGGCCCCAGAGTTTTACGTAATAACTAATCATTCTCTCTTAACTCTGGCTTTTGGAAATGAAATGTTTTTGTCGGTCATCCAAGATTGGATATCCCTTTTCAGCCAACCCAAGGTTGGAACTAGGGATTGCAATCGAGCAAATTGAGATCCCGCAATCCCGCGGAATCCAGCATCATTTGAAGGCCTGGGAGATCCCGCAATAGCTTCTGAACTCGTCGACGAATCGCGCGAAATCCACTCAAATCTGCCGCCCTTTCAATCGCTTAGAATCCAAAAAAAAATATGATCAAGGGTTGAAGATACCTGATCGTACGTTTACGATGCCGAAAAAGAATAAGATACGTCAAGAAATGAAAAATGTTTTATGCAGAGTTATTAAAGATGACGTCGAAAATGTAGAACTTGTAGAAGTTGTAGCGGCTGCAAATGACAGCCAAGACTCTTTGCAAAATAATTTGACGTTACAAGAGGAACTAAAAATGCAGATAAAGCAAAACAATGAAGACTACACTAAACGGACAGGAACTAGAAAAGAGAAAGATTTTGAAAATGTATTAAAAAAAGAAATGACGGCATATGAAGGAAAATATTTGACTTTGCTGCACGACTATTTATTTACGCTCAAACCAACAAGTGTAGAGGCTGAAAGAGCGTTTTATGGCCGCTGGCTACATATGTAGTTCTATAAGAAGTAGATTGGAAGATAACACAATTTATACTATTTGTTTTTTAAGACTATTTTTCCAAAAAGAGAAGTGACTTAATTATTTAAAATACTTTTATAATTATTTTAAAATTTGATGTTAAATTGATGACAAATTGTAGACTAGCTTGATAATATTAGATATATAAAAAAAATAAGCAAGTTAATCCCCCCAAAGTTACTAGCATTTAAATAATAAGAAGCCAAAGTCTAAAATAATTTTGTTAACTAGAGTACTACCAATTGATTTTTGTACTTTTTATTAAACTTGGTTTGATTATAGATAAAATAAACGCTTTATTTACTGTAGTGAAGTCCTTGGGTGGATCGTCAGTTTTCTGGAGGGTCGTACACAGTATGTCCGTATTAATAATTGTATTTCTAAAGAAATAAAAGTTCTTTCAGGTGTGCCTCAGGGGTCTCACTGTGGTCCTTTACTGTTTCTGCTTTTCGTTAATGACATCGGCAAGTTTATACAACACTCTAAATTCCTCATGTTTGCAGATGATCTAAAAATGTTTAAAACGGTTAACACGTTGCAAAATTGTCACTCTCTTCAGGAGGATGTTCATGGCCTCTATAGATGGAGTACCCTGTATGAGTTGAACTTGAATATTAAGAAGTGTGTTAGCATTAGTTTTGGTAGAGCTAGACGGAACTTTACTTTTGAGTATAACATTAATGGCAGCAAGCTGATGCATGTTAGTGAAATTAATGATCTGGAAGTTCTTCTTGACCAGAAACTTACTCTCAATAGGCACATTTTGTCAGTTGTTCAGAAAGGTTACAAAAATCTGGGGTTCATCACGAGATACTGTAGGGACTTTTCCTGCTCTACGTTTAAACTGTTGTATTGTTCAATTGTGAGATCGGGGCTTGAGTATGCCGCTGTGGCATGGTCTCCTCATTACAATGTATATATAGAAGCGATTGAGGCGGTACCACATAGACCACCACAACCTTAGAGGCATTTTGGGTATTTCGACCCTGGAGACTAGAAGACTCCCTTGTGACCTGCTTCTGGCTTTTAAGTTAATAAATGGGCTGGTTGATTGTCCCTATCCCTTGGACAAGTTAACATTTAATGTTTCTCGTCGCACTAGAGGCAGAGACCTGTTTGGTATTCCCTTTCATGCGACTAATTACGGCTATTATGGACCCATGTCCAGAATAATGAGGCATTTCAATCAGTTTGATATCAGGATTCATGGCTCCATTGATTGATCGTTAAAAAGTTGTGATATTTGCTTGCTGTGAAACTAGTTTTAATGATCTTGTGATGTTGGATTCTCTGTATGTTTATGATTTTTATTATGTTTAGTTGTTTTAATTATGTTTATAATTGTGTAAATTGGCGTCGTTAATAAATAAATAAATTTCATAAAATGTAAACCTACGCGGGATACCGCGGGATTAGCACCAATCACCCCCCAGGATTGAAAACACTGTTGGATTGCAATCCCTAGTTGGAACTCGTTCTAATTTTTTAGAATGATAACTTGCAATCTTCAAATACATCGGAATTCATATCTTCGTGATAATCTCCTGTTTTCTTGGATACGAATGTTAAAAGACCTCCGTCTACAAAACCACTTTCGCTGCCAATATGCGTAATAATTAACCTACATCCCTTACCAGATTGCGGTTTACGACCAGTAGACAGACGTTCATTGAATGCCTGGCGAGCATTTTTGATATTCCCATCTTGCCAAACTTTCTCGACTATACACCCTTCATATATCCTTCAGACCTAACTTTCCTCCTTTTCCAATGTACAATTTCTCCACTTTCTATCAATAAAGATTTTCTTTCACACTTTTCCCAATAAAAATTCATACAACACACAAACACTCCATAGTTTTTCTCTGCTCATTTTCGGTATTTCTGGGTGGCTTATCGGATCATATCCAAAGTTGGAACTCTTTTTTTTCCGTAAAAAACTCATAAACAATACGCCTTACTAAGTTGGGAATGTGGAATCTTTGGCACAATGATACTACTCAGTATATATCACCACTACACCAAACACTTTATTTTTGCACTCGAGGCGCATTTCGCTAACCATGTTAGCTTCACTAGGAGCGATGATTGACTAAAGCTAAACTACAAATCTACCCTATTTATACTTAGCCTAACCCTTGAATTACTCAGGCGGAAGTAATGGCATGGGCAAGGTCATCAGTTCCGGTCAAGTAACCAGTAGAGGGGACTATAAGGAATAGGCCCTCTGTCTTTATTTAAACTACTTTTACATTTTATAATTTCCATACTTTCGTATGCGTTCAACAATCTCCTATCAGATACATTTTTTTATTAATCTTAGATTATCTAATGTTACAATATGATCAGCTTCAAGGGCATGTTCGGCAATGCTAGACTTTTCTGTTCTACTGTATTTTAAGTGTGCTAAATGTTCTTTAAATCGTGTTTTAATTGACCTTTTAGTTTGCCCAACATACTTTTTGTCACAATCATTACAACTAATTTCATAAATTCCACTTTTCTCACAATTAGGAATCTTATCTTTGAGATTTCCTAAGATATAAGATTGTCTGATGACTTATAGACTAAGGTGAGGCTTATCTTATTAAATACCTTATTGAGTCCCTTGCTATATTTCGGATTATATGGTATGGAGTCATGCTTGTTGTTATTTTCTTCGCGTGTAAAAGAGGTGGAATTCTGAATATTAAACCTAAACTTATGTCTATTTATTAGCTTATTTACTAAGTCCTCGTTATAACCATTAACTCTAGTTATATTTCCAATACGATTCCTTTCTTTATTAAAGTTTACTCTATTCAGAGGGAAAGTGACCAAACGATGAACTAAAAAAAATGTAATGAGGCTAATTTGTGTTGTTTGCAATGAAATGAATCATTAGGAATATATCTATCTGTTACTGTGTCCTTCCTATACATATCAAATCCTAATCTATTATTATTTTTAATAATTAAAATATCTAGAAAAGGCAATTGTCCTTTGTTCTCAACTTCGTAAGTGAATTTAATGGAATCATACCGGCTATTTAATTTAGAAACAAAATCATCAATATTTGCTTTCTTTGTATCAAAAATCGCGAAAATATCATCCACATACCTATACCATACCCTTGGGAAATATTTGAATTCTTGACTGGCTTTGGTTTCAAACTTACTCATGAATAAATTGGCTATGGTTAACGCCTTACTGCTTGTTTTGTGTCGTCTGTCAGCAGAAATTTTTTTCTGTCTGGTCTCTTTTTTGGAGAATCTATATCCTCCTCCTTTTTTTCTCTTCAAATTCTGTAAACGGTGGTTTTGTCAACTCCGGTCATTAAGGAATATTTTGTCACACAATCGTCCACACTTAAATCACAATTTTGATCATTTTTAACGTAGTCAAATACATTTTTAACTTACGCTTTTGATTATGGGTTAGCTGCTCGAACTTTTGGCGTTTCGCAGAAGAAGACATTTTGTTAACACACTAACTGACTTGACACTTGGGCATGCTGCTCTAAATACGTATTCCTAGTTGGAACAAATTATTTGATCGGCAATAAAACTTCGTTACAAAAGAGCATTGTCACCTGAAAAATACCTGGAAATAGATAGCACGCCGCTATTATAGGGCTGTCGGTCAGTCCACTGGCATTTTTATTACTACCAGTTTTAAATAAATAGAGTATAGCCATGAAAATGACGTCATATAAAAAATTCTTGGTTGCTAAGTTAATGTTGCTGTTTTAAGTCCCAATCTCATTTGCGACATTTTCTTGTTTAAATATCTGGCGTGAACTACAGCTTTTAATTGGATTGAACCAACTAACTCGAGGAACTATGGTTGCTGAGTCTTAGCTTAAATTTAATATCAGTTCGTTTTTCGGTATCCCCGATTCAGTAAAACTTAGAGATGAAATCCAAAAAATATAATACTACGGCACTATGTCGTAATCAACAAGAACCATCCATTTTAGTTTTATCCAGTGGTCACGTAAATACTCTGTGTTGCAATAAAAATAAAAATTCCTTGTTCAGAGAACGTCTTTAAAAATAGGTTGAATAGAAAATACGGTAAAATATCTTATCTCTAGGTTGCAAGTGTAAATTTTTGTCTTATTTCTCCAAAAAGGCCCACTTTTCACCGAATCCAGTACATAAATATGTCTTGAAGCAAGTAGTAACTCTGTTGTCCATGAAAAATTTATGAACTCTGGATTACGTTTTATATATTTTATTTAGTATGAACACCTCACAATTCTGTATGTTTTTAAAACTTAAAAAGAGTTAAGAGTTACAAGATTCTAAAAAATGCGATTTTAATTTTTAGTCATTTTGAAGATGATACGATGTTGTAGCTAATTGATCTTGGCAAGTTGTGGCATCCACATACATCCAATGTTAGTGTGAATTACTGATTTTTAAAATATTACATCCACACAAGAAAGTAAAGGAAGTACTATTAGGGTTATCATGTCAGCTAATAATTATGGTTGTCCTGCATCAGCTTTAGGCTTTAGTTCATATTAGGGTCACTTCATAAATAATGCAGACTAGTTCCTTGTATATTTTATTTTAGACAAGGTTCCACCATGTTAGCTATACCACGGAAGTTTATTAAATATTCTGGGTGTTCAGATAACCTCTACAGTAATAAACAATAAAGAAAGACGGAATTAAAAATAAAACAGTGAGGGGAAGGAGGAAGGATGTCTAAGAAAACTTCAGTGATATAAAAGAAGAGTAATGTCAGTTGGAATGTTTATTAGAGAGGTAAAGAAAATGCAGGAAAGAATTTGAAGTCTAAAATGGTATTAAGTAGGAAGTTTAACAGGGGACGATGATCAGGATGGAGCTGTGTGAGAAAAACGAATCTATAAAAAGTTATAAATATATAAAAATCTGAAAAGAGAGGAATGAGGAAGACAGGAGAAAAATATTTTTGTTTTAATGCATATTTTTTTTATTTTCCCTGCGAAGTATTTCAAAATATCAACGGCACATTTATCATCGTTTAATTTGTTCCCTTTGGGATAACAGCAATGTGTCACAAATGTTATATAATTAAAAGTGACTTGTGTATGTGATGTATAACAGATAACACTTATTTAGGTAACCGCGAATTCAATATTCAGGGTTTGACTATATGAGAACTTCGTATAATTTCGAAAAAGCATGTAGAGTTGGGTGCGATCGAAATCTATGGATGGAGTTGGTGACGCCGACGAGGGCAAGGGGTTTGGTCAATTACACAGACGAATCAAAAACTTGCAGTATGCAGAAAAGCGCAAGTGGAGCTTTAGCATTCCATTAAGGACAAGTGCAATAATATTCCAGACAGAGATTCCTGCAATACAAGCATGTGTTCATAAGAAATATATGTTCTCTTAGACAGTCAAGCTGCTCTAAAGGCCTTATATGCTACTCATGCCAACTGGTTTGTTAGAATGAATAGCAGGGTTGAACCACTATGGGTTTCAGTACCTTTGGGGATAAAAGGTAATGAAAAAGACGAGTAATTAGGAAGATTCGAAGCTACAAAACCACACAGGGGTGCAAAATTAGCGTTTTGTATACCAAAACAGATGGTAAAAATGACAGTCAACAGAATGGTTATATCAGCAACATTTAGATCATTGGTTTGCAACATGTGGCCAAAGACAAGCTAGGGACGTAATTGGCGGGCCCTCAAAGAATTAACAACTTTGTTTACCAAGGGCCCAGACCAAACTAGTGGTGGGACTGGTCACCGGCCACTGTCATCTGAGGATACATTTACAGAAAATGGGTATCCACCATGGTCCCACGACATGCAGCCTATGTGGTGAAAAGGAGGAAACCTCTATATCCTATATGAAGGTGCTGCTTTAACTTAGAACACACATTAACTATTTGGAGACCTACACACCTAAATTACCACATGAAGGATTTGAAAGGAAGCTTACAAACCTTCTTAAAGGGATGACGCACAGAAGAAAAATGTCCCGAATAGCTGGCCAAAATATGAAGGTATTATTCGATTTCGACAAAACTCGGTATATCGGGCTTTTTGGAACCGCTGATCACGAATACGAAGTTCAAATTTCAAAAAACACAATGACGGCTGCAAAATGACGGACTATTTTTGGAAAAACGTGAGTTATTTCTATGAAACCCTGTATACATGGGTTTTTGGGGTCACTGATTGTGAATATGAAGTTCAAATTTCAAAAAAGGAAATGGCGGCTCCAAAATGGCGGATCGTCCCAACCTAATAGAGGACGGCCCTGAGGTGTTCATTCCTGTTGGTTCCGTGGTTTCCGTTTCATAATTATTTGTTAATGGCACACAGACGTTGAGCCAATCATCAAACTTTGCGAGAAATTGCGTTTGGATTGTGTGGACTTTTTTCCATCTATTTCGGAATTCTGTGATCATTTAGACAATCGGTTTCTTCAAATTGTGAAATTTTTTTGTCACTTCCGCTGCAATAGTGGCAATAATTACATTCATGTTATCATGTAATTGATTTTTGACCAGCAGGAGAATGTCCTTTCTTGTAAAAGAAATTTCTAGTTTGTCAGACGCATTTTCTGTAAAAATAAAAACTACATACATTTTAGTTCATTATTTTCTACTAATTTTGAGTAATTGTTGTAAATCTATAATATATATAAAATGCAACGTCTCTCTGTCTGTCTGTATGTCTGTCTGTCTATCCGTTAGTGCGCCTATCACTGACGAACCACTTATCCGATTTACGTGCTTTTTTTTAAAACATACATATGTTCTCTGGCCAGGTTATAGGCTATATTTTATTACGATAGGTAGCATAAGGAATGAGCAGTGATGTAAAATAGCGAATGATGTCGGAAATAAGTATGCCGCTAGCGCGTGCCTTTGCAATACACAGCCTAAACCATTAAATATGGCACAATATTATGGAGCAAAGAATATCTGTAATCTATAATCTATAATATATATAAAATACAATGTCTCTCTGTCTGTCTGTCTGTCCATTAGTGCGTTTATCACGCGGGAACCACTTATCCGATTTACCTGTCTTTTTTTAAATTCATACATATATTCTTTGGCCATGTTATATAATAATAATAATCTATATCTATAATATATTAAAAATGCAATGTTTGTCTGTCTGTCTGTCTGTCCGTTAATGCGCTTATCCCTCGAGAACCACTTATCCGATTTACGTGATTTTTTAAATTCATACATATGTTCTCTGACCAGGTTATAGGTATATATTTTATTACATCTATAATATATATAAAATGCAACGTGTCTCTGTCTGTCTGTCTGTCCGTTAGTGCGCTTATCACTGGAGAACCACTTATCCAATTTTCGTACTTTTTTTTTTTAAAAACATACATATGTTCTCCGGCCAAGTTATAGGCTATATTTTATTACGATAGGTAGCATAAGGAATGAGCAGTGACAATAATAATAAATGAAGTCGGACAAAGTTTGCCGCTAGCGCGTTCTCTTGCAATACACAGCCCAAACCATTAAATATGGAACAATATTATGTAGCTGAGAATATCTGTAATATATATAAAATACAATGTCTCTCTGTCCGTCCGTCTGTCTGTCTGTCTATCTGTCTGTCTGTCTGTCCGTCCGTTAGTGTGCTTATCACTGAAGAACCACTTATCCGATTTACGTGCCTTTTTTTTAAACATACGTACGTTTTCTGGCCAGGATATAGGATATATTTTATTAGGTGACGTAAGGAATAAGCAGTGACGACAATAGTGAATCAAGTCGGAGAAAAGTTTGCCGCTAGCGCGTTCTCTTACAAAACACTCCCTAAAGCATTAAATATGGAACAATATCATGTAGCAAAGAATACAATATATATATATATATATATATATATATATATATATATATATATATATATATATATATATATATATATATAATGCAACGTCTCTCTGTCTGTCTGTCCTTTCGTTAGTGAGCTTATCACTCGAGAACCATTTATCCGATTTACATGTTTTTATAAATTTATACATATGTTCTATATAATTCGATATAAGCCTAGATAATGGGAGATAAGGTGAGATAATGAGAGATTAGAAGAAATAATGGGAGATAAGCCGAGATAAGCCTCGATAATAGGAGATAAGGTGAGATAATGGGAGATAAGAATAAATAATAGGAGATAAGGAGAGATAATGGGAGATAAGCAGAGATAAGTCTAGATAATGGGAGTTATGGTGAGATAATGGGAGATAAGGAGAAATAATGGGAGATAAAGAGAAATAATGGGAGATGAGCAGAGATAAGCCTAGATAATGGAAAATATGTAGAGATAATGGGAGATAAGGAGAAATTGGGAGATAAGGAGAAATAATGGGAGATATTTTATTACGTTGGGTAACATAAGGAATAAGCAGTGACGATAGTTGTGAATCAAGTCCACGCGAGCGGAGCCGCGGGCCCAGCTAGTAGTTACATAAAATTGGAAAAATTTGCAACAAGGTACTAAATTTTTAAACAATTTTTACCATGTTGCAACAACTTCAGAATTTTTAAACAGTTTGATACATTGTGCAACAATTTCCAGAATTTTAAAATTATTTCTCCCATTTAATAACATTTTACTGAAATTTTCAAGTATTTTTCAATTTTAGCATCCCGAAGTTGTCAACAATTTGTACATGTTGCAACATTTTTCCGAATTGTTTAACTAATTTTATCATTCTGCAACAATTTACAGAATTTTTAAAGTATTTTTCCCATTTTGCACTATTTACCCGAGTTTGTTAACTATTTTTCACATTTTACAATTTCATAATTGATTGAATTTCGTATCATTATCAATCAAATCAAATTTTTTAATATTTTTTTTAAGTTTGCAACAGTTTCCCGAATTTGAAGAAATTGACGCGTCCATGGCATCCACGCACACTTTCGCACAAAAATAAGACAGATATCAAACTTGCAATTTCTAGCACTCAAATTCTCGATATTTTGGCAAAAAATGTCTAATAAATAACCTTCAACTGATTTCAGAGTTTAATGGCGTTTTTGACTTATGGCTTGTTCTTTAAAGATTTCTGGGAATACTTTCTCAAAAAAACTCAATAATTGAACAGTTAATTACTCACTTAACGTTCAGTGAATATGAAATTCCATAGACACAATGAAATTATCATTACCTTCAGGGAAATAATTCATTTTACACAATTAAAATTCGTTTACTTTTGCACACTCTATATTAGTTTATACTTGATGACATCTGACATGCTTCAAGAGAGATGCTGCGTGGCACTCGACGCTTCGAAATGAAATGAAAGTTTTGAGACAGGTGCAAGCAGAAGATGCACCTGAGTGGTTATCAATCATACTAGAGAAATTGGTAAAAGTATTCAAACACGTAAAAATCCCTAAATAGAACCGTTTGTTTCTTACATTTTGACCAGCTTTTCGAAACATTTTTCTTCTGTGCGACTATACAGTCCCTGGCCAAATTATTAGACGCACTGTATTTTTTTTAGTAATTTTTTTATGTTTCTTAAGAGTTTTTATGCAATAATGGTATATTTAAACTACAATATTATTGATTTTTATTTAAAAGAATTGTTGTAGACTACATATTTGTATTTATTTTTAACATATGGCAACACTGTGTTGACAAAGTGATACATGAACGTAAATAAGTACAAACCTGTATCAGTCGCGATCGGAATCGAGTCAGGTACGGACGTGTTTCTGTGGCTTTATGGACTGTGATTGTTTGTTTAACAGTTTTATACTACTCAGTTATTAGTTTATTTTGTATGCAGTGTTTTAAAAAAGTAATTGGACTCTTTTCATTATGGGTAGAAAAGGCGATCTTTCACCACGTAAAAAAGCTGAAGTGAAGGCCCTTGTGATTGCGAAAACATTTACAAACCGAGAAATATCACGAAGATTGGAGGTTTCTGAAGCTAGTGTACGACGCATAAAAAAGAAAATTGAGTCAAGGAAGGAATTAAGCCCGAAAAGAAAGAAAAGATGCGGTAGAAAACCAATTTTCACTCCACGGTCAGAGAGATGTTTGAAGAAAATTTGTGTAGAAAACAGATTTGCTACCACAAAGGTAATAAAATCACAACTCCAGGATGCTAGCGTAAATGCTTCTGAGCGCACTGTTCGAAGAAAATTGAAAGAATTAGATTTTAAGGCCTGTCGCCCCGCCAGGAAGCCCAAGTTAACAGCTGTAATGAAAGCAAAGCGCCTGAAGTGGGCCAAACAATGGCAAGACAAAGATGTGGACTTCTGGAGATCGGTAAGATACAGCAATTTAATCAATAATTGATACATTATTATCATTTTCAGTTAAATAAAGCAAATAAACATGGAAGTTTATATATTTTTCCTATTTTTGACAGGTCTGCTTCAGTGACGAAAGCACATTCGAAATTTTGCAGAATAAAGTTCAGTATGTGCGTCGTCGTCATGGAGAAAAGTTTCATCCTGATTGTGTCGTCCCGACGGTTAAACATCCCACCAAAGTGATGATTTGGTCAGTCATCAGCGGCAAGGGCACTGGACGTCTGTATGCCGTCAAAGGAATAATGAGGCAAGATCAGTACAAAGAAGTATTACAAAATCGGTTGATTCCGCAGCTCAGAGAATGGTTTCCAAATGGGGAACCATTCACTTTCATGCAAGATGGAGCTCCCTGCCACACTGCTCGGTCTGTTAAAGCTTTTTTGGCAGAAAAAAATATCCCTCTGTTGGATTGGCCGGGTAATAGCCCTGATATGAACCCCGTGGGAGCTGATGAAAAGAGAAGTGGCTAAAGATGTGATTACCAACAAAACCCAGCTCCTAGAAAAGATTATTCATGTGTGGAATCATCATCCTCAAATGCAGGAGACAGTACAATCTTGCACTGATAGCATGCTGCGCAGAATTAAAGCTTTGATAGCGGCTAAAGGTGGCTCAACTAAATATTGACTTTTACTAACATTAATTTCACTTTTCTTTAAAACTTAATAAACTTATGCTTTTCTAAATTAATGCTGTTTTATTTATGTCAAGTAAATAGGTAATTGATTGGATAATATAAAAAATAAAAAACAAATCAATTTAAAATAATAAAACGGTACAATATCACTCGGTAATTAATATTTTCCATGAAATCTTGCAGTGCGTCTAATAATTTGGCCAGGGACTGCATGTAACACAATAAGCCAAGAGGCTGCAGTGTGCAAACAGTCACACCCCGCCTACAATCAACCAACCAATCAATGTTTAGTGAATTGCCAACATCGAGTAGGTAGCACAAAATTTTATTATTAAAATTTTATGTACCAACAAGAAATAATAAAAAAACCACGAAAGAACTAACAGCTTCTATTTTTTATTATTCCGTAGTTTAAAGGCATTAAAACACACTAAGACCTTTAAAAACAATATTTTTTAAAGTGTTCGTTAAAAATCGCGATTCGTTTACATGTTACGATGCTTAGACGCTCATAAACCTGATTTTTACACACTGACCGGTATCCAATAAACGAGGTTTATTACGTCGTGAAACTGACTATTCCTTTATTTTGACTCGATATATATACGATTTTATAGGAAGTCGGGTAAACATCATGAGCAAACTAGCTAGACATTAGATCAGTTTTATGTTTGGGATGCCCGGACTTGGCAAGTTTTTTCGTCGTCGTATTGAATTTTCCTTGACCTGGACTTACGGTTCAGACGTTGTGAACTTTAAATTTTGTACCAAATCGATGTTAGACGATATATGGGTTATGGACGTTAAATTGTTATCTTAAAAGATATGTAGCTAGTTATACATTGCGCATTTTACAATAAGAAATTCAGAAGAATTTGTACTTTTAAATGCACAGTGCGTTCAACAAAATTCGACCTAGTGTATATCTAAAATATATTTATCTACATGGGGGTGAAAAGTCTCGAGACTTTCCGAGAGATTGTAGCACAAACAAAAAAATATATGATTTTCAGTTAGTCTCAACTCTCAGCGAAAATTCGTGTAAAATTTTCATACATTTTGTCTACTAGGTGTACAAGTATGAAATGCAGATTTTTTTTCTAAAAAAACATGTTAAATTCGGAAGAATGATAAAAAGTGCTTTATTCAAAGTATGCTCCATCGCTTGTTATACATTTTTCCCATCTTTCGGGCAATTTGTGAATACCACGCCAGTAAATATCTTCCCCTTTTGCGGCGAAGCATTCATCGAGCCATTTTTTCACATCTTCGTACGAACCAAAGCGCTGCTCAGCAAGTGCGTGACCCATCGATGTAAACAAGTGGTAATCGGAAGGAGCCAATTCTGGTGAGTAAGCCGCATGGGGTAGAAATTCCCAGCTCAGTGCTTCCAACGTGTCGCGAACTGGTTTTGACGTATGTGATGGAGCATTGTCATGAAGAAAAATGACTTTGTGTTGCCTCTTTCGGTATTCTGGCCTTTTTTCAAGCAGCGAACGGTTCAAATCGGTCAATTGTTGTTGGTAACGTTTAGTATTAACCGTTTCCCCAGGTCTTAACAGCTCATAATAGACCACGCCCCTCTGGTCCCACCAAACACAGAGCATCGTCTTTCTGCCAAAGCGATTCAGTCTTGCGATCGATGTGGATAGTGCGCCTGGGATTTTTTGCGCTTGGGATTCTCAAGATAAATCCACTTTTCATCCCCTGTAACTATACGATGCAAAAACGACTTCCTTTTGTACCGAGCGAGCAAAATGTCACACCTGTTTTTGCGCTTTTCCATTTGCTTGTGGTTCAACTCATGTGGTACCCATCTACCGGTCTTCTGAGTCTCTCCCATCTCTCGTAGCCGATTGGAAACAGCTTGTTGACTAACGCCCAATTGCTCGGCGAGTTGTTGTCTTTGCGAATCATCTTCGTCCAATAATGCCTGTAATTTCACCACTTTTGAAACACCGAAACCATCGTTCACACGTATCTTGCGATGGAGCATGTTCACCATAAGCTTCTCGAAGTAATCGGTATGATTCAACAGCAGTTTTCTTCAAATGAAAACAGAAAATTAATGCTGTCCGCGAATGCTCTTTGTTCGGTATAAATTTCGACATATTGAACACAACACTATGCACACACTTGATGACGCAACAAAATGGCAATGCACAAACTGCATTGGTGCACCATCTTTTGTCTGAAATCCGCATTTCATACTTGTACACCTGGTATTAGTTTGCGAATTACAGTTCTTTGAGTGACGCTACTTTTAATTTTTGATGGGAAAAAATACAGCCAGAACTCAAGAATGGCTTAAGAAGTGTTTTGGCACACCTTTTCCGTCGAAAGCAACTATATAGGTGCCGCACTTTCTCACAATTGATCAAAAACAGCAACGTGTGTGAAGATTCAGCACGCTGTGTGTCACTGTTTCGCCGTAATCCAAAAGAGTTTTTGCCTCGATTCGGAACAATGGACGAAACATGGATCCACCATTACAGGCTTGAGTCGAACAGACAGTCCGCAGAGTGGCTGGAACCGCATGAAAGCCGACCCAAGCATCCAAAACACAAACATCAGCCGGAAAGGTTTTAACAAGTATTTTTGGGATACATATGGAATATTACTGATCTACTATCTTGAGAAAGGGCGAACAATCATCGGAGACCATAACGTTGGTTTATTGATGAAATCAAGAAGAAAGACCGCATTTAGGGAAGAAATTGTTTCACCAAGATAATGCGCCACAGCTCCTCAACTTCATAAAATCGATGGTGAAATTGGACCAATTGGTCTACAAATTGCTTCTTCAGCTGCCATATTCATCAGATCTGGCCCCTAGCGATTATTACCTTTTTCCAAATTTAAAAAAGTGGCTCCAGATAAAGAAATTTGGCTCAAATGAAGAAGTCAGATGGGAATCGACAAATCGTATGAAATGTATCCAAATGTTGGAAAATCGCCGGAATAAGTATATTGCTCTTGAAGGAAACTATGTTGAAGAATAAAATTGATTTTTGGCAAAAACATGGCTTTTTCTTCAGAAATCTCGGGAGTAAGGGTTAATAGCGCGCGTACTTATAAAAAATAGTTCCCCGAATTATGAATATTGTAGTACTTTCTATTTTAATCTATAATTTTTAAAAAAGTTTTAGATGTTTAATTACAATCCAGTTAATTCAAAGCATTATTTCAATTGTTTACAGGCTTCTTATTGGTGGAAGTGGAAACGAATTGTTAAGAGTCCTATTGTTGGAGGTTGAAAATTGCAATCAATTACTTTGTTTTAATTATGAGGTTAAAACATCTGTAGGGAGTTTAAGTGTGTAAAGAAACAAATTAGCCACATAAAAGAAAATAGGAAACTTTCAAAGAATTAGTAGATTTACTCACTATGTACTTTCCTGGCAAACACGCAGTTATAAAATAAATACTAAATTTATTTATAATTACGTAGCCTTAAGTTACATTAGTATATACTCTTGTATCCAAAAAGGGTTCGCAACTTACCGAAATCTTCACAACAAAAACAATGGGGTAAGCCCTGGTTAAACAACGATAATGTATTTCGAGAGTTGTAGAAGCAGACCAAAATTTTCTAGTGTTTTTCAATTTTAGCAACAATTTCCCGAAGTTGTCAACAATTTGTACATGTTGCAACATTTCCCCGAATTGTTTAACTAATTTTATCATTTTGCAACAATTTACAGAATTTTTAAAGTCTTTTTTAGTGTTCCGTACGGAACACTTATAAGATCACTTCGGTGTCTGTCCGTCTGTCACACCCGATTTTCTCCGAAACTATTTGTCATAGAAAGTTGAAATTTGGTGATAATATAGGAATTGATGGCCTCATCCGAGCCATGTAGTTTTGAAAGTTAAGTTTTGACTTAAGGGGTTAGTTTTGGAGGGTGAAATCGGAGGTGAAAAAAATTTTTTTTTACTAGGTAATCGAGTGTGGTGTCAAATGAAAGCTTGTGAAAACACGAGTAAAAAAATATATATATAATGTAATACTTGCGCGCACTTTTCTTTGTATTATTTTTAAAAAATCGCGAAAAATCGCTGTCCGTTCTGGAATATTCTCCACGGGGTGTAGATTGAACGAAAATTATCACAAGTGCATTACCTGTAATAATCTATCTGGTATATAAAAAAAAAAACAGAAATTTCAAGGTCATCAATTTTCAGTAAAGATTGGAAATAAACTTTGTTGAAAACTCATTTGGGGTGTGTTTTGTGAAGTCACTGATCATTTTATACTTCCGTTGCAACATTTTTTATTTTAAAAGCAATCAACGTACGGAACACTAATTGCGCAAGTTCAACTTGCACTTGACCGGTTTTAAATTTTTTCCATTTTGCACTATTTACCCGAATTTGTTAACTTTTTTCCACATTTTGCAACAACTTCCAGAATTTCGAAACAATTGGTTGAATTTTGTATCATTATCCCGATTTTTTAAGAGTTTTTAAGTTTGCAACACTTTTCCGAATTTGAAGAAAAAGCCCTCATGAAGAGATTGATGCGTCTGTGACATCCACACACACTTTCACACAAAAACTAACACAGATACCAAACTTGCGATATCTAGCACTCAATTTCTCGATATTTTGGCAAAAAAATATCTAATAAACAACCTCCAACTGATTTCACATCAGAGTTCAATGGTGTTTTTAACTTATTGCTTGTTCTTTCAAGATTTCTGGGAATGCTTTCTTAAAAATACTCGATAATTGAACAGTTAATTACTCACTTAACGTTTAGTGAATATGAAATTCCAGAAACACAATAAAATTATCCTCACCTTCAGGAACAAAACATTTTATACAATTAAAATTCATTTACTTTTGCACATTCTGCAATGGTTTATACTTGATGATATCTGACGTGCTTCATGAGAGATGCTACGTGGTACTCGATGCTTCGAAATGAAATGAAAGTTATGAGACAGGTGCAAGCGGAAGATGCACTTGAGTGGTCGTAACTCATACTAGAGAAATTGGCAAAAGTATTCAAACACGTAAAAATCCCTAAATAGAACCTTTTGTTTCTTACATTTTGACCAGCTTTTCGGGACATTTTTCTTCTATGCGACAGTTATGTAACACAATAAGCCAAGAGGCTGCAGTGTACAAGCTTCGTTTGTTAAAATATCTGTAGGTAGTATAAGTGTGTAACGAAACAAATTAGCTACATAAAAAAAAAAATAGGAAACTTTCAAAGAATTAGTAGATTTACTCAGTATATACTTTCCTGGCAAACACGCAGTTATAAAATAAATACTGAATTTATTTATAATTACGTAACCTTAAGTTACATTAGTATATACCCTTGTATCCAAAAAGCTGAGGTTTGCAATTTACCGAAATCTTCACGACAAAAACAATGCGGTAAGCCCTGGTTAAACAGTGATAATGTATTTCGGGAGTTGTAGTAGCAGAACAAATATCACGAGAACAATTAGTTGTGAAAATATGTCTGTTTGATTGTTATTTGAGTTGCTGACGACAACGTATGCAAGAAACGTTTTCCCTTTTTGCAAATTAGGGATGCAGTTTCTTAGTCCCATGGTGCCAAAAAAAATCACAGTAACGTACTGATAATTGTTTAATTTAAAAGGAAATAAATTTACTACTACTAATCCTAAAATTAATAGTAATTAACACTAAGATACCTCTTGATTCGAAAATGAAGGGGACAGATTAAATAAGAATACAAAATATTAATTTACTTATCCAAATCCATTTTGAATTTTTCAAATCTGTTATTGGATTCTTAATCAGCACCCGGAGAAACCCCTTAATAGCCAATTTCAAAATACGGGTATACAGAAATGTTAATTTAATCATAAATCAGGTTGGAAGCATGATTCCCACCACCGAAGGGGTTAAACCAGTTATTTTAAATAATTTTTTAAAAAATTTACGTTTATCTTGTAAAATTTCCCGTTCTTTCAAGTGATGCTATTAGTTTTTTGATATATTTTTCGAAATATTTGCGAAAAAACGAATTTTTCATTTTATTTTCAATTTTTGTAGGCTTTAGAACAGCAAACTCTTTTATCATATTCTACCTCCAAAAAACTACCTGAATGCCAAAGTACAGCCTCTTAGCATTTAATGAGAGCTTTTCATCAAAATTTGCTTCTGACTACTGGGCTATTTATTTTCTGTTATCTAAAAAAAAAATGCATTATCTACCTATCACCTCGCGTATACTAAATAGCAGCTAGATCCAAACTTATTTTCTAACATTTTCGAATTTACAAGTAATATAATTCCTTTGCCAGGCTCGACTCTGCCTTCCATCCAAAGATACACTGACACAGATAAGCACTGTCGGGGACTTGACAACTCCTTATCAACCTCTAGATCTTTCCGGGCTTCAAAGTCACGAATCCCGATCACCTCTGGGAGGAAACCTATATCCAGAAATTTCTCGGGCCTGGATAATGTTAGATTATGAAAGGGTCTAGAACAGTTGCTAAAGATTTATTAGTTACTTAAACTTCCTGCTTTACAATTGGATTTTAATATTTTTTTCTATACTTAAATAAGTAATTTATAGTATGTTACGCAAGACGGAGCTTCTAAGGATACATATCGTGTATTTTATGAGTTTGGTACTACCAAACACCATCTACCTATTTGGAGTAGAATCAAAGTCAACAACAGTTGAAATAATATTTAGGCTTTCCGACTTGCTAGACGTCTTACAACGACCTATTATTGAAATTTCCGGATAAATATTGTCATTTTTTCTTCAATATTACAGATTTCCTATACTTCAGTGTTTAAGGGGCACTCGGAAAAATAGGCATAAATTTTTTTTTTTTCTCACGCAACTATTGTATATATAATATAATTTTTATTTTTTGCAAATACACTATAGTTTTAACAACAAATTAAAAAAAAATATATATTAAAATATCATAAATTTAAAAATTGCGGGGGTATGAACCATCTTGTAGGGGTACTTATCCTATTTTTCTTTTCTAAAAGATGTAAAACATACATTTTTTTTTTTTGGTATTTTCTGCCGAATTATATTGCCAGTCCATGTGGGGGGCATTTACGAAACTATAATCTTTATAATGAATGCTCCGAATTATATTTTTATGTTAATTGCTTAATTTGCCCTTAATTCTCACGAAAAGTTTACTTAGTTTTGCACCTGCCGTACTAATGGTACTCGTTTTATTCAGGTTCAGGTATTTCGGGCAGTCAGTGGAACCATTTTATCGTTGCGGTTCAGATAATTTTATACCCACACTCATTGCACCTGCATTTTTAGGAGGACCGGCTGAAAAATATTGTAATACGAGTAAATACCAAATCCACACCAATACACAGTCTGTCCAAAAAATAAACATTTTTAATAAAAAATAGAACACAAGCCATTTAAAATCGTTTAAATCAGTTAATTGTTAAATGTTTTTTTATATGGGTTTTTGGGATACCCTGGAGTGTTGTGGTCACTATCGCTTAAACATATTTAAATTTGTCATATTGTTTTCTAGTGTTCCGTACGGAACACGTATAAGGGCACTTCGGTGTCTGTCTGTCTGTCCGTCTGTCTTTCTGTCACACCCGATTTTCTCCGAAACTATTTGTCATAGAAAGTTGAAATTTGGTAATAATATAGGAATTGATGGCCTCATTAAAGCCGTGTAGTTTTGAAAGTCAAATTTTGACTTAAGGGGTTAGTTTTGGGGGGTGAAATAGGAAGTGAAAAAAAAATTTTTTTAGTAGGTCATCGAGTGTGGTGTCAAATGAAAGCTTGTGAAAACACGAGTAAAAATATATATATATATATATATATATATATATATATATATATATATATATATGTATATATAATGTAATACTTGCGCACACTTTTCTTTGTATTATTTTTAAAAAATCGCGCAAAATCGCTGTCCCCCCACCTTATCTCGAAAAGTACTGATCAAAAAATTTTGAAAAAATTCTGGAATATTCTCCAAGGGGTGTAGATTGAACGAAAATTATCACGAGTGCATTACCTTAAATATTTATTATAAATTTCAAGGTCATCAATTTTCAGTAAAGATTGGAAACAAACTTTGTTGAAAACTCATTTGGGGTGTGTTTTATGAAGTCACTGATCATTTTATACCACCGTAACAACATTTTTTATTTTAAAAGCAATCAACGTACGGAACACTCTTTGTGCAAGTTCAACTTGCACTTGACCGGTTATTTTTCAAAAACCGCCGTTCCTGCACGGCGGTTTTTTTACCCCGTTGGATTCTACAGCCTTTTTCAATGTTATCTTATTTCTTTATTTAAATTTCCCCTTTTTTATCTTCATTATTTGACACCTCCCTTTAATTCCTCTTTTAGTTGTTCCGGATCAAAAGCAACTACCCCTAATTCTTCGTCGGTTTCTTTCTTTTGATGGCTTATGTATCTGCAGCCCTTCGTATTCTCCAGTTTCTTTTGAACTACTTATTCATTGCGCAGATGCGGTTTTATGCCGACTGACCCTTTTGAGATTTTCTAACTTCTCTTTCGCACGTCATGGTGCCTTCGAAGCACTTGTAAGAATGTGGCTTAATTTTTAATTTTTGATTTTTATTAATTTTGTCTCAGCGTTGTAACGCTTTTTCTTTCATTACTCACGTTTGAAAGTACCACGTTTTTTCAAATAAAATTTTCAACTATATATTAGAGTTATCTTTAAATATTTTTGTAACTTTAGTGGCTAACATAATGTAATTTTTTGTAGATTACTAGTCCCGATAAAGGAATAAATATAATTCCGAAAGCTAGACAAGAAACGTCTTCTTCTTCTTCTTCTTTAAGTTAGATCGCAAGATCTGTTATTTAACCAATCAGCCATTATTATTCTTGGAAAGTGGATTGCCAGCTGTCCTTCCATCTTTTAGGTGGTCTTCCTAACGGTTGCTTGTGAGTGCAGTGCATGCTAGTCTGTCTTCGTCCTTTCTATTGACATGCTGTACCAATATCTGCTTCGTTGCCTGCTCCATCTAACCACGTCCTCGACTCCGCATGTTCTTCTGATCTTCTCACTTCTGACTCTATCCCGCAACGTGTTCCCTGCTATTGCTCTCATGGTTTTTATCTCCGCTGTTCTCATTATCCTCTTTGTTTTCACTGTATCAGCTCTTGTTTCTACTCCATAAGTCATATACATGTTTTATATATTTTTGTTTTGCTTTTGATTCGCATGTGCTTATTATGCCATATTATGTCTCTAAGGCTGCCTGATATTGCTGAGGCCTTGTTTGCTTGTATGGTTGTTTCTCTTTCCAGGTTGTTACCACTGACTACCTTTACTCCCAAGTATCTGCATTACATGATCTGTTCGATGGGTTGATCATTCACAACTAGTTTACATCTGACAGGATCCCTAGACAAGGTTAGGCTCTTGGTTTTGTTCAGGGATATTATCATGTTAAATTGTTGGGCAGTGAGGTAGAATCGATACAGTTGTCTTTGGACGTCATCCTCAGTTTCCGCAATTAGGTCGTCTGCATAGCATATCATGCCTAGTCGATGATTTCCCATGCGGTATCCCAGGCTAAGTGATGTAACCTCCTCGATCAGTACGTCCATAATGAGGTTGAAGAGGAAAGGACTTAAACTATCGCCCTGTCTTATTCCATTTGGTGTTGGTATAGGGTTCGTTGTTTTATTGTCTACCTTTATCCTCGTTGTGTTGTTTAGGTTTATTTCTCGTATGAGTGATATAATAGGCTGTGGGAGGTCTTTCATTTCAAATATTTCCAGGATGTCCTCAAGTTGTACCCTATCAAAGGCCTTTGTGAGGTCTATGAAGCAGATATAGGCTGGTTTATTGTACTCTATTGCTTTTTCCTTTATTTGTCGTACGATGAATATCGCGTCCGTAGTGGATCTATTTCTACGGAATCCTTGTTGTTCTTTTCTGTTGGTTATGTATGTTTCCGGCTTCGATGTTAAAATGCTTGTCAGGAGCTTAAAAGTAGAGCATAGCAGAGTTATACCCCTGTAGTTTTCAGGATTCAATTTGTGGCCTTTGTTGAAGATGGGTATTGTGGTGCTTTTATGCCATTCTTCTGGTATTGTTAGATCTTGTATTATTTTATTAAATAGTTTAGTTAATTCTTTGACCAGTCCATGAGCCCCGTATTTTAATAGTTCGTTTGGGAGGTTGTCTATTTCCTATTTTTTTGTCTTTTGATAGCATTCATAACCTCTACCTCGTCCATCATAACATCGTCATTTCTTTCTTCCAGATTTCTATGGTTATCATTCGTTTCTTTCGTTGCTTTATAGAGTTCCTTGAAATATTCTTGCCATTTTTCTGTTGTTATTTTTTTTGTTTGCACGTATTCATTCGTCGGTTTCTTCTTAAACAAGAAACAAAAGAGTTTTATTTTGGCCAATATTTTGACCGCATCCCCAATATAGTATTTTCTGTCTTACTAGTCGGTCACGACTACCCTCCCCTATATATATATATATATGTATATATATATATATATATATATATATATATATATATATATATAAATGTACAGTAAAGTCCGTTTATAAAAAACCCTAAAAAATCACTAAATACACACTGTCCAGCGCACCCTGAACTTGATCTACAGCAAATAAAATTGGTTTTTATGCCTCCAAATATAAGAGCAAAGCTCCAGCCTATGGATCAAGGTGTGATACATTCTTTAAAATGTCATTATAGAAAGATTTTACTTACGAAAATGTTAAGAGACGATCGATAAAGGTAACATTTTTTCTGTAACTCTTTTGGACGCTATCCATATGGCTTGACAAGAGTCCAAGAAACCATTGCAAACTGTTTTAAGCCTGGCGCATTTTAAAGGAAGGAATGTAGATATGACTCAGATAATGAGCTACCGTTGACTCAGTGGATTGAAAAACATCGAGTCTAGAATTTCTTTATGAATGAAATCGAGATTAAAAAGATGTTTAATCACTTTAATTTTGAAGAATATGTATGTGCTGATAATGAATTAATGACGAGAGAAATATTAACTGATGATCAAATTGTGACATCAGTGACTTCTTGAGAGATTTTAAGCGATAATCACGACGAAGACGAGCTTGGAAAAGGAGGAAATATTTATGTTTCATCTATTTCAGAAATGACTAAGAAAATGACTGACACTCGCAATTTTTGGAATCTCGTCAAGTTTCTGAACATATATGGAGTAGTTTTTGTGACCTTGACAATTATATAAACACCATTTTTTTTGTCAAGTAAAATTGTACAAACGAAAATTACTGATTTTAGGTTATAAACTACTTTAGAGTGATTTGTTTTATTTTCCTTTGAACGTTTTCTTTTAATTTAATAATTATATTATTCATCCAGTAATCCTTACTTTTGATAATTTTTCACCAGCACAATTCTCTCCGACAAACTTTAATGTTTTATCAGGCGTCATCTTGTAAAACAAACCCTTTTCATCCGCATTAAAAAGGTCCACATATTCATAACTTTCTCGAATTTCCGGCCATACATTGGCCAACCACTGATCAACAACAGTCATATCCACTCCTGCAGTTTGTCCTACTATCTTACCCCCACTAATATTATGTCGCTTTTCAAATCGTTCAATCTAACTTCTAGAACAGTTAAACTCGATGTTCTCTATTTCCCTTCCCAATTCACTAGCTTTCTTTTTTAAAGTATAGACGGTAATAGGAACATGTTCATGTCGCTTTTGACTAAACCATTTAAGGACTCCTTTATCGACTTGGTCATGTGTAGATTTTCTTAGTTTTTTTCAACTAAAGTTTCTTTTATCATAGATTGATAAGATTTCTTGCCTCTGCTTCCATATGGTAGAAACCGTAGGTTTAGTTAAATTCAACTGTGTGCAAACACCACTTTCTATTCTCCTTATAATATCGTGTTTGTCTTTTAAAGTAAACGTTTTACGTTTTTGTGTACTCATTTTAAAATAAAAACTTAAACATTCACTTTGCTACTTTGATCAAATATGCGTTAGAACCGCATAACACAATAATACTGCTCGAAGTAGCGATGCGGTGGAAACAAGTAGAATAGTGGTTCCTAGTAAGTTTCAGTGAATTCCCTAGATGAAGTCGCTAGACATCGAGCACAGGGAGTAGCAAGTTCGTTATAAACGGACACAAAACATCCAAATTTAGTTCGCTTTATCTGGAAGTTCGTTATAAGCGGGTTCGTTACAACTGATAAAAATTTGCATTGGTCTTGTGGAAGTTTTTTCGTGCTTTATAAAATAGTTCATTTTAACCGGAAATTCGCTATAAACCAGTTCGCTATAAGCAGACTTCACTGTAATATATATATATATATATATATATATATATATATATATATATATATATATATATATATATATATATATATATATATATATATATATATATATATATATATATATATATATATATATATATATATATATATATATATATATATATATATATATATATATATATATATATATATATATATATATATATATACTAGCCGGGCCCGCGGCTTCGCTCGCGTGGACTTGATTCACTACTATCGTCACTGCTTATCCCTTATGTTACCCAACGTAATAAAATATCTCCCATTAGTTCCCCTTATCTCCCAATATTTCTCCTTATCTCCCATTATCTCTGCATAATTTCCATTATCTAGACTTATCTCTGCTCATCTCCCATTATTTCTCCTTATCTCCCATTATTTCTCCTTATCTCCCATTATCTCACCTTATTTCCCATTATCTAGGCTTATCTCGACTTATCTCGCAATATTTCTCCTTATCTTCCATTATTTCTCCTTACCTCACCATAAGTCCCATTATCTAGACTTATCTCTGCTTATCTCCCATTATTTCTCCTTATCTACCATTATTTATACTTATCTCCCATTATCTCACCATATCTCCCATTATTGAGGCTTATCTCGACTTATCCCCCATTATTTCTCTTTATCTCCCATTATCTTACCTTATCTCCCATTATCTAGGCTTATATCGAATTATATAGAACATATGTATAATTTTATAAAAACACGTAAATCGGATAAGTGGTTCTCGAGTGATAAGCGCACTAACAAACAGACGGACAGAGAGACGTTGCATTTTATATATATTATATTCTTTGCTACATGATATTGTTCCATATTTAAGGCTTTAGGCAGTGTATTGAAAGAGAACGCGCTAACGGCCAACTTTTCTCCGACTTGATTCACTATTATCGTCACTGTAACCTAGTTAGAGAACATACGTATGTTTAAAAAAAAAAGCACGAAAATCGGATAAGTAGTTCTCCAGTGATAAGTGCACTAACCGACCAATAGACAGAGACTTTTATTTTTATATATATTATAGATATCCTTTGTTACATGATATTGCTCCATATTTAGTGGCTTAAGCAGTGTATTGCAAGAGAACGCGCTAGCGGCAAACTTTTTTCCGATTTGATTCACTATTATCGTCACTGCTTATTCCTCATGTTACATAACGTAATAAAATATAGTCTATAACCTGGCCAGAGAACATATGTATGTTTTAAAAAAATCACGTAAATCGGATAAGTGGTTCTCCAGTGATAAGCGCACTAATGTACGGACAGACAGACAGAGAAACGTTGCATTTTATACATATTATAAGTATAGATTATTATTATTATTATTATATAACCTGGCCAAAGAATATATGTATGAATTTAAAAAAAAGACACGTAGATCGGTGATAAACTCACTAATGGACAGACAGACAGACAAAAAGATATTACATTATTTATATATATATATATATATATATATATATATATATATATATATATATATATATATATATTATAGATTATAGATATTCTCTGCTACATAATATTGTTCCATATTTTATACTGTGTATTGCAAGAGAACGCGCTAACGGCAAACTTTTTCCGACTTCATTCACTATTTTACGTCACTGCTCATTCTTTATGCTACCTATCGTAATAAAATATAGCCTATAACCTGGCCAGAGAACATATATATGTTTAAAAAAAAAGTACGTAAATCGGATAAGTGGTTCTCCAGTGATAAGCGCACTAACGGACAGACAGACAGATAGACAGACAGACAGACAGACAGAGAGACGTTGCATTTTTATATATATATATATATATAAATATATATATATATATATATATATATATATATATATATATATATATATATATATATATATATATATATATATATCCCGAACTTATCAGCATTACCTTCACTTTTGACTTCTTCAAGCGAGTTAGAGTAACCTGTGTTGGTTACATATTATACACCTTGAATCAATTTCTAAAATGTAGCGTCTGTTAGAGCTCATGACATTGTACTGACTGAAAACTTAAAATTAAAGCAAAGTAACAACACGGCTTTAATATTTATTAAAAGCTAAAAAATATGACTTGTTCCTCCATGCCTTTTGTACCCAGAACATTTCACATTCCCAAACCTTTTTCACTGATTGTCTTGAAATGATAACGTTTTATTTTTATATGTAGCTGGGGTAAATCACCTACGGACGTTTTTGGATTTTTAAATAGACTTAAACCTTAGTAAAGTGCTTTTCCTAAATTAAGACATTTTTATTTTGGAAAGACAGTCTTCACGGAAAAAATGACGTATGACGTCCTTTAATTTTAGGTGTGTTTCAGAATTTACATGAAGTTGTGAAAAGTTAGAAAGGGAATAGCTGAAGATACAAGTAATAAATTTTTATGCGTTTTTATTCATTATTTTCTTGATGGAAAAAAACTAGATTGTACTAAAATTTAGTACCTAACTTAAGCAATTTTTACTTATATATGTGAGATACACTAATTTACGTTTCGGGCTGCTTTAAACCTAGTTTTCAACGCATAACTACAGACCGATAAAGGATTTGTTCCGCGCGCTGCTAATAATCATCGCGAAACAAAATTTCAGACTTGGTTGGGTGACTCACCGAAACGTTAAACAAAAACTATTAATGGAAATAGTTTCATTTGGACCAAATCCTAAAACGCATCCCAAATGAGGTTTTAACAAAGTTTGTTTCCGCTATTTCTTGAAAACTGATGACCTTGAATTTTTTTTATATACCAGATAAATTATCCAAGGTAATGCACTCGTGATAATTTTCGTTCAATCTACACCTTGTAGAGAATACTCCAGAATTTTCTCAAAATTTTTTGATCAGTACTTTTCGAAATAAGGGGGAGAACAGCCCTTTTTGACAATTTTTTAAAAATAATACAAAGAAAAGTGTGCGCAAGTATTACATCATACGTATTTTTTACAAGATTTCATTTAACACTCCACTCGATGACCTGGTGAAATTTTTGTTTTCTCTTCCGATTTCACCCCCCAAAACTAACCCCTTAAGTGAAAAATTAACTTTCAAAACTACACGGCCTTAATTGAACCATCAATTCCTATATTAGTGCCAAATTTCAACTTTCTATGTCAAATAGTCAATTGGGTGTGACAGACGGACAGACACCGAAGTGATCTTATTAGTGTTCTGTACGGACCTCTAAAAAGAGTATTTTAAATTTTTATTGCAGAAAATATTTACGGAAGATGCCAAGATGAAAACTATATGTAAAGTATTATCGTTTAACGTGGGTCAAAAATACTATAATGAGTTTTATTTTTAGAACAGCAATAAAATAAAATAAACATTTGATAAAAGTCATAAAAATATAGGACGATTTTAAAAAGACCTCTCATAATTATTGTAAAAACCTTTTACCATAGTTGTTTGTTTTTTGAAATGACCGAATGCTGCGATAATGCTGTACATTAAGAGACAGAGAGCAAATTGATTTAATGGTCTTTTTTTCTATCTGATTCAAAACCTAATAATTATGATTGGCCCTGTCTAGACTAAGAAATTAAACATAAGTAAAAATATAAATAACCCTTATTATATTGGTAGAGATTTACATAACAACACTGAAAAGAGGTTTTTGTAGGACGAATAAGCAAACCTTGCAAATCATGCAGCAAGATTCTGTCGAGACCGTCAGAGTTCATCTTCTTAGCTTACTCCTAGCCTTTTTAAAGTTCCGGAGATTGAAGAATCTAGAATTTTGTCACTTTTTTCATTCGTTAAGTGAAAAGATATATAGATGACTAGCTGTGCCCCCGGCTTCGCTCGCCTTGACTTGTTACACTTTTATCGTCACTGCTCATTCCTTATATTGCCTAACGTAATAAAATATATCCTATAACCTGGCCAGAGAACATATGTGTGAATTAAAAAAAAAACACGTAAATCGGATAAGTGGTTCTAGAGTCATAAGCGCACTAACGGACAGGTAGACAGATAGACAGTTAGACGTTGCAACTATAATATATATGAAATGAAATGTCTCTCTGTCTGTCTGTCTGTTTATCTGTTAGTACGCTTATCATCGGCGAACCACTTATCCGATTTTCGTGCATACTATGTTCTCTGGCCAGGTTATAGGCTATATTTTATGACGTTAGGTAACATAAGGAATAAGCACTGACGGTAATAGTCGAAAAAAAATTTGCCGCTGGCGCGTTCTCTTGCAATACACTGCCTAAACCATTAAATATGGAACAATATCATGTAGCAAGGAATATCTATAATATATATAAAATGCAACGTCTGTCTGTCCGTTAGTGCGCTTATCACTCGAGAACCACTTATCCGATTTACGTATTTTTTAAATTCATACATATGTTCTCTGGTCAGCTAGTTTTATATATATTATAGAAGATTATAGATAGCCTGGCCAGAGAACAAATGTATGAAAAAAAAACAAGTAAATCGGATAAGTGGTTCTCAAATGATAAGCACACTAACGGACAGACAGACAGACAGAGCATTTTATATACATTATAGATATTCTTTTCCATAATTAATGGTTTAAGCAGTGTATTGCAAGAGAATTCGCTAGCAGCAAACTTTTTTTTTGACTTGATTCACTATTATCATCACTACTTATTTCTTATGTTACCTAACGTAATAAAATATAGCCTATAACCTGGCCAGAGAACATATGTATATTTAAAAAAAGGCACGTAAATCGGATAAGTGGTTCTCCAGTGATAACTGCACTAACGGACAGACAGAGAGACGTTGCATTTTATATATATTATAGATAACCTGGCCAGAGAATAAATATATGAATTAAAAAAAAAACACGTAAATAGAATAAGTGGTTCTCGAGAGATAAGCACACTAACGGACAGACAGACAGACGGAGAAACGTTGCATTTTATATAGATTATAGATAACCTGGCTAGAGAATAAATATATGAATTAAAAAAAAAACACGTAAATAGAATAAGTCGTTCTCGAGTGATAAGCAGACTAACGGACAGACAGACAGACAGACAGAGAGACGTTGCATTTCATATACATTATAGATATTCTTTGCTACATGATATTGTTCCAAATTTAATGGTTTAGACAGTGTATTGCAAGAGAACGCGCCAGCGGCAAACTTTTTCTCGACTTGGTTCACTCTTATCGTCACTACTTATTTCTTATGTTATCTAACGTAATAAGATATAGCCTATAACCTAGCCAGAGAACATATGTATGTTTAAAAAAAAAGCACGCAAATCAGATAAGTGGTTCTCCAGTGATAAGCGCACTAACGGACAGACAGACAGAGAGACGTTGCATTTTATACATATATATTATAGATATTAGAATTTGGTTAACAGACTGAACTTAAAATTAATACCATTGCTTAATTTTTTCCGCAGTTTCGTTAAGAGAAAGCTAATTTTCAGAGTGTCAGGAGAGCTATTGGGGGTAATGGGTTAATAATCATATACAGAGTGTTATGAAAATCACTTAATATATTAAAACTGAAATATCTCTGTAGCAAGAACAATTGTAGGAAAATACTAATAAGGAGCGCCAGTCGATATTAACACGTAAAACTAACTCAAGGAAGTCACAAACTCGTGATCCCAAATCAAAGCCCCCACTATCTGGAAAATTACGTGTGAGAATTATGTATTAATTACTTACCCATATCTATTTTTCCAGTGCATTATTTTTCCTCAGCAATACCAAGTTTCCTAGTAAAAAATACATTAAACACATCAGATGTAGGTTATGAACACACAACAATAATTCTGTTTAATTAAGCAAACTGCCATAAAAATCAGTTCTCACTAAACTTTGCCAACATCAACAAAATACTTAAAACACTTTTTACGTTACCAGTTTACAGTATTTCGCAATACTTTTCACTTTGGAAACAAAACGTTTTTTCGCCAAAGGGATTTGAAAATTAAATGATCACTGACAACGATGTGTCATTTCCCTTCAACCTGCATTAAAAATTCACGCTCTCTCACAGCCATGATCAGTTTAGCTGTGACAAGGGCGGCTCATTGATTTTTTAATTTACGTAGTCCACTAATTTTGTAAATTTTCAATTATGTTCAAATTAATTAAAAATAAGTATTGCGTGTGACTCCAGAAGCCACCCATTTCAATATATTAAATAATGTTCACAACACCCTATATATATATATATATATATATATATATATATAATATATATATATATATATATATATACACATACATATACAGGATGCGGCGCCAAAATCCGGACAAATTAAACATTTTTTTGAAACATAATTTCTATTGCAAAAATGGAGAAGTTTATAATTTTTTTTTTTTTAAATAAATTGTTTTTTAGGTCATAAATAACACATTTACTCAATACAACCCTCTTCTGCTTGAATGATCGCTTTCATTCACGGTCTGAAGCCGTCGCAGGCCCGTTTTAATGAGTCACGATCCATATCGGCGAAAGCCGCTTCAATAGCGGCTCTCAGTGATGCTACGTTTGGATGTCTGAACTGGGCTGTTGGGAGGCCAAAATTCTTTGGACCAAAACATGTCGACGTTGTCTGACAACCAATTTTTTTCCTTGCCTTGTTTCAAAACCTTCGTGGGACTTCTCCGATTCGTTATACTTCGCGACATCATATACAGTCGATCATGAATCGAATGACTTCTGTCGCTGAGCTCCCAGCGCGAACACTTTCGATAATCGCGGCTCTTCGATTATACTCCGCTCTTGATTTCGACATTGCGACCGTTTTGAGGTTATGAATGTTTAGTACATGTATCAAGCTATTTGGATGCCAATGGCGACCTCTCGAAGTGGTATAGAACGGCGGGAAATTCAAATTGAATTTTGTCCGGATTTTAGCGCAGCACCCTGTATATTATGTGTCTACCCACTATTCTCTCAATTCTCAGTCCATCTTGAGACGCGTTTCGCCGTTCATCAATTAAGTTAGGATCGTCAAAAGAGAGAACAAGTATTTATTCCGGTACTATTGAAACATCGTGGTAAGATACAATAAATTATATTAAGAAGTGAAACACATACTTGCCTTCCATCGCGGACCGTTTATACTTTTTATTTTACGTTTGTTTTTGTCCAATATATAGTCTGTCAGATAAAAACGTGTCCGCGATAATTAATTTTTTGTAGGTGCGATTCTGGCGATTTAACAGAAAATCGGTAGAGGGAACCTTTGTCTACGACGCATTTTAGTAAAAATCTCAGTCGATTCCGAACTTTCGTCGAAATCACGTAAAATTCAAAATGAGTCACTTGTTTGCGCATCGGTTCGAGACAATCTTTCTTTGTTCCCATTCAAAGGGGCCTAAAATGATGCAGCCGCTAAATATATTAAAAAGTCGGTATCGTTTGTGAAGAAATGGGTAAATTATTTTAACAAGATGAAAAATGTCGACGATTTGCCAAAACGTGGCTCAGTAGGCAAAGTCACTCCGAAAGTCGAAAAAAAAAAACGAATCGTGTCTTTGTTTTCACGGACCCAAAATTGATCAAGGAGCGGCAAAATTAAGAAAATCGGGTTTGAATGTGTCCCATGAGGGGATTCAACAACATGTTCGTGCTAATGATGTCAATTTCCGAAGCACGTTGAAGGAACCTTTGCTGCGGGTCGCGTGGGCCCAGGATAAGATACTAGCGTGGCCCTCACAATCGGAGGCCAATTCTACTGAAAATGTTTGAAAAGACGCTGAGGACTTTGCGTCAGTTGTCTCGCGAGATTCGCAGGATTTGCAGAATGTGCAGAAAATCTCGTCGACAGTATGCCTCGAAGATGCCAGGCGATTATTGATTCAGGAAGCGATCGGACAACTTACAAACGTAATTGCGCCGTTGTTACCACACTAAAGAATACATTAATAGCAGAAAATGTTCTCGAAACACATTTTTTTCAAGAACACGAGAGGTCACGTTCTTACTTGACAGACTGTATATGGGAGGGACGTGACGAATTAAGTTGAATTCGATATTTATTCGACAATTTATAATTGTCTGAGAACTACACCTAAGTACTTTTACCAATTTTTTTTGGACGTACAATTTATGTTACAGTAATTCTGGTGTGGCCAGTATAATGTAATTAACATAATTAGGTGTTTCCATCTGCCCGATAAGCTAACTACAAAATCTTTTTTATTATTCAACAGCTCGATTAATTAATTTAGACTCTCATTCTTGCCTTCGAACCTAATACATATATCTTTTATTAGAAATCTCGATTTCGAAAACAGCTGACTCACTTGTAAGCGGGCCTTTTTTTCCTTATAAATACTTAATGACGTCCGTCCGGCACATGTCACAAAAGATTCAAGACGGCACACACCTGCCCAAAAAGAAACCATATGATGGGTGCATCTGTCTTTTTTATAAGTGTACGGATATTTAGTGATGCATTTGGCTATTGTATAGTCAAGAATATGTTGTAGAAAATTGAGTGACGACGCTAGAGTAATAGAGTGTCTCGATATAACTGCGTAGGCTTCAGCAACGTTAATTTCTGTTAAATTCTACATGGTTGCTGTCAACCTTTTTTAATCGCGACCCATTTTAGATTTTTTTAAAATTTTCGCGACCCCCCTTTCCCATTCGCCATATTGGATCAATAAAACAAAAAACGAAATGTTTGAAAAAATATATTTTACGACTTAACAGTGATGACCAAACCAAGGAGGCACACAATCAATGAATTAGAAACAAACTTCTCGCTTGTTCCAACAATTCCAGGTTCTTTTGGTCAGTCGCTAAGGCAGTCAAAATTTCTCCAAATCCACCATACCACCACTCACACGGCCAGATAATTCTATTGCAACAACACTTCTTGAAAAAGCGAGCTTATTGGCTGAACTCTTTGCTTCACATTCTACTGTCGATTTCCAAGGAAAAACACCATCTACTATTCCCATAGTGCAGTCAAGGGCGCCCGATATTGTCAACAGACAGCGTATCATTAAACATATTTTAATGAAGCTAGACGCCAAAAAAGTTTCTGGCGCTGATGGAATACCTGCCGCTAGTTCTCAAAAGCTGTGCGAGGGAACTAACACTAATTTTCTGTAGACTTTTCAACCTATCCTATAGAAAGGGGATATTTCCTTCCTGCTGGAAATGTGCCACAGTTCAGCCGATACCTAAAAAAGGCAAGAAAGCCTTGCCAAATAACTACCGACCAGTCGCACTGCTTTCAATAATATCGAAAGTCATGGAAAAGGCTATCAATCAGCATCTTCTAAAATATCTTGAAGGATTCAACATTATTAGCGATCACCAATGTGGCTTTCGCAAACATAGATCAACAGGAGATCTTCTGACTTATGTAACACATGTTTCGAAGTGAACACTTTAGAGAATCTCGAGCGGTTGCTCTTCACATATCCAAGGCTTTCGACCGTGTTTGGCACTATGTTGGCTGAAAAGTTCTGTTTGTGGCTGTCATGTTTCCTCAGCGAGCGTTCTTTACGAGTGGCAGTCGACGGATTTCTTTCTAACACCTTCACTATCAACGCCGGTGTGCCTCAAGGCTCCATACTATCTCCTACTCTCTTTCTCATTTATATTAACGATCTGCTGGAAAAGACCAGAAACCCAATCTACAGCTTTGCAGATGTCAGTACGCTTATCTCTTCATTCACTCTGAACGCTCAGACATCGGCTACTCAGACGAATATCCGCAGACAGCGGGAAGTCGTTCAACTTAACAAAGACCTGGAAGAAATTTTATCTTACGGTGACAGTAACCAAGTGGAATTTAATGCTTCAAAAACCCAGGCGGCAGTTTTTTCTAAAAAAGTTAACGTTGCTGAACCCGACATAGTTATGGCGGGGCACTCCATTCCTCTAACATCGTCACTTAATTTGTTGGGCGTTAATTTAGGAGCAAATATGCCCTGGCATGAACATGTCGCAGGCCTAGCAAGGAGAGCTTCTCAAAAGTTGGGAATATTATTTCGAATCAGAAAGCTTTACACTTCACAACAACCGTTAATTCTTTACAAAGCTCAAATTCGACCAACTATGGAATACTGCTCCCATGTTTGGGGCTCCACTCCTAAATATGCGTTTGTTGGATTCTATTCAGAGAGGAGCTGTTCGTCTGATTGGAGACCCGGAACTGATCGGCGGCTTTCATTCGCTGGAATATCGAAGAACGGTTGGCGATTTGAGTATTTTCATTGAAAGTGTTCTATTATATCCCATAACCTCGAATTCTCCCTCTCTATAAATATATATTTAGAGCAGCATGCCCAAGTGTCAAGCCAATTAGTGACAAGTCAGTTAGTGTGTTAACAAAATGTCTTCTCAAGTGAGACGCCAAAAATTCGGGCAGCTAACCCATAATGAAAAGCGTATAGTTAAAAATGCATTTGACTACGATAAAAACGATCAAAATTGTGATTTAAATGTAGACGATTGTATGACAAAATATTCCTTAATGACTGGAGTTGATAAAGCCACAGTTTACAGGATTTTAAAAGAAGAAAAGGAGGGTCTTATAGACCCTCCAAAAAAGAGACTAGGCAGTAAAGAACTTCAGCTGACAGACAACACAAGACAAGCAGTAAGGCGTATTTTACAGGATACAATCCTGCAGGTTGCGACAAGCCACCAGAAATACCGAAAATGAGTAAAGTAGAACTATGGAGTGTTAAAAAGATGAGAAATTGTACACTGAAGTTAGAAAAGCTACACAGTCAAGAAATTTTGGATGATTTATTGCTATCACTTTCGGATAAATAGAATATAGAATAGTATAGTTAGTTCAGCGTTCCTTGGCAAAACAATTTTTATTTGTGCGTTGAAAAATAACGCTACAACGGCTTTCAACTCATTATCTGAGAGAAATTTTCTATATTTGTTAGTGACGACGCTAGAGGAATCGAGTGTGTCGACATAACAACGTCGAGTTTAGCAACGTTTACTTTTTTAGCGGTAATTTTACATGGTTACTGTCACCATAAGATATAATTTCTTTCAGGTCTTTGTTGAATTGAACAATTTCCTGCTGTTGGCGATGATTTGCGTGAGTAGCCAATGTTCGAGCATTCAAAGTGAATGAAGAAATAAACGTACTGCAAAACTGCAGAGTGCATTCCTGGTCCTCCTGAAAAGGAGAGTAGGAGACAGTAGGGAACCTTGGGGCACACCAACGTTAATAGTGGGGATGGATAATAGAAAAAAATCTGTCGACTACCACTCGTAAAGAAGGCTTTCTGGGGAAACACTAGAGTTATAAAGAAAACCTCTCAGTGGTAGCAGAACAAGATGAAAGATTTGTCCATTAGATCAATTGTGTGCTGGTTTCTTTCCTAATTCTTTATTGTGTAGTAATCCTAATGATATACCTCTTTACATATAAATTATGTCTAATTACATATTTAAACAATTCAATTTACAAAAGAATGCGCAACGTAAATATAACTATGGCCGATGTGACCTACATTCAGAGCAATGGCAAATGTCATCGCTAAAATGAACCGAATATGAAACGAAGTTACGAGAAAAAAAATGATCCACGAGAGTAAATAAAATAGTGAAATGCTGTATCGTCATCTGTTATACCGCCAAAAATATTTATGGTAAGCGAGTGAATATTTTTGTAAATGTTTCGGTGATGAATAGGTGGCAATATTTTAGAAAAAATAATATTTACATGGAATGGTTGAAGTAGAATGTTCGCCATTTTTCTTTTATTAAATTTTGTTTAGTAAGAATAATGATACGGCGGGTTTTTTTTTAATGTTCCGTACGGAACACTTATAAGATCATTTCGGTGTCTGTCTGTCCGTCTGGCTGTCACACCCAATTTTCTCCGAAACTTTTGACATAGAAAGTTTAAATTTGGGACTAATATAAGACAATAAAATTACTTAATTACTTTGTTAACTGACTCTAAATACATATATTTTTTGAAATGATTTACAAATGTGTTATCGCGATTTCATAATACAGGGTGAGTCAACGATAGAGTAAAATTCATTATCTCATTTGTTTCGGGAATGACGAAAAAATGTTAAATACAATAGTTTTAGGGAATGTAAAAGTGCACAGTTTAAAATTATTTTTGAGTATACAGAGTAGTTCAAAAAAGTGATATAACATATGTTTCAAAAAAGTGTGGCCGATATAACATATTTTTAGTGTTCCGGAACACTTATAAGATCACTTCGGTGTCTGTCTGTCACACCCGATTTTCTCCGAAACTATTTGTCATAGAAACTTGAAATTTGGTAATAATATAGGAATTAATGGCCTCATCAGAGCCATGTAGTTTTGAAAGTTAAATTTTGACTTAAGGGGTTAATTTTGGGGGGTGAAATCGGAAGTGAAAAAAAAAATTTTTTACTAGGTCATCGAGTGTGGTGTCAAATGAAAGGTTGTGAAAACACGAGTAAATATATATATATATATATATATATATATATATATATATATATATATATATATATATATATATATATATATATATAATGTAATACTTGCGCGCACTTTTCTTTGTATTATTTTCAAAAAATCGCGAAATATCGCTGTCCCGCGCCTTATCTCGAAAAGCACTTATCAAAAAATTTTGAAAAAATCCTGGAGTATTCTCCACGGGGGGTAGATTGAACGAAAATTATCAGGAGCGCATTACCTTTAATAATTTATCTGGTATTTAAAAAAAAACAAAAATTTCAAGGTCATCAGATTTCAGTAACAACAAACTTTGTTGAAAACTCATTTGGGGTGTGTTTTGTGAAGTCACTAATCATTTTATACCACCGTAACATAAATTTTAACTTAAGGGGTTCGTTTTGAGGGGTGAAATCGGAAGTGAAAAAAAAATTTTTTACTAGGTCATCGAGTGTGGTGTCAAATGAAAGCTTGTGAAAACACGAGTAAAAAATATATATATAATGTAATACTTTCGCACACTTTTCTTCGTATTACTTTTAAAAAATCGCGAAACATCGCTGTCCCCTACCTTATCTCGAAAAGTACTGATCAAAAAATTTCGAAAAAATTCTGGAATATTCTCCACGGGGTATAGATTGAACGAAAATTATCATGAGTGCATTACCTTTAATAATTTATTTGGTATATATAAAAAAAAATAAAAATTTCATGGTCACCAGTTTTCAGTAAAGATTGGAAACAAACTTTGTTGAAAACTCATTTGGGGTGTGTTTTGTGAAGTCACTGATCATTTTATACCACCCTAACAAAAATTTTTATTTTAAAAACAATCAACGTACGGAACACTAATTGCGCAAGTTCAACTTGCACTTGACCGGTTTTTTTTTAAATGGAATAGTCTTCTTAAAGTGTAAATTGAGCGAAAATTATCACGAGTTTGATAATATACCTGGTGGAGGTGGATCATTTTCCGTACACTAACGCGCGTCGCTCCTCTAGAAACAAAATAATTTTATTTTATTTATTTATAATAAATTTAGGTACTAAAAATTTTTTTTACCCTTTTGTTACTAGACTTTAAATTGAGCTAGATTAATTTATTGGCTATTAGGTAGCTAAGAAGCTATAACTATTATACAGGGTGAGTCAACGATAGAGTATAGTTCATTATCTCATTTGTTTCGGGAATGAGGAAAAAATGTTAAATACAATAGTTTTAGGGAATGTTAAGGTGCACAGCTTAAAATTATTTTTGAGTATACAGGGTACTTCAAAAAAGTGTGGCCGATATAACATATGTTTTTTTTTAAATGAAACATCCTATTTTCTAATTTATTTTTAAATTCTGCGTAAAAAACTTTTTTATTAATAATGTTATATACCTAAACCTAGTAGTTTTTCTAATATTTCAATTTTTTTTTAAAAAATACTTGTTTTCAGTTTTGTAAAAAATTGTCAGTAGCGCCATTGTTTCTGAAGATGGATTACTCACAATTGGTACAAGGGTTCTATAGAGATGAAAAAAAAGATACATATAAAGAAATTTGAGTTAGATGCTACAGGGTGTCAAAATAAATTTATGCATTTCGACTATTTTAAATTGAAAAATCTCATTTTTTAAATGGCCCACCCTGTATATTATTAGTTTTTCTGATAGATTTTACAAAACCCACCAACTTTTATTAAGTATGTCATATACCTATTTCTAATAGTTTTCGATTTATATTGAATTTTTCAATTTTTACCCTTGTTTTTAATACACTTGCGCTTTTGTGAAAACATAAACAAATACATAGTTAATAATAATTTTAATATAGTTTAACTTATCTAATGATTAATTATTATGACGTAATAAATGTTCAAAAATAAGCCCGTCTACTTGAATACACATGTTTAGTTGTTTTACTATATTTTCCTTCACTTTCCTTAGCATAAAGAGCGTTGTTGTCCTGCACGCATTCCATATCCTATTTTCCATATCTACTGGCATTGTAGGGTGATTCACATAAACACGATCTTTAATGTTGCCCCACAAAAAGAAGTCTAAAGGTGTTGTCACATGATCGAGGGGGCCACTGAATGAATACATCCCTACCGATTTTTGTGGGTAACGATCGTTTAAAAATTCCCGAACTTTCCGATGGTAATGAGCAGGAGCTCCATCTTGTTGAATCCACATTTGTTCCCTTTCAAAGTTATCAACTTCTAGGCCCGTTAAGTGGTTTGCGGAAAAAATATTGACCAACAATTCGAAAATTATGGTTTTGGTTTTGAACTTCCCAGACCCAAAATGGATTAACTGTTGAATAATAATGCACGTGATGGCAGTTAACTGCTCCATTACTGCGACAAGTAGCTTCATCAGAAAACATTATTTTAGATAAAAAATTTAGATCGGCCTCTATTGCTCCATTCATGATGGTACAAAAGTTTACTCGTCGTTCAAAATCACGGTCTTGAAGTTCTTGATGTAGTTCTGTATGAAAGGGATGATACTTATATTTTCTCGTGGTGCGATTAGCCGTAGATTGGGATGTGTCAGATAAGTCAGCTAGTTGACGGCTGCTGACCTGGGAATTATCTTCAACATGAAGTAAAATCTCCATTTCTTTTTCCTCATTGGTAGCATTCTGGTTTACTACTTTCCGTTTCGTATACTCAACGCTACCACTACCATCAAACCGTTCCATTAAGTACTGAAAAGATTTTCTAGATGGTATACGTCTATTAGGGTACTTCGCTCCGTAAAGCCTTACTGCCAAAAGACAATTTTTTCCCGGCTCGCCCAGTATATAAACCATATCAAATAATTCATTTTTAGAAAAATCCATAACTATTACCTTTATACGTCACTTACTACAACAAATTAAACTACCTTTACATGCTTAATAGACATGTCAAAATTTGACAATGCCTACATTTTTGTTTTGTCTTGGCAACTATGATGTTAAATGGATTAAAAACAAGGGTAAAAATTGAAAAATTCAAAATAAATCAAAAACTATTTGAAATAGGTATATGACATACTAGGTTTAGGTATAAAACATTATTAACAAAAAACTTTAAAAATAAATTAAAAAATAGGATGTTTCATTTAAAAAAAAACATATGTTATATCGGCCACACTTTTTTGAAGTATCCTGTATACCCCCAAAAATAATTTTAAGCTGTGCACCTTAACAGTCCCTAAAACTATTGTACGAGGCTGATTTGAAAAGTCCGTGCAAAGTCCGAGAGATTTCACCACCGGCGCGTATCGAGGTCATGTTTAGTTAGTAGCATCTCTTGAATGAACGCACACCAAGTTTCAGCCATATTGGTCTATTTCTTTGTGTTTGGCATTCGTGTGAATCAAGGAAGTCGAGTGATTTTCAAGAAATGGACGAAAAAGAATTTCGTGTGGTGATTAAACATTACTTTATGAAAGGCAAAACGCCTCAGGAGACTAAAGAGAAGCTTGATAAACATTATGGTGACTCTGCACCTTCGATTAGAACAGTTTATAAGTGGTTTCAAAATTTTCGGACTGGCCATATGGGCACAAGTGACGCTGAACGTTCTGGACGGCCTGTGGAGGTTACGACTCCAGAAATCATTGATCAAATCCATGATATGGTGATGGATGACAGAAGAGTTAAGGTGCGTGAGATTGCTAGTGCTGTGGGCATCTCGACTGAACGGGTACATAATATTTTGCATAAATATCCGCCAGATGGGTGCCGCGATTGCTCACGCTTGACCAAAAACGGAATCGTGTGAAGTGTTGCAAGGATGGTTTGCAGCTGTTCCAGAAGAATCCGGAGGACTTTAAGCGTCGTTTCGTCACTGTGGATGAAACATGGATACATTACTATACTCCTGAGACCAAACAACAATCTAAACAATGGGTTACCAAGAGGGAATCTGCACCAAAAAAGGCGAAGACCGTTCCTTCGGTCGGAAAGGTTATGGCGACTGTCTTTTGGGATTCGCAAGGGATAATCCTCATCGACTATCTGGAAAAGGGTAAAACTATTACAGGTGAATATTATTCATCGTTATTGGACCGTTTGAAAACCGAGCTGCAAGAAAAAAACGCCCGCGATTGGCCCACAAGAAAGTCCTTTTCCATCACGACAACGCATCAGCACACACCTCAGCAGTTGTGGTCGCAAAATTAATGGAAATAGGATTCCAACTCGTTTCACATTCCCCCTATTCTCCAGACTTGGCTCCCTCGGACTACTATTTGTTCCCCAATTTGAAGAAATGGCTGGCGGGGCAAAGATTTTATTCAAACGAGGAGATGATTGCAGACACTAATGGATATTTTGCAGACTTGGACAAATCCTATTATTCGGAAGGGATCAACAGACTAGAACATCGTTGGACGAAGTGTATAAGCCTAAAAGGAGACTATGTCGAAAGATAAAAAAGGTTTACCCCAAACACATAAGTAGTTTTTATTTTTGCACGGACTTTTCAAACCAGCCTCGTATATAAGATTTTTTCGTCATTCCCGAAACAAATGAGATAATGAACTTTACTCTTTGACTCACCCTGTATAATAGTTATAGCTTCTCAGCTACCTAATAGCCAATAAATTAATCTAGCTCAATTTAAAATCTAGTAACAAAAGTCTAAAAGAAATTTTACTACCTAAATTAATTATAAATAAATACAATAAAATTAATTTGTTTCCAGACGAGCGACGCGCCTTAATGTACGGAAAATAATCCACCTCCTCCAGGTATATTATCAAAAGTTATGAACTCGTGATAATTTTTGCTCAATTTATACTTTATGAAGACTATTCCAGAATTGTTTCCAAATTTTTTGATCAGTACTTTTCTAAATAGGGTAAGAGGACAACGATTTTTGGCCATTTTTTTTTAAATAGTACAATCATATATATTTTTGAACTCGTAGTCACAAGCTTTCATTTGACACCCCACTCGATAACCGGGTAAAAAAAATTTTCCTATTTTACCCCCCAAAGTCAGAATTTAACTTTGAAAACTACACGGCTCTGACTGGGCCATCAATTCCTAAATCTGTGCCAAATTCCAACTTAATATGTCAAATAGTTTCGGAAAAAATCGGGTGTGACAGACACCGAAGTGAATCCATAAATAAGTGTTTTGTTATTCAATTTTCGTAAGAAACACTAAAAAGTTCATAATTATGATTCACTACTATCCAAATTCGCACACCGATGTGTGATCCCAGAAGCCTTCTCTACTGAACCCTAAAAAGGTGTTGAAATAGCGCTCAAAACCTAGAAACATTTCAAGTCAAGACGGTACCATTAATGAGCTGCTCAAACATTTTTCGAAAACTTTATTTTTTACCGAACTGAATTTCTAAAATATTTATTAATTTAACAATTTAATATCCTTATTTGCTCCAATTACCTATATAGTCTGTCCCTTCGTCAAAAACTGCATATCCTCAAGAATTACAAAACCGATCATCGACGAATATTCTCGATGTTCGTTCCTTTCGATCTTCCCATTGGTCGATCTTCTCGAGGCTTTCGCGGCACTACACGCGGTCGCGTTCAAATGTTTCCGACTGCAGTCAGTCCGCACCGAACAGAGTTGTGTTCGTGGTTGACTTCGATTCCGGGCAGAAAGACGCTTTTTGACCTCGATCGGTTGAAAAGTTCGAAACTGAATTTGGATTTTTTCTTGACGGTTCTCTTTTTTTTAGAGTGACAATATGTGACAGTTGTTTTAAATATTTTTTGGTTACATTTAAAAATACAAGGAGTATTTTTGTCGTCTTGGGTATTTTATAGCGAGGACTGACCCGAACTTTAAAAAAGTGATTGTTGTGGCATACTTCTTCAGTTGTATTTTAAGGTGTGATTTTCGTTTGACACTGACTTAGCGGTGTTATTACCTTGAATGGAAACCAGTTTGCTCTCTTGATTCTTTTTTAGGTGTTTTTTCGGTTAAAATAGACGTTAGCCAATAAAATTGAAGTCTTAAAAAATATCTAATTAGTTGAAATTTTTTCATTGTTTTTTTTTAACTTTAAAATCATTTCATATTTTAAACTATACATATATATATATATATATATATATATATATATATATATATATATATATATATATATATATATATATTTACATACATACATACATACATACATATATATATATATATATATATATATATATATATATATATATATATATATATATATATATATATATTTAATATATATATATACAGGGTGCCTATTTAAAATGGTGCAACCATTTCTATCTTCGAAACGGTAAGAATGTCAAAGTCGTTTAAATAAGACAAAAGTGGTCATTTTCGGGGTTGATTTAAAATACGTTTATAGTGTTGCAATTTTTTTAAAAATTTCTCGGATTTTCTGAGTTTAAAAATCGCCCAAATCCAATCTCCAAAATAAATTTTAAAAAATATGATCTATAAAAAAAATTTTTTTAAAAGATTCATAATTCGTTGTGAATTGCAAAACACACACTCAGATTTTGTTTCCGATGTTTCGTCTACTGGATTTTTTATATATTTTTTTAAACATTTTTCACTCTAAATAAAGCAATTTATCACTCGATTTTATATATCAACGTTTCCATGTGGAATATCCATCATAAACATAATTTTGTGTGTGTGCGACCCTGATTTTTTTAATAAATGGAATAAATTCTAGCGGTTGCTACTTTGATATTTTTAGCAGAAAATTCCTAAATCTGTTAAGTTTTTAAAATACTGGGTTTTATAGGGTTATATTTACCTTTGCTTTCTAATAAATGAGGTTAAATAAAAATACTATTTACTGCTTATTCATGCTCTTCTTCATTAGTTTAGATATAAGAATGATAATCAGAAGCCTTCTCAAGTTGCAATTTTTTGTCTATTTCGCCCATTTTTAAATAATTATTTCCTGTTTAGCACTGCCCTCTGCGGGTACAGCTCGCCATGCATTTAACATACATTATTTGAATTACACATGTATCGTGTAAAAAAACTACAATAGTGCCTGCCCATTTTTTCATCATTTGTGAATTCAATTTTGACAAATTATGTAATATTAAAATTCACACATCGCGTACTCTCAAACGTCCAACCACCTCCCTAACAAAAAATTTTATTTTAAAAGCAATCAATGTACAGAACACTAATTGCGCAACTCCGACTTGCACTTGGACGATTATTTTTTTTTCTTTTACTGTTTTCAAACCTGTAGTAAGAATTGAATACCGCATTTAAAACTAGAAAATATATCACTTGGTAACAAAAAAAGGCATAACTTATTTAAATGAAACTCTTCTGTCCCATGGTGTGCCATTTTTAAACCTGTAATAGACATTTATTATATCTATGAAGTAGTAATTATTAGCCATTTAAAAAATCAGGGCTGTACTTGGAAAATTTTGTTTATGATGGATATTTCACATCGAAGTCCGTATTAAAAAAAAAGGAAGTCGATTATGGGCTCATAGAAACGAAACATCGAGTGTAAAATTTGAGTACGTCTTTTGCAAGAGAAGAATAAATTATATTTTTGTATTCCTAGTTTTTTTATAACTGTTATAATTTTTGAATTATTTTGGAAATTGGATTTCAGCAGTTTTTAAACTTTTTTTAATATATCAGAGATTTTTAATCAGCCCCGAAAATTACAATTTTTTCTAATTTAAACGACATTGCAGTGCGGTTTCGAAGATAGCAATAGTTGCACCATTTAATAGAGACACTCTCTCTCTCTCTCTCTCTCTCTCTCTCTATATATATATATATATATATATATATATATATATATATATATATATATATATACAGGGTGCCCAATATGTATAGAATAATGTTTCCACAGCATTTATCAATCAATGTATCAAAAAAATGTTTAGATAAAGGTTATAGGATGTGATACGGCGCACATGCTGACGTTGACAAGAAAATGTTTTGAACTGTCAATTCGAAGAAATTACGTCATCTTAAATTTTTTTAAGTGGAGAGCCCTGTATATTATTTTACTTTTGGATCCTACTAAAAATTCTAGATATTATTTGTCTAACATACCATATGTCTAAATTAAACTGTTTTGGAATTATTGATATTTGAAATTGAGATCAAATTAAAAAAAAAAATTTAAGCTGGCTTGTTTCAAACATTTACTGTCAGGTACCGACTTAACGCATCAAAAAATGATTTGTTGATGAAAACGTTTAGTGCTACATTTTGTGAAACTGCAATTTGAGCATACTGCGAAGAGTCCCGACCTTACGCCACTCGATTTTTTTTTGTGGGGTCATTTGAAAACCAAACTTACTAAAGTCGACCTGAAACTGTAGAAGATCACACAGATTCTCTGCAAAACTCTGTTCAGGCTGTTTATGACAGATTGAGTCATTGCCTCGCAGTTAACGGTAGCCATTTTGAGCAATTGTTACCTTAAAAATAAACCTAGAATATTTATTAATAGTTTTTTTGTATTTTTTTATTCTAAATTTCAGATTCTATGCACTTTTTAAAATTGCATGTTGCTTAATAAAAACCTAAAAGCTTTTTGAAACTTTGACTTTTAAAAGAATTAATTCAAAGAAACTTTGAAACATTATTTTCGATTTTGGTATTTCCAAAACAGTTCAATTTAGACATATATAATACCTAGAATTTTTAGTAGGACTCAAAAATAAATAATATACAGGGCTTTCCATTTACAAAAAAATCAAGATGGCGTAGTTTCTACGAACTGACAGTTCAAAACATTTTATTGTCATCGTCAGTCTGTGCGCGTTATAAGACCCTATAACTTTTATTTTAAACATTTTTTTGATACACTGATTAATAGATGCTGTGGAATCATTATTCCATACATATGGGACACCCTGTATATATATATATATATATATATATATATATATATATATATATATATATATATATATATATATATATATATATATATATATATATATATACATATATAAAATAGGCAGACATATAAATCTAAATATAACAATTGATATTTCCAAAACCAACGTACATCTGCCTACAAAAATTTTGATTCATAAATTTAAAAATTAGTATCCCCAAAACGACTGAAAATAATTACTAACAATTGTATCTTTCTGAAATCTGATTCAAACTACCTACTTAATGGTGTTCTTGTATATAAAAATACCTTTTTTTGTTAAGATTTATACTCTAGGTGTACTGTGTTAAAATGTTGATATTTCTTGAGACTTCATTTAAAAAAGTTTTTATCGAAATATTAGCTTCCAGTTTCTGGAATAAATAGAAACAAAACTAAAAATGAACAATACCAAACATCAAACAATAAACAAACAAATGATTACAATGATCAAGAGCTAAATAGCACGCCAGAGGCTCCGTCTTCCTTTAACCGGTCGAACGAATTCTACCCTGATGAGGACACTCTCCGAAAACGACCGAAATACCATTCCTAGAGGTTGGGTGCGACAAGCTGTCATGGGAGTCCTCAGGTGGAAGGACAGCCCCCCGGGAAGAGGGGATACTTTAGGAAAAGGCGTTAATTTACAGGTAATACAGTTTTTTGTTGGAAGTAAGGCAGTGCTATGTAAGTTAAGAATCGTTCGCGACTACTTTGTAACTGTAATCAAAGACTTCTCACCTTAGAATAGAAAGAAATGTTCTTTATTGACTGTAAATCAAACTCGGTTAGTGCGTTAGTCTTCGAATGCTAGAATGCATTACCTACTGACAATACAATAACTTTACACTTGAGGTTGTGAGGTTTTTATTAGGGTTTTTCTGTCCGGTAGGGCGGCAGTTCTTAAAATCGTTGACTAAATTCCCACAAAAATAAATTCCATAGACCACAATTTGGCATGTTTCCTTTCCTAACCTAAAAAAAATTGTGTGTGTATATAGTATGTTATGTATTTAAATGAATTTAGTTTTTCTATTTGTATTCTGAGACTTAAGCTATTCTAATTCGTAAGTCGTGCTCATAAAATGTAAAAAAATTATCCATGATTCCACCTGTTAAATTATTAAAGCCAAAACGTGTATTTATATATTAAAGATCATCCGTTCCACTTGAGAATTAGGCTTTAACTAGAAAAAAGCCCTTAATTTCTATGAAAGTTTTTTCCATATTATACACAAAAGAATAGAAAAACTGTAATTTTAGGAGAAAATGGCAAATTTTTTCCAAACATTTCGGTTCCAACAAGTGAAAAAATCAGTTCCGGAGATATACAATGGAGTAAAGGAACTTTCAGATCTTGGCACATGTTTCTCCTCTACGTTTGTTTCGAAGTTACTGACAAAAAAATGAATATTTATCTAAGACGGTAAGCAGGATCCACTATAATATTCTTGCAGGGTCATAAAATTATATTTTTGGTATCTTTCTTCCCGGAGCACTTCTAACAATAGATCTATCATTAATAATAAATCTAAACGTATAAATCTAAATACCCAATTTGACGGTAGTACGGTCGGTACTGAGATTCACAAATATTATCCAGATTATTATATCATTTTCTCAAAAATTATGAAGCTATATGTGTATCTATATGTATATGTATGTTTTAAAGGCAGTTCATCGTGAATTCTCGAATGGACTAGTAGTTAAAGTCAATCCCTAAACCTTAAGGGACCTTCTCTATTAGTACCTCTGTACCTCAGAGTTCCTTACTGTCTCATACTCAGTTTTTTCAATCATGAACGATCCTGTTCCCATTAATTCGTAAGGGAAACTTCCATAGATTACGGAGGGATGCTTCTTCAGAGCTTGTTCTGAAGGAATCAGTTGTCAGCACAAGCTCGGAAGTAGCCGGCAGAATTATCAGTAAAAAGTCAGCAGTACTGTTCTCATGTTGCAACATATTACATTATATTTGCTAGATTCGTCTAGAAGAGAGTAATATGCCTGAATAGACACTTGAGATTGATCGTTGATGCACTAAAGAAAGATTGGTGCTTTTCAGTTTCTTCTAGGGGAAGCGTACATAATCCGCTCTATTCCTCTCAGAGCGGCGCATGCTGGTTCAGCTTGTCACTCTAAAAGAATTCTTTTGTTTGGAGAACTTCATCCTTTTAGAGTAGCTTGCCACTTTATTTTCCGCCGAGTAAAATCTTCTTATTTACAATACAATTTACTCAAAAAATGATTTTTGTTAAAGAAAATATTGTTTTTGTATACACTAAGATGATTACCTAATGATGATATTATTTTTACCCGATAATAGTTTGAAAAAAACGTAATAAAATATCTCCTATTATTTCCCCTTATCTCCCAATATTTCTCCTTATCTCCCATTATCTCTACATAATTTCCATTATCTAGGGTTATCTCTGCTCATCTCCCATTATTTCTCCTTTTCTCCCATTATTTCTCCTTATCTCCCGTTATCTCACCATAACTCCCATTATCTAGACTTATCTCTACTTATCTCCCATTATTTCTCCTTATCTCCCATTATTTATACTTATCTCCCATTATCTCCCATTATTTTTCTTTATCTCCTATTATCTCAGCTTATCTCCCATTATCTAGGCTTATATCGAATTCTATAGAACATATGTATAAATTTATAAAAACACGTAAATCGGATAAGTGGTTCTTAACGGACAGACAGACAGACAGAGAGACGTTGCATTTTATATATATTACAGATATTCTTTGCTACATGATACTGTTCCATATTTAATGATTTAGCATGTTTAAAAAAAAAATCACGTAAATCGGATAAGTGGTTCTCCAGTGGTAAGCGCACAAACAGACAGCGACGTTGCATTTTATATATATTATAGACATCCTTTGCTACATGATATTGTTCCATATTTAGTGGTTCAGGCAGTGTATTGCAAGAGAACGCGCTAGCGGCAAACTTTTTCTGATTTGATTCACTATTATCGTCAGTGGTTGGTTATTCCTCATATTACCTAACGTAATAAAATATAGTCGATAACCTGGCCAGAGAACATATGTATGTTTTATAAAAAAAGCACGTAAGTCGGATAAGTGGTTCTCCAGTGATAAGCGCACTAACGGGGAGACGGACAGGCAGAGAGACGTTGCATTTTATATATATTATAAATATAGATTATTATTATTATATAACCTGGCCAAATAATATATGTATGAACTTAAAAAAAGACACGTAAATCGGATAAGTGGTTCTCGCGTGATAAACGCACTAATGGACTGACAGACAGAGAGACATTGCATTTTTTATATATATATATATATATATATATATATATATATATATATATATATATATATATATATATATATATTATAGATTATAGATATTCTCTGCTACATAATATTGTTCCATATTTAATGGTTTAGGCTGTGTATTTCAAGGGAACGCGCTAGCGGCAAACTTTTTTCCGACTTAATTCACTATTTTACGTCACTGCTCATTCTTTATGCTACCTATCGTAATAAAATATAGCCTATAACCTGGCCAGAGAACATATGTATGTTTTAAAAAAAAAAAATACGTAAATCGGATAAGTTGTTCTCCAGTGATGAGCGCACTAACGGACAGACAGACAGACAGAGAGACGTTGCATTATATATATTATAGATTATAGAAAAATATATTCAAAAATTGTATATGAAGTTAATTATAAAGAACACATGATAGCCTAACAGTAACAACAACTTGTCCATTGGATTGCAAAATTGTCCATCTTTATATTCTTAATATTACTCTGTAAGAACTTAGGGTCAAAGATTAAATACCTAACCTAAAGTTAAAGACCCAGTTATTGTGGGAAAATTCAAACGTAACGGACCTAACTCTAAATGGTTTGTATTTTTACACTCTGAACCTAAAATTGGCTAAATTTATTGTCTACCTCTCTATGAATGGGCTAAATTGAAAAATATGTAAATTAGTTTAAAAATTTCTAAGAAAATGAAAAATCTAAATTCAGATGTTGAATGGTATTTAAAAGGATTTCGACAAGTAAAAAATGTTTCCACGTCAAGACATCTCAACTGTAAGTCCATAAAGATTCCTAAAACAGTAAACAGAAAATAATGGTTGGATTATCTAAACATACCTGGAAGTTCTTTCTCTAATTATGTCTTAGTTTTAGAGACTATTTTAAAAAACAAAACATCGTAAAAAAGTTCTAATACTAAAGGTTAGAGAATCTAAAATATATTCTTTATACTACAATGATACGGCACGAGAACAAAACACTTAAAAGAGGCTGAAAAAACTCGACATTAATGGCGTGGCTAATGAACAATAAAACTGTTTTTGTTTCCTCATTTCTATCTTTTACTGTGTTTCCTTTTGGTTTATTTTCTTTATTTAAAATTTTGATCGTGACCTTTCATATTTTTCCACCAAACTTGCATTAAACATAAGGCAATTTGATCACAGAAACCTGACTATTTATTTAATAAAATTCAAATTAGACATGACATTCATAATCTTAACACATATATACAAGGTGTTCTTCTATGAAAATGGTAATGCGTCGAGTCAAGTGCAGATACACCTAATACTTATTTTTATTAAATTTGAACATTGTTTAAAATTTTGTAAACTACTGGACGCGTAATTTTAAGAAGCCGCCACTCATTTACTGAAATGAGGTTTGGGATGGGAGAGAGAGAGACTTTCAAAATTGCATTGAAGAAAGTTTTGTTTAGAATTAGCGTTGAACAGAACGATTTTGTAAACTAAAATGTATATATATATATATATATATATATATATATATATATATATATATATATATATATATATATATAGAAACTAACAAATTAATAAAAATAATTAACCAGAATTGAGTGGATTTTTTAAACTGAAAAAGGTCAAATTGGTTATAATATAAAAAATAAACTTTTGACTTTAAAATATAACAACATTGCGGCAATCATGTTTTTATCAAGATCCCTAACAATGATTTTGATCTGTTTATTTGCTATAACCATTAGCGTACATGATGAAAATTCATAAAATTTCAAGGATAATTTTCTCATGAGTTATAGAGAGGATGCTGTTATGTTTATGTCTGGAAATATTTTTAAAAAATAAATATTTTTTCGTTAAATATTGCAAATGGATAATGCCAAAAGTGACTCATCAATGTTGCCGAAGATTAGTGACAAGTACAGAATATTGATGGGCAAAAGTCAAAAGTCCTGGCAAATTTCGTCAGAAGACAAAAGACCTGCTTTGATCATTGTAGAATGCAGAGAATGCCAGAACAGGTACAACCTTTGTTCCTTTGGCAAATTTGAGCAAACTTTGTTCTCCTCTTTGCAAACTACTTCTTGAACCAACAAGATTTAAAATTAAAATCGAATTAGCTCTTAGGCTACCTCGCCTAACTGATGAGACCCAAAAGGTCGAAAGCTGCAAACTCCCACTTTTAACATAACGGTTAAGGTGAAACCTTGAGAAGGGTAATCTCCAAGGAAAGCAAAGCACTAATAACCAAAATTCGCAAAGTTGAGAATTCGCAAAATTTCTGCGTTTTAGCCGCGTTTCGGGAACTTGTGCGCTTACCAAGGGAAGCCAGATTCTCTAAAAATCTGCTGTTTTTGTTAGCTTGTTTCGACTTCGGTTCGTCTCCTCATTTTGCGAATTCTCAGCTTTGCTAATTTTGGTTTGCTTTGCTTTCCTTGGAGATTACCCTTCTCAAGGTTTCACCTTAACCGTTATGTTAAAAGGTGGGAGTTTGCAGCTTTCGGCCTTTTGGGTCTCATCAGTTAGGCGAGGTAGCCTAAGAGCTAATTTGATTTTAGTGGCAAGTAGTTTTTGTAACAGTTTATTTCAATAAACAGAAACAGTGCAGTGTCTATTTTCCCTCAATTACTTTTGCTATTTTATATTTATATATATGCAGTCCGTCAAGTAAGAACAAGTCGCCTATAACTTGTAATCAGTAAAAGAAATTTCATTTTTTTTTCTGGTTATTGTTGGCACCCCTGCAAACAAAGCTTTGTGTAAATAGATTTATTTCTAACCTTACTTATGGGTAAACAGTACATTATCCAACATGAGTGCAGCATATGCTTCACGCGTCGAGGCTGTGTTCCTAGAAAATCATCCAAAAGGTCCGAAAATGTCGTCTACAGCGGCCGCTAAGTATATGGGCAAGTCGAAAAGGCTTCGGGACACTCTTCATCTTTACCTACAATTTGAATGCTGAAAAAATGCTCCAGATTTACACGCTGGCATTAGTATCGACTACCAAAGGGTGGTTTGTTAATAAAAATGAAAAGCGGATTCTACAAGAAGGTAACGACCCCAAATGTCGGAGTAAAACGTGTAGTTAGAGGAAAGGAAAATGCGGTATCGTTACAGTAAATTGACCATCCCAGTCACTCCATGCAAGACGAGAACGTATACATCAAGCAGAAGCTTCGTAGTAAAAAGATGTACCCAGCTATCACGGTAAATTCGGGAAATTTGGAAATCATTGCCCCAAGAATGCGCGGAAAATCTCGTCGAAAGTATGCCTCGTAGATATCAGGCGATCATCTTCGCTGATGGGGCTGGATGAACTACCGAATCATTAGCACTTTAATGGCAATCCTTTCCTGTCGAATAATGTTAAAAGTTTTAAAAAAATACATTTTTTAATGAACAATACAATAAGTTATTGCAACTGATTACTACTACCGATACTTTACAGTAAATGGAAGAATCAACAATTAAATAAATTACATTATGTCTTGCACGTCAAGCAGCACACAGATTGACAATAATTACGGCCTGTTCAAAATTTATGTATCCATTAAAATAAATTGGATATTAGTTCCCGTCGAACACAATACATATGGCGCCTCGATAGAAACGAATGGCAGGAAGCTCTAAAACTATTTTGTTGTAGTTGTTAAAGTATTATTATTATCTTCAAATGTCAGGTTAATAACGAACACTATCACCATAAGAATTTTAAAAATTTTATCGGTCTTCAATGGGGTGACATAATGGATAAACATACTCCAAATTTCACGAACCTTACTACACGCAATAAAACACATTAGTCCAGTCGTCAGAGGCAAATTTTGACGAAAACCTCTCATTGAATGGTAATAGGGGTTGCATTTTGGCATACAGGTAGTTTTTTGGACATAGAATACGATAAAAAAAGTTTGCTGCTCTAAAGGGTACGCTAAGCCTACAAAATCGAAAATGAAAAATTCGGTTTTTGCGCAAATATCTCAAAAAATAAAAAAGATATCGAAAAACTAATAGCATTACGTGAAAGAACGAGCAATTTTACAAATAATAGTATATAGATTATAATTATTGTAAAGCAACTGAAAATAGACAAAAGTCCATATTCCAGCAGCTTACTAGCTTCATCTCTTGTCTGTCAAATCCATCCTGAGACGCGTTTCGCCGTACCACGGCTCGTCAGTCAGGCGAGGATTGACAAACAATTATATATACTTGAGGAAGGATCCCTCGAAAAGTGCTACCTGCTTTTAAAGCGTTGACTGTGTCAACCACTCTGTCGGTTCGAAAGCTGCTGTGTCAGCTTCCGATTGAGTAATAGGTATGCGTACTTAATACAATTCGTTGTATCCTACCATCGTGTTCCGCGTATAGATTATTTTTTTTTAGTTTTAGTCTAATTTTAAAAAAATATATTTAAAATAAAATGGCTGCCTTAACCTCTTCCATTGTAGTGGGAATCATGCTTCCTACCTCATTTATGATTAAATTAACGTTTCGGTATACCGTAAAGTATTTTGAAATTGGCTATTAAGGGGTTTCTCAGGGTGCTGATTAATAATCCGATGACAGATTTGAAAAATTCAAAATGACGGATCCAATATGACGGCCAGAGAGTACGTAATTCATTTAATTTCTTCGAGTAATTTAGAATTTTTGTGTTTTTAATAACTGTTTTCTTTTTACCTGGAGGAATTATTGAAATATAAGTACTTTGTACTTAAAGCTTAGACTTTTATCTTTCATTTCCCACCTTTAAATATTTTTTTTAGTGTTCCGTAGGGAACATTTATAAGATCACTTCGGTGTCTGTCTGTCTGTCTGTCACACCCGATTTTCTCCGAAACTATTTGACATAGAAAGTTGAAATTTGGTACTAATATAGGAACTGATAGCCTCATCAGAGCAGTGTAGTTTTGAAAGTTAAATTTTGACTTAAGGGGTTAGTTTTGAGGGGTGAAATCGGAAGTGAAAAAAAAATTTTTTTACTAGGTCATCGAGTGTGGTGTCAAATGAAAGCTTGTGAAAACACGAGTAAAAAATATATGTATAATGTAATACTTGCGCACACTTTTCTTTGTATTATTTTGAAAAAATCGCGAAAAATCCCTGTCCCCCTATCTTGTCTCGAAAAGTACTGATCAAAAAATTTTGAAAAAATTCTGGAATATTCTTCACGGAGTATAGATTGAACGAAAATTATCACGAGTGCATTACCTTTAATAACACAGCCCCACAAAAAAAATAAGTGGGGTATACTTTTGATGCGATATATCAGATCCGTAGTATTTTTGCCCGCTGATCACGAATCTGACGTCAGAATATCGCCATCACATCTCAATTTTTTTCTAACCTCAAAAAATAGGTAAAAATTAGTAAAAATTAAGAAAAATATACTCCTAAAAAATTGATTCAAGCTTTTTCATGAATCCAAAGATGTATTAATATGTATTCGGACACGCTAAGCTAATATTCATCGGTTGGATTAAGCCATACAGTTCTGTTTTCTTTCTAACCTCAATAAATCAGACAGATATAGTGCTTCTCGAATGCAAAAACGAATTCAAATCAAAATTCAACCGATTCTTACCAAATTTGGTACACGGGGGTTTTTTTGGGTTGCTGATCATGAATCTGAGGTCGGATTTGTAAAATTCAAAATGGCGGATCCAAGATGGCGCACAAAATTTTTGAAAACCAACCGATTCCTACCAAATTTGGTATACAGTTGGGGAATCCTCAAACTTGATACTCTTAAACCTTAAACCCTGAAACCTTAGACAGTGTTTGAATCTTCTTCGACAGACTCAATGTTTTCGGCATGAACTGATAAGGTGAAATCATTTGTTTCCATAACATCAGCATCAAGTGGTTCAGGAGGCGGAATTAGTTGCGGTCTTGTTATTGTCGAAACATCGTTATAAGTAATAGTGCTTTTATTTTTTCAGTTATGCCTAGATACAACATTCATACAAAAGTAGCAATCATTTTCACTGTATGGTCTATTCCATATTGCTGGTCTGGATATTTAATCGCCTTCTTATTGATGTACAACATTATTTTGCAAGAACTGCAAATGATGTGGGGAACCCAATCTGTATCCTGGTGCTGTATTTCAGTGTTAAAACAATCCTTATATAAGGTTTTAATCTTATCCGTTATCGGTGACCCCATTTTACTCAATACGTGTTGACAGCAAAGATAACAAAATGAATCACTGTTTTTATCGCACTTATGAAAAGTCCTTGTACCGTGAGACCGTTTTCTTGTAGCATTATACTCTACATGAGCCAAGTCACCCACACATGAAGAGCTACGGTCGCTGGATGACGACGGCTGCGGGCCCGCTTTCCCACCCTGACCAACCGCCGATACTGGGTTTTCGAGTCCCTGCATCGTAATTCTCTTTCTTCTACCTGCCATGACGGCATCTAAGCCGTTATCCAGGGACTCTGCCGGCTAGTGGAGTAACACCGTTGCCCACCGTCACCACGTGGAGGTGCCCTGGATGCAGGTAGAAGAATAAAAATCGACCGATGAATTTTCTCGGCGTTCAAAATGGCGCGAAAACATCTGCCATCTTGAATTTTGCAAATCCAACCTCAGATTCGTGATCAGCGACCCAAAAAATCCCCGTATACCAAATTTGGTAAGGATCAGTTGAATTTTAATTTGAATTCGTTTCTGCATTCGAGAAGCACTATATCTGTCTGATTTATTGAGGTTAGAAAGAAAACAGAACTGTATGGCTCAATCCAACCGATGAATATTAGCTTAGCGTGTCCGAATACATATTAATACATCTTTGGATTCATGAAAAAGCTTGAATCAATTTTTTAGGAGTATATTTTTCTTAATTTTTACCTATTTTTTGAGGTTAGAAAAAAATTGAGATGTGATGGCGATATTCTGACGTCAGATTCGTGATCAGCGGGCAAAAATACTACGGATCTGATATATCGCATCAAAAGTAAACCCCCTTTTTTTTTTGTGGGGCTGTGTAATTTATCTGGTATATTAAAAAAAACAAAAACTTCAAGGTCATCAGTTTTTAGTAAAGATTGGAAACAAACTTTGTTTAAAACTCATTTGTGGTGTGTTTTGTGAAGTCACTGATCATTTTATACCACCGTAACAAAATTTTTTATTTTAAAAGCCATTAACGTACGGAACACTAATTGTGCAAGTTCAACTTGCACTTTACGGGTTATTTTATTTTAAGCAATAAGCAAAAAATACCTTTTTCATGAACATTTATTTAAGAGCAAAATTACAAAAAAATTGAAAGTTTTTTAAGTTTTTAATGATTTCCTAATATTAAGTATATTTTCTACTGTCACTAAAAAAAAATCCGTTTTTTTTTTACCATTTCGTACTGCTTTGAATATAAAATTGCCGGCGGCGCACTACAGCAGATAATTTTTCATATTTTAAAACCGGTTATTTTATTTTAAGCAATAAGCAAAAAATACCTTTTTCATGAACACTTATTTAAGAGCAAAATTACAAAAAAATTGAAAGTTTTTTTTAAGTTTTTAATGACTTCCTAATATTAAGTATATTTTCTACTGTCACTAAAAAAAAAAATCCGTTTTTTTTTTTTTACCATTTCGTACTGCTTTGAACATAAAATTGCCGGCGGCGCATTACAGCAGATAATTTTTCATATTTTAAAACTCAATTTTCAAATAACACAGACAACGTGGGTATTTTTAATTGTTTTTATATTGAAACTTAAGGTATAATAATGATATATGCACAAGGATTTTTTTTCAATACTATATTTGATTAAATATTTGTAATTTACTGTATTCCAGTTAAAATCATGCAAACAAAAATTTCGTTTTAAGTTTTACAAATTATAAAGCAACAAAAATAAAAAACTATTAGTATCGTCGGAAAGCTGAAAGTCTGCTCTTCAAAAAGCTATCTTTTAATTTCTTTTTTACACTCTGAAAACAAGTAATATCCATTAACCTTCTAGTCTGAATTTTTAATAAATTCTCAAAATAATAAAAAAAATCTATATACTATTTTTTGTAAAATTTCCCGCTCTTTCACGTGGTGCTATTAGTTTTTCGCTATCTTTTTTATTTTTCGAGATATTACCGAAAAACCAAATTCTTGATTTTATTTTGGATTTTGTCGCTTAGCGTACATCAAACTTTAGCGTATTCTACGTCCAAAAAACTACCTGTGTGCCAAAATGCAGCCTGTTAACATTTAATGCGAGCTCGAAACCCTTGGCGACAGAGCTACATCTCATTTACTAAAAATATATAATTTTATTGAGGTAAAATGACAGGAAGTATATTATGTATGCATATGAACATTAATTTGCTTTACACGTATTAGTCCTTGACCAAGTGATCGAGTTACTTTGTTTACATCAAACGTTGCGTGTGTACTAAAGTAAAATTAAAGTCAAGTAAATAGGTATTTTATAAAATATATTAGATGACGACCACGTTAATATCATTTAACCACCTCGGACGACTTTTTTTCTTTATTTAAAACATAAATGATCAAACCGCGACAGTTTTGCATCATCATAAGTCCTCGATGGGATGAAGCTTATTTGTCTCATGTCTTTGCCTCGAATCATAGTGAAGACAACTAAAAGAAAGTCGCTAATTCCGCGCAGAGAACTACGCATAGAGTTTTTCGTCCGCGATGCTAGCGATACTACATATTGGCTACAGACCTGAACTACGGTGTTAAAAGCTCTTAACTATAGCTACCTGTATTATCTACTAATTAGAAAAAGCGGTTAATTTAAAAATAGGCAATCATATAGCTGCACACCTATTACAAAGGCATTTGCAAAGAAATTATTTTAAGTCTATAAGAGATAGAAAGTATCTCATAGTTTTTGAAAAATTTCGTCTAAAAAACCATTACCTGTAATAGGTGTATAGTATTTTTCAAGATCTAAGACAGTCATCCAATAAAGACATTAAACGACCGTTAGGTTCTTCGCACGTACCTGGCCGTAATTGATATACGAGGCTAGTTTGAAAAGTCCGTGCAAAGTCCGAGAGATGGCACCACCTTCGCGTATCGAGGTCATGTTTAGTTAGTAGCATCTCTTGAATGAACGCACTCCAAGTTTCAGCCATATTGGTCTATTTCTTTGTGTTTGGCATTCGTGTGAACCAAGGAAGTCGAGTGATTTTCAAGAAATGGACGAAAAAGAATTTCGTGTGGTGATTTAACATTACTTTATAAAAGGCAAAACGCCTCAGGAGACTAAATAGAAGCTTGATAAACATTATGGTGACTCTGCACCTTCGATTAGAACAGTTTATAAGTGGTTTCAAAATTTTCGGACTGGCCATATGGGCACAAGTGACGCTGAACGTTCTGGACGGCCTGTGGAGGTTACGACTCCAGAAATCATTGATCAAATCCATGATATGGTGATGGATGACAGAAGAGTTAAGGTGCGTGAGATTGCTAGTGCTGTGGGCATCTCGACTGAACGGGTACATAATATTTTGCATAAACATTTGGCCATGAGAAAGCTATCCGCAGGATGGGTGCCGCGATTGCTCACGCTTGACCAAAAACGGAATCGTGTGAAGTGTTGCAAGGATGGTTTGCAGCTGTTCCAGAAGAATCCGGAGGACTTTAAGCGTCGTTTCGTCACTGTGGATGAAACATGGATACATTACTATACTCCTGAGACCAAACAACAATTTAAACAATGGGTTATCAAGGGGGAATCTGCACCAAAAAAGGCGAAGACCGTTCCTTCGGCCGGAAAGGTTATGGCGACTGTCTTTTGGGATTCGCAAGGGATAATCCTCATCGACTATCTGGAAAAGGATAAAACTATTACAGGTGAATATTATTCATCGTTATTGGACCGTTTGAAAACCGAGCTGCAAGAAAAACGCCCGCGATTGGCCCACAAGAAGTCCTTTTCCATCACGACAACGCACCAGTACACACCTCAGCAGTTGTGGTCGCAAAATTAATGGAAATAGGATTCCAACTCGTTTCACATCCCCCCTATTCTCCAGACTTGGCTCCCTCGGACTACTATTTGTTCCCCAGTTTGAAGAAATGGCTGGCGGGACCAAGATTTTATTCAAACGAGGAGGTGATTGCAGACACTAATGGATATTTTGCAGACTTGGACAAATCCTATTATTCGGAAGGGATCAACAAACTAGAACATCGTTGGACGAAGTGTATAAGCCTAAAAGGAGACTATGTCGAAAAATAAAAAAGGTTTACCCCAAACACATAAGTAGTTTTTATTTTTGCACGGACTTTTCAAACCAGCCTCGTATATATACCTCCCTTTCAGTGTTAACATTTTATTGGCTACTTCGTGTTTATAAATATACAGAATATTCTTCATTTTATCTGCAGTGTTATACTGAAATAGTGTGTATTATGAAGTTCAATAGTGTCTTAAAATGTCCGAAGCCCTTTCCATCAGAAGCCGCAAATGTTTGTCCGTTGAGGCAAAAGTGATAGTTAAAAGTATTTATTTAAAGTTAGTCGAGCGAGGCCACGAAAAGTACTTATCATTGATGGAGACATCAGCTTTAACAAGCATCTCTGAAAGTACAATTTGGAAAATTGTAAATAATTCGATAGCCCCTGTCGAAATGTATTGATTTCTGTCAAGACGATTTAATCCGCAGCAAAATTTATGAAATGTATGCAGAACAAAAAGTTCCTACGTTATTGTCACTTTCACGGAGGCTGTCCGAGGATAGTTGTGACATAAAATGTTCCACTATAAGTTTATCGCGTATTCTACGTCGTTTGGGGTTTTTGTTCAAAAAAATAGACAAAAGGCAAGTTATAATGGAATCACGGCATAAAATAAAGTCTAATATACGTGCTCACATAATACACCCACTTTAAACAGTAGTGTGATTGAATTGATAAAGATAGAAGTCTAAAATGTAACCGTTGAAAACTGGAGAAACTGTATTCAACACGTCAAAAAAATTGAAAACTTATATAGATGTATGTACATAAATATAAATAGTTTAGAACGTGTAAAAAAACTTATTATTGATTTACAAGATAGTAGCGATAGCGAAATTCAACTAGATATTAATTAATAACTATAATTGTAACAAATATACGCGAAGACACTAAACACTGTTTTAATATATTTGTGTAATTACTATGTTGTGTATTATTCAGTACATAAAACATTAAAATTGAACTGTCTTATCACAATAAAATTTTAAACTCAACAATTATACAATCAGGTATAGTGCGGCCCTGCACGATGTCTTGTTATTAAACAGCCATAAATTAATCACTTTCGAATCTTGTTGAATTTTGTATTGGTATAGGTAGCTAAGTCACTTTCTTAGATCGTGAAAAATACTATAAATTTATTTATAAAATAAGGGCCAGGAATGCTATATTTTAAAGACAGTCGTTGTTATTGACTATATCCTATCACAAACTAAATTTTTCTACATAGCTACTGTCTACACTAAAACACTTAGTCTGGCCTTTTTCGAGTTGTTGCATTACATAAAAAAAAACATATTTTGTTTGGGTCTCAAAAACGACGTCATCATTTGTAGACAATTTTCGGTCACTGAGATCTGTCTTGAATGTTTAAACAAAAAAAAATTCCGCGGACACTAAATCATGGCTATACGGTGAATTTTGTAACTAAATGAATCCACAGCTTTCGGTTATACTTGGAAAGGCGGGCCTTGAGGAGCCTGCAGTTGTCTTGCTAGCTAGGTAGATAACTTAAAAAAAAAAACATTTCTTTTAAAGGTGCCCTCCCTGATGTTGTCACATAGATATATTCTATTTTTGGGACATTTTTGCCTTGCAAATCATCTCTGTAACAAACATAATGTTACTTAAAAATTATATTTTTATGAATTTGTTTCATAGGAATCATAACATTAAACTTACGAATATTTGTAGTCCAACTTTAATCAAATTTTGAAAAAATTTTGGAATAGTTTCCGTAAAGTGCAGGTTGAGCAAAAATTATCACGAGAGCATGTTTGATAATTTATTTGATATAAAAAAAAAAAACTGTTTGACCGCCAAAATGGTGACGGTTTATTTCGTCGAATGTTGTGAAATGAACCGGGACTGATAGCTACAGCTTTAAGCATTGACTATTAGGTAGCTAAGATGTTATAACTATTATACATTATTGGCTAAGAAAAAACGTAAAAATATATGTTGGATCTTAAGATATATACATGTCACATGGAACTTTTTGTCTTATTCTGGTTGGACTATGCGATGACGACATTTGGCCAAGAACCAACTTCATTACTTTTCGACCAGACCATCATCAGCTGTGTGCTATACGTTGCACACATTACGTCCTGTGCCTATGTATGTTTGTTATTGCTCCCTTTTCTATTCAATACAGTTTTGTAATTACCACAGTCACCTTGGTAGCGTTCTGAAAACTGAGGCGACTTGCTAGTCAGCCAAATAGTAAATATTACATAAGACATAAGTCGACTTAAAGTGAGTTTATTCCGGTTTTCAGTCGGCTCTAAGTTTACGTCACAATTCGAAAAGTCAAAATTACCACAGTTAAAATAACCACAATAAATTTGTGAGAAATAGGATTCCAATCGGAATAATTGGAACGGTAATTTATAAAAATAAATCAGATGTGTAAAGCCTGCATTATTTATTACTATATTTGTTTTAAAACTGTACTATGAAAAACTATCAACAATTAATCTATTACGTAATAACCATAACAAATAAATTAACGTTATCGAAATGTTTAAAATAGACAATATTTATTATTTGCAGTGTTATCAATAAAGGTAATGTTTATGTTTATTGTTATAATGTAATAATTGTACTAACAATAAGCAAAATACCTACTGAGTCATTATATTTTAATTTATACGCTTGATATTAAGATGTCTACGAAGTCAATATTACCAACATCTATTTTTAATAGTCTTTCCGTTACGTGTATACTATATATATATATATATATATATATATATATATATATATATATATATATATATATATATATATATATATATACAGTAATACTCCGCTTTACGCGAGGGATACGTTCCGAAAAAAATCGCGTTAACTGAAATTCGCGTATATCGAGGTTTATGATTAAACATAGTCAAAATTTAATACAAAAAAATACAAATCATTTTAATCAATCACTTTAATTCTAAGAACACTTTATGCAATACATACTCTTATTTTTTACGGAAAAATACATCTATTGTCTTTTGGGTAACGTTTTGTTTACGTTCTTGTAAAATACGTTCATAACACCCAACACTGTTTTTAATTGTTTGACACACGGTCAAGACACGGTCATCATTATTGTCTATACTCTGCAATATGTCCAAACCTGAATAAATTTTTGAAAGTGCATTTTGTATTTCCCCTGAAGATAAAACTTTCTCTTCTACTTGTTCTTCCTCATCGTAGATAGGATTATTCTGTAACTCGATCAGATCTTCATTGCTAATAGGATCGTCGTGCGTTGCTACAAGTTCTACGAGATCTTCTACCGTGACATCTTCAAGTTCAGACCCCTCAATCATTGCAGCAATGTCTTCAAGCACTTGTCTCTGCATCTGGACAATTCTTCTAGGTGCTTCCACTACATCTGGCCAAAGATTACGCCACACCCCATTCATACAACTCATTTTAACTTCCTTCCAAGCCTCTTCTATGTTGTGAATAGACTTCATAATGTTGTATGACTTCCACCACTCTCGCATAGACTGTCTTCCTTCCCCGTCAGTTTCATGAATTAGTTGGCTAAAAGTGCGGCGATGGTAATAAGCTTTGAAGTTTGCTATTGCTCCCTGGTCCATAGGTTGTAATATTGACGTAGTGTTTGGTGGAAGGAACTTTACGTACACTTTTAAGTCTCTGGGCGTATCAAGTGAGGTTGGATGTCCTGGGGCATTGTCTAAGAGTAATATAACTTTAGGTTCAAGCCCATTTCTGTCACAGTATGATTTGACTGATGGGCAAAAACTATTAGAATACCATTCTTGAAAAATTTCCCGTGTAACCCACGCCTTTCTGTTTGATCGCCACACAACTGGTAGACTTGTCTTGTCTGTGCCTCGCATTGCACGGGGTGTTTCTGAATGGTACACTAGTAAAGGTTTCAGTTTGAAATCACCAGTGGCATTACCACCCAGCAGAAGTGTTAGTCGATCTTTCGCAGCTTTGAAACCACTGGCTTGACGTTCTTCCTTAGAAATGAATGTTCGAGATGGCATTTTTTTCCAGTAAAGTGCGGTCTCATCAACATTGAAGATGAGACAAGCAGGAATTTTCTCTCGTCTAACGAAGTCTTGAAACTTGTCTGGAAACTCAGCTGCAGCTTGAATGTCCGCGCTGGCCGCCTCGCCTGTTATGTGGATATTGTGAAGATTAAAACGCTGCTTGAACCGATGGAACCAGCCTCTGCTGGCAGCAAAAGTCGGAGTGGCACTTCCTTCTCCTTCTTTTGTTTTCAGCATCTCATACAAAGATTTTGCTTTTGTGCATATGAGATCTTGACTTAGTGGTGTGTTCTTCTTATTCAAATCTTCGATCCACACTGACAGTAATTTCTCCATTCTTTCTAAGATAGATGATCTCGAACGAGAAAGTTTTGTTGCACTTATAGGTGTTGAACCTTCGCTGGAGATTTTAATTTTTTCCCGATTTTTATAAATCGTTCTCACAGTCGATTCTGAGAGTCCAAAATCTCTCCCAACAATTGTTGCTTTGCCTCCATTTTCCATTCTTCTTAACACTTTCATCTTCAATTCCAAAGTGACGCTTTTACGCTCTTTTTTCTTTACAGGCGGCATTTTTAACGTAGGGTTAAATTATGTATGTATGTATCTCCAATAAATATTAAAACAAAACTGCCAGCCGACCGAACTAACATTACGGAACAAATGAACACACGAAACGAACGAGGAAATCCCCATAGAACAAAGTCGAAGGACAGGGAATTCCCAATTCTTCAAAGAGAATATTCAGAGAAAGCGGGGATCCCCCCGCGACCATAGACAAGTTAATGACTACATGAGCGCGAAATTTGAAATTCGCGTTATAGTGAAACCGCGCGTAACGGGGTCGCGCTAAGCGGGGTATTACTGTATATATATATATATATACATACATATATACATATACATATATAACACATGGGCTGAAAAGTCCCGGGCCTAACAAAGAAAACACGGTTTTTTTGGTTCAAAATTAGCTTTATTCATCAACGTAATCTCCATCAAGAGCAACGCAATCATTCCAGCGCCGCTCTAACATTTCAATACCACTTTTGTAGAACGATTTATCTTTTGCCTCAAAATAGGCCTCAGTTTCAGCGATAACCTCTTCATTCGTGCGAAATTTCTTACCGGCGAGCATTTTTTTCAGGTCTGCGAACAGCCAGTAGTCGCTGGGAGCCAAATCTGGCGAATACGGTGGATGTGGGAGCAATTCGAAGTTCAATTCATGTAGTTTTGCCATTGTTTTGATTGACTTGTGACACGGTGCGTTGTCTTGATGAAACAAAATTTTTTTCTTTGCCATATGCGGTCGTTTCTTTGCAATTTCGGCCTTCAAATGCTCCAATAACGCTATATAATATTCACTGTTGATGGTATTTCCTTTCTTAAGATAGTCGATGAATATTACACCACGCACATCCCAAAATACCGAGGCCATAACCTTTCCAGCCGATTGTTGTGCTTTCGGGCGCTTTGGACGAGGTTCACCAGTTGCTGTCCACTCAGATGACGATCGTTTTGATTCCGGAGTGAAGTGATGGATCCATGTTTCATCCATTGTCACATATCGACGCAAAAATTCCGGTTTGTTACGTTTAAACATGGCCAAACACTGCTCAGAATCATCAACACGTTCTTATTTTTGATCAACAGTGAGCAAACGCGGCACCCGCTTTGAACAGAGCTTTCTCATAGTCAAATGCTCATGCAATATAAAGCCAACACGTTCTTTTGATATCTTTACGATGTCAGCTAACTCACGCAACTTCACTTTTCGATCATTCAAAACGATTTTATGGATTTTTTTGATGTTTTCTGGTGTTACCGCCTCATTTGGACGTCCACTGCGTTCTGCATCATCGGTGTCTCTACGACCACGTTTGAAGTCAGCAAACCAACGTTTTATTGTTGTTTCTGATGGAGCGGAGTCCCCATAACACTTTTCAAGCCATTGCTTCGCTTGAACGGTATTTTTTCCCATCAAGAAGCAGTGTAAAATTAAAACACGAAATTGTTTTTGATCCATTGTTTTGAAAATAACAAAAGTAGCGTCACTCTTAGCACAATAACTCACAAACTAATGAATAGAATATCATGAAATTTTAACAGCTGTCTTTTGAAGGTTAGTATTAACTGAAAAAAAGGTGACTGCAATAAAACTAGCGCCATCTATGTGTTAGGCCCGGGACTTTTCAGCCCATGTGTTATAAATAGATTGTTGAAAGGTGGAGAGAACATTTCTGTGAAATATTACAAGGTGGGCCAGAAATAAGAAATCGAACTGAGAAAGAAAGCGAAAACATGAAAATAGACGAGGAAATTACACTGACTGAAATATATGAAGCTGTTAAAAGATTGAAACATGGTAAAGCTGCAGGACACGATGACGTAAAATCAGAAATGCTAAAAAATATATGTGTAATGAAGGGTACTTATGTCTGCACAAACTAATTAATACAGCTTGGAAAACTGGGACTATTCCGCGAGATTGGACATTAGCCATAATTTTACCAATATTTAAAAAGGGTGATGTAAGTAAATGTCGAAATTATAGAGGAATTTCAGTACTGAATGTTGTCAGCAAAATATACGAAATACGAATATACGAAATTACGAAAAAAATAAAAGAAAAACGATTAAGAAGACGAGTAGAAGATACTGTAGATAATAATCAATGCGGTTTTAGGCCAGAAAGAGGCACAGTAGAGCTGATATTCAGTTTAAGACAATTGGTTGAAAAGACGTTGGCCCACAATAGCAAGTTGTAGCTGTGTTTCATCGACTTGAATGAAGCTTTTGATTGCGTAACCAGGGAGAAAATATGGCAGATATTGAAGTATCGAGGAGTTGACAAAATACTGCTAAGAGCTGTAAGAAGTGTTTAGACCGTTACTAGGAATATAATAAGAACAAATAATATTAGTTCAAAGGAATTTGTCACAACCGGAGGTGTGCGACAGGGAGGAGTATTAAGCCCACTGTTGTTCATTATCCTACTCCCCTACAAAAAAAATGTGACCAAGAATTAAAGGGGGCAAGATTAGGTGTCTACAAACTCCAACAAGTGTACGTGTCTTAAATGTTATATGCTGATGTCCTAGTAATTGTTGCAAATAATATGAAGAATCTACAAAGGAATCTGGAACCGGGAATTGACGAGTAACAACATGAGTATTAATACAGATAAAACAGAAGTAATGCTAATAAGTAAAACAGAGAAGCAAATGCGCATAACTTTAAATGGCGATACAGTGAAACAAGTCAAAGATTTCAAATACTTGGGCTCAGTATTGAATTCAAGAGAAAATATGGAATCAGAAATTAAAAACCGCATAACAAATGCCACTAAACTCTATTACGCACAAAGTAACTTTCATAAGGAAAAAGGAAATAAGTATTGCCACCAAAGCTAAAATATTTAAAGATGTGTATGTACCTACCCTAATCTATGGAAGTGAAACATGGGCAACGTCAGTTAATGTGGTTCAGACATATGGTTCGAATGAGAAAGAAAAGAAAGGCTCAAGTTGTTTGGAAGACTAGAGTGGATAAGAGGAGAAAAAGAGGCCGGTCCAAAAATAACTGGAACAGTGAATTTTCCAAAAAGCTTCAAAGAAGAGGGATCCAGTTGAGACATGCAGAGAGAATGTCTGCATATCGTCGCGTGTGGAGACACTTCTGCCGTGAGGTAGAAGAGAATCGCTTATGTATATATATATATATATATATATATATATATATATATATATATATATATATATATATATAACACATGAGCTGAAAAGTCCCGGGCCTAACACATAGATGGCGCTAGTTTTATTGCAGTCACCTTTTTTTCAGTTAATACTAACCTTCAAAAGACAGCTGTTAAAATTTCATGATATTCTATTCATTAGTTTGTGAGTTATTGTTCTAAGAGTGACGCTACTTTTGTTATTTTCAAAACAATGGATCAAAAACAATTTCGTGTTTTAATTTTACACTGCTTCTTGATGGGAAAAAATACCGTTCAAGCGAAGCAATGGCTTGAAAAGTGTTATGGGGACTCCGCTCCATCAGAAACAACAATAAAACGTTGGTTTGCTGACTTCAAACGTGGTCGTAGAGACACCGATGATGCAGAACGCAGTGGACGTCCAAATGAGGCGGTAACACCAGAAAACATCAAAAAAATCCATAAAATCGTTTTGAATGATCGAAAAGTGAAGTTGCGTGAGTTAGCTGACATTGTAAAGATATCAAAAGAACGTGTTGGCTTTATATTGCATGAGCATTTGACTATGAGAAAGCTCTGTTCAAAGTGGGTGCCGCGTTTGCTCACTGTTTATCAAAAACAAGAACGTGTTGATGATTCTGAGCAGTGTTTGGCCATTGTTAGAGCGGCGCTGGAATGATTGCGTTGCTCTTGATGGAGATTACGTTGATGAATAAAGCTAATTTTGAACCAAAAAAAAATCGTGTTTTCTTTGTTAGGCCCGGGACTTTTCAGCCCATGTGTTATATATATATATATATATATATATATATATATATATATATATATATATATATATATATATATATATATAAATAAGAAAGGACAGTAACAGGGCACTGGTAACCAACAATCGGAAGTTTAAGTACTGGGGAACGCCCTCATGAGGAGAAGAAATGAGCAATCCAAGATCTATAGGCTCTAGTATCCGCTTCTTATTTTTTGTTATCAAGCTTTCGCTGCCTAATTGGTAGCTTCTTCTGGATACTGAAATGCAAACAAGGTACAGAAAAACAAAGCTAAGACGTCGGTTATGATATGTGATTTATAAATTTATAAGGTTGTGTAAGAAATTACTTCAAAATTCAGCAGTTAATTCATCTCTGGTGAATACAATAAAATTTGCATTTCGTTGGCCAGGTAGTAAGTATAATCACAAAAAACATGACAAAAGGACACTTACAGAATTATACAGGTATCAGAAAATAAAATACTGTTAATAACATTATTTAAAAACACTTTTCGAGACAGAAACAACTGTGAGAAAGACCATGATGACATTCCCTCTCTGTGGTTTGGTCTACATCGAACAAACGTCACAAAAGCTTGTTTATATATATATATATATATATATATATATATATATATATATAAATATAAATATACACGGTTGTTGAAGAAATATTGAGTCGTTTAAAAGTAAAAATTGGGAGAGTGGTTTTTGATATTTTGAAAAAACTTTATTAAACCAAATATGTGCCATTTTGTTCGACGACCTTCTGCCATTTTTCCAGCAATACCATAATCCAGTCGCTATAGAATTTCTGTGATTTTTGTGCAAAAAATTGTTACAAGTATTTTTCACAGGCTTTTTTTTAAATTAACTTAACATCATTTAGGGAATTCTACAGAGGCTCGGGCTATCACCGAATATATTAAAACTTCTCAGCCAAGCTCTCTCAATTTTTGCCGAGCCAGGGTGGAAAGCGATACCCTTTCTGCTAACTAGTTCCTGCCGATTTTTTTCCATTGCTCGCTTCAGTCTTGTCAGTTGCTGACAATAGAGTATGGCCTCAATTGTTTGGCAAGGGTGCAGCAGCTCATGATGCCCGATGCCCTTTCAATTCATCAACATATAGCATCACCTTTATTGGCGTCAATCCGGACGTTGCCATCGTTTGCGAAGCGTCATCCTTTTTCGACCACGATCTTTTTTGCACATTATTGTAGTACGTAGTCCACTTTTCATTGTCCGTGATCAAATAGCTCGATTTCATCACGTTTCTGTAGAGATGCGCAGATGGAAATTCGACCTAGTAAATTTTTTAGTGATAAATCACGTATAGCATCTAAACATCGAGCTTCTTTTTGTAGCCAGCTTTCTCTAACTTAATTAAAACTCTTTGGTGATGGATGTTTAGTTCGTTGACGATGTTATGGCTTCAAAAATGGCTCGATTTCGCTACGAGTAAATTTTTTTGCGTCAAATCATGTAGCGTCCAAACACCGAGCTTCTTTTTTTAGTCAGTTTTCTCCAAATGGTTTAAAACTGTTTGGTGATGGATGTTTAGTTCTTGAATGATATCATGGTTATTTACATGCTGGTCTTCCTCAATTTTTGCCAAAATCCTATCAACTTTTTCTGTCATTGGTTGACCAGGGCGAGAAGCATCTTTAAAATCGAAATTTCCAGAACGAAAGCTTCTCAACCATCTTTTGGACTACTTAGTATGTATCACTACTACACCAAACACTTTATTTTTGCACTCGACACGAGTTTTGCTAACCATGTTAGCTTCATCAGGTGCGATGATTGACTTTTGAGCGTTGATTTTGATAACGTAGCTTAACCATTAATAGCATGCATTTCTTCATGGGCCTGCGCAACATTTATGCCTTTATCGAAATAAAATTGTAAAATATCGCGAACTTTTGCCAAACACTGTTCATCCGAGAATGCATCCGTTCATTTATTACATGCTAGGTGGCATTTCGCAAACGTTTCGTCGAGGTAGTAATTTTCTTCCAGATTTTCCTTATATTCAATAACATCGGAAAAATAACGGGCCTGTTGCAAATGCGAATATGGTAAAGGAATTGGGAAGAATGCAGTAGATAAGGGAAATTCTAGGTCATTTTTATTCCCTGCATTACATCAACGACGCAAACCTGAGTCTATGTTTATTTCTTCTCTTTTAATGATATTTTTATCGTTTGTTTTGGTATTGGCCTACGTAATTGTTCATCAGACACGTTTCACGAAACAATAGCACTGACGCCTACATAAAACTCCTTATACTCTGTACAACAAAGAATAAAATTTCTTTCTTGTCGATTATGGACCTAAAAATTGTTAAATTTCTTTCCTTCTTTGGCGTACAATGTAAAATATTGCCGCATGTTAATTTGCCTAAAATAATTATTTAGTACAGAAACATTTATATATATATTAAAATACAATTACCAAATAATCCTCAATTACACATTTTATATAGAAGACATGCCGTGCAACCGAACATTCTGACAATTACTGAAAACAGAAAAGTAAACTCCCCTAGACTATTAAAACTTATATAATTTTTTGCTTGTTACTTACCTTGCTAAAAGGAAGCGTTGCATTCGTAAAAATGTCACCCTTCGAGATATGTATTTTCATTTCTCTACGTTCCAGGAGCGATATCGATTTCAAATTTGGTGTACAAATTTCTTTTTTTGAGGTTAATGTTGGCACCCCTGCTTATTGTTGGAAACCTTGCAAACAAGATTCATTTCTAACTTTTTTATGGTTAAATAGTACAGTATCCAACAGTGCAGCATACGTTTCTCGCGTCGGGGCTGTGTTCCTATATAATCATCTAAAAGGTCTAAAAATGACGTCTACGGCGGCCACTAAGTATATGGGCAAGTTGAAGGCATTCATTAGCAAGTGGTTGAAACTATACTTTCAGTTAAAAAATGTTGGTAATCTACCAGAACGGGGTTCGAGAGGAAAAGTGTCGGACAAGGACAAGAAAATGAATAATTACATGTTTTCCCGAAATCCTCAATTAACTTTGCGTCCTTTAACGCAAGAACTAAAGCCGAAAGATTTGGATATATTGTATGAAACGATTCGCACTCATCTCCTCCTAGTGGTGGAGTACAATTGAGAAATCATTGCTGAGCGAAAAGCACAGAGAGAATCGACTGACCTCGGCAGAGGAAAACATAGATCGAGACTGGAGCAATGTAATTTTTTCCGATGTATCTTCATTTTGGGGTTTTGTTATCACCCCTCCAGCCTGGTAAATTTTTACTAACGGATTGATTCAGCGCATCGTAAGACACCCTGTGAAGACCCATGTTTGGAGATGTTTTTCGCATAAATCTAGCAATTTGCGTTATTTAAAAGCATAATCAAAATTAAAAATCAGCTTAAATTTAAATGAGGCACAATTCTCGAATTGTAGAACACAAATGAGCGTATCCAGGTCCACTCTTAAGTAAAAAAATCGATGACAGGGGTAAGGGAGGATGTAAATTCGATGACCATGAAGGAGACGAAGAATTTTCTTTTAGTCAAAAAAAAGATATCTTTCGAAAAAAAAACTGCCGTGGAAAGTCTCAATTGTGCACAGAACTCGTTTCTCCTTATTAGTGATTTAGGACGTGGCCTATGTCCTTCTTGCTCTCAAATAGAATGCATATCTGAGGATGATCTAATTGAGTTAAGAGATTCTTTCGACAAACTTCTCTAGACACTAAAAAAGAATAGACAAGATATGTCATTCATGCCATCATTTCCAGCGAATTAATGATCCACCTACAATTGACAGCTGAAAAAATCGCGAGATTTACAAGAAGACATTAGTACCGATTGCCAAACGGTGTTTTGTCGATAAAAATAAGGAGTGGATTCTTCAAGAGAATAACGACTCCAAACATCGTAGTCTCTTCTTTTGGATTGTCCTGCTTGGATTTAGTTACTGTGTAGCATGAGACAATTAAATTCAGTGTACACTACCGTCAGAAAGTATTTGCCCACCTAGAAATTTCAATGTAACTGCCAAAATTTAATACCTAATTAAACCCTTTTATTATATTAGGTAAATTTAATTGTTCTTAACAAGTGTCCATCATAAAATTGTTTAGAAAAGCATTTTTGGGGAAATCACAAATTAAAAACCAATTAGAACAAATTTCCAAGTTTTGCATGATAATCGTTTTGAGGCGATTTCTGAGAATTCCAGTTGAAGTAAGTTTTTAGGGATTATGGAAATTCGTAGTGACATTTTATGATAAAAGCTATGCTATAAATACCATTGCCCTTTTGGAAATTAACCATACGCAAACAGTACTTTGTCATTGATACAGGCTCAATTGTTTTGTGAAAATGCCAAAAACGAAAGAACGAAAAATCGCGAGTGATATGCGGATGTCAAGGAGAACGGTGGACTACATCGTAAATGTAGGGGCTCCGCTCCCAAAAATGCACTGCATTTGTTGGATTCTGTTCAGAGAAGAGCGGTCCGTCTGATTGGGGACCCGGAATTGACTGGCGGCCTTGATTCGCTGGAACATCGAAGAACGGTTGGCGACTTGAGTCTGTTCTACAAGTATTTTCATGGAAAGTGTTCGAAGGATGTAGCCCGCTTAATTCCTCCCGAAGCGGTGCATGTTAGAAATACACGTCGCGCTGGTTCTTCACGTCCGTATGAGGTTCAGCTTGTTACTCCGCGAACAACGCTTTTCAAGCAATCTTTCATATGGAAAACGTCATCCCTTTGGAATAATTTGCCCAGCGCTGTGTTTCTCACCGAGTACAATTTACAGCGATTCAAGAACAACGTGAATCGCTTTTTCCACTCCTGGAGGGCTTTAGGGACTTCCCTGCAGCACGTGTGCTAGACCCATAAAAAAAAAATTCTGCAGGACATGGAATTCTCAACCAAAAACGTTCAAGAAGGCCTCTGAAAACGACTCCCGCTGAAGACGGAGCTATAACAATGTCCAGCAGACGTAAGCGTCGCCTAACCGTACCAGAAATCAAACCGCACCAGAAATCACGGCTCAAGTAAACCTGGAGCGGCCCATCCCCATCAGCTTGACAGCCGTGAAGAGCAGGTTAGCAAAAGGTGGACTACACGAGAGAATTGCAGTGAGGAAATCACTTCTTAGGCAAGTGAATAAACATAAACGATTAGAATGAACCCGAGAAAATTGGACATCAGAACAATGGAACTCCGTCCTTTGGAGCGACGAATCTAAATTCGAAATTTTCGGTTCAAATCGTCGAGTTTACGTGCGGCGGTCAGCTAGAGAGAGAATGTTGGAAGCCTGTCAGTTGCCTACAGTAAAACATGGTGGAGGTTCAGTAATGGTTTGCGGTTGTTTTAGCAACGGTAAAGTTCAAAAAATCTTTAGGATAGAAGGAATCATGCGAAAAGAACAGTATCAAGAAATTTTACTAATTCAAATGCTCAAATTAGAGAACTTTTGGACCAATGGAAATCCGATGATGTCCTGGAAGTGATGACTAGGCCTCCACAATCACCCGACTTGAACTCCATCGAATTGCTGTGGGACCATTTGGACAGGTGTGTTCGAAAAATCACTCCATCATCAGAAAATCACTTGTGAGAACTTTCACAAGCAGAATGGGTTAAAATAACCGGAGAAACTCTGAAAAAACTACTGGACAAAATGCCGAAACTCTCTGAAGCGGTAATTAAAAACAAAGGAGGTCACATACATGAGAAAAATCCTGGAAAATCATGAATATTTTTCTGATTTTCTAATATGAAAATAAATAATAATTCATTAAAATTAAAAAATATATATGTTATCTGGGTTTTTGTTGTCTTGGGACTAAAATAACTAGGTGGGCAAATATTTTCTGACGGTAGTGTATATTTCATTAATACGTGTTTGCGACTTAAGGACTGGGCCAATCACCTTATTGCTTTTTTATTATCTACCTTTTTTACAAAAAAAATTATCATGTGATGAGGTAATGTAGAAGTTATAACATGGTGAAAAACCTAAATTCTACAAATTGGAGCGCAATAGAAAAAAAAATTCGAGGCCAAACCTCTCGAAAGATATACCCACAATAGAAGAATTAAATATAATTGTTCATCACCTTGACAGTCATATTATTAAAAACTAGACCTGATAGAGTCATTGCACTCTTCCAAAAACCTTTTTTGTGTTTTTGCTCCCAACCAGAAAATATTAATTTTTCCGGAAAGAAACTAAATAATAAACTACCAAGAGCACGTATAGTGACTCGTTACACAGAATAACCGTTTCTACCTGTTCAGTTTTTTATTAAAAACTGGTGTCACGAAATATGACGCACATTTTCAAGGTTTATGATGTAATTGTTTTTTTTTTTTAATGTGTATTGTTGTGAACGAATTGTAAATCTCAGAAACGAGGTGAAACATTGCATATAAAGCGTGGTTTTGTTTATGAAACAATTATTACGTTGTTTCAGTTAGTTAATAAGAGGTTTTCCACACCATTTTATGTTTGATAAACTTAGTTTACGTATGATTGTTTTTCATAACGTCAATCATTTATCAACCATTCTTCAGTCATTTGCAAATGTATCGCAACTACGACGCGTATTCAAAAAGTAATGGTCGTTTGCTTATATTTAAATATTGGCGGGTCTGAACAAAGTTGTACACATGCAGCGCCATCTAGTGATTGTTTTCGAAGTTACTCAAGTTATTTGTTTTGATTCAGTAGTCGTTTGCCTGTCGGTGAATGCAGACAACAATGTCCGCGAAAGTCGTTGATGCGCGTGCTGTGATTCGATTTTTGTGTGCGAAAAGATCATCAGTTGCTCAAGTTTATCGAGAGTTGTGCCTGGCTTATAAACCTACAGTAATGAGTGAAAGAAAGGTTAGACAGTGGTGTCGAGACTTCATAAATGGCCGCACAAATGTGTATGATGAAGAGCCGAGTGGCAGGCCGAGTATTCATACCGATGAAATCGTTCAACAAGTGGAGCAAAAACTGTGATCTAATTGACGATTGCACTTGAAACAGTGGCTTGGTGGACACCGGTTTAAAGACGACGAAGAACCCAAGACCGCCGTTGTCAACTGGTTTAATTTCCAGGCGGAGAATTTCTTCGCAGAGGTATTTTTCTGAGAGGGAAGCTGGTGGAGCGTTACGAAAAGTGCTTAGAAGTGAACGGCGATTATGTGGAAAGTTAAATAGATGTGTAGGGAACTAAAACCTCAATAACTTTTTTCTAACGAATATATTTTTAGTGTTCTGTACGGAACACTTATAAGATGACTTCGGTGTCTGTCTGTCACACCCGATTTTCTCCGAAACTATTTGACATAGAAAGTTGAAATTTGGTAATAATTTAGAAATTGATAGCCTCATCAGAGCTATGTAGTTTTGAAAGTTAAATTTTGATTTAAGGGGTTAGTTTTGGGGGGTGAAATCGAAAGTGAAAAAATTTTTTTTACTAGGTCATCGAGTGTGGTGTCAAAGGAAAGCTTGTGAAAACACGAGTAAAAAAATATATATAATGTAATACTTGCACTCACTTCTTTGTATTATTTTTAAAAAATCGCGAAAAATCGCTGTCTCCCCGCCTTATCTCGAAAAGTACTTATCAAAAAATTTTGAAAAAATTCTGAAATATTCTCCACAGGGTGTAGATTGAACGAAAATTTTCACGTTGTTAGATTCATCTTCAGTCCTACTTTGGCTGATTCTCTGTTAAGGTCGTTAATCATTTCTTGTAAGTCGCTTACAATGTTTGGGAGGAGTATGATGTCATCTGCGTAGCGCAAGTTAGTTAGACGCTGTCCATTCATATTTATTCCCTTTTCTGGCCATTCTATTCTCTTGAACACGTCTTTCAGTGCTAAGGTAAAAAGTTTCGGAAAGAGTGTACCACCTTGTCTTACTCCTCTTTGAAGTGGTACTGGATTAGTTTTTGCTTGTAAGATATATGTCGCCGTGGCCTTTTCGTTTAATTGCTTTATGAGTTTTATGTACCTTTGGTCAATTCGGCTGTTTACCAATGCGCTATATATTGCCCAGTATTCGATACTGTCAAACGCCTTCTCGTAGTCTATGAAGGCCATACATACGGAGAATCCATATTCATTTGCTTTTTCGGTTATGATTTTCATTGTTAATAGGTAATTCGTAGTACTATAGCTCTTTCTGAAAACCGCTTGTTCTTGAAATTGATATTCATATCTTTAATCATTTATCTGGTATATAATAAAAACAAAAATATTAAGATCATCAGATTTCAGTAGATTGGAAACAAACTTCGTTGAAAACTCATTTGTTTTGTGTTTTATGAAGTTACTGTTCATGTTATACCTCTGTAACAATTTTTTTTAATTTTAAATGCAATCAACGTACGGAACACTAATTGCGCAAGTTCAACTTGCACTTGATCGGTTATTTTTATAACCAAACTGCCCTTACTTTTCGAATATGCCTCATATTTGGCAAATAATCAAACATCAGCAAAGCTATATTGTATGCTAATCGAGATTGATTGTCGGAAGAGGCTTTTAAAATCGTCAAAATCGATCGACAATCTCTTTATATGATTGACAACAACACAGAGGCATAATATGAATCATGGATTTTTAGAATTAGACTGTGTCAATTTGAAGCGTCTTTCCAACGTTTCGCCTACGACTTCATGAGTATTTTCAAGATTAGAACTCTAAATGAAGTGTTTTAATTCGCAAAGGTAAGATTCCTGAATGTACTTCCTGCAATCGGGGGCAAAATATCGGAGAATGATGATTTTTCATCTCGTATTGTTGCCAATCCTTTAAAAATATTATTAGATTCTGAACGTCCGAAACGGTTTTAAAGGCCTACTAGACGATCAATCACGATTAACTTGCAGTGCAGTGTTGCTGATGACAGTACCAACTCAATATATTTTGGGGCAAATATATCATGACGACTCAGCAAAACCTTGCTTCTTGGCAACATTAAAGAGACGGGACTTAAGTTTATTCTTGGGAGGTACTCGATGGATGTAGCCCGTTTCACTCCTCCCAGAACGACATGCAGACTATGTTGTGAAGAAGAAGAGACCTCTGTGCACATCCTATATCAATGTATGGCTTTAACTTGTAACAGTTATAAACTGTACGGAGATCTACATTATGACGATAAATTACCACATGAAGAGTTTGGAGGGAAGCTAATAAACTCCATTAAAGGGACGACACTGATGTAACGTAACTAAGAGAGGGGAGTATAATAAGCCAAGAGGCTATAGGGTACAAACAGGCACAATCGCCTACTCCATCTACAACCAACCCCTGCCCGCCTGTCTGTCTATCACACCCAATTTTCTCCGAAACTATTTGACGTAGAAAGTTAAAATGTGAAAATAATATAAGAATTGATGGCCGCATCAGAAAATGCGAAGATGGAAACTACATGTAAAGTATTATCGTTTAACGTAGGTCAAAAATACTATAATGAGTTTTATTTTTAGAATAGCAATAAAATAAAATAAACATCGGATAAAAAATATAGGACGAACCCCTCATAATTATTGTAAAAACCATTTACCATAGTTGTTTGTTTTTTGAAATGATGGAATGTTGCGATAATGCTGTGCATTAAGAGACAAAGAGAAAATTGATTTAATGTTTTTTTTTTCTATCTGATTCAAAACCTAATGATTATGATTGGCCCTGTCTAGACTAAGAAATTGAACATAAGTAAAAATACAAATATGGTGGTAGAGATTTACATGACAACACTGAACAGAGGTTTTTGCAGGACGTTTAAGTAAACCTTGCAAATCATGCCGTAAGATTTTGTCGAGACCGTCAGAGTTCATCTTCTTAGCCTTTTTAAGGTTCTGGAGGCTGAAGAATTTAAAATTATGTTACTTTTTAGTATTTCGTACGGAACACTTATAAGATCACTTCGGTATCTGTCCATCTGTCTGTCTGTCTATCTGTTACACCCGATTTGCTCCGAAACTATTTGACATAGAAAGTTCAAATTTGACACTAATATAGAAATTGATGGCCTCATCAGAGCCGCGTAGTCTTGAAAGTTAAATTTTGACTTATAAGGTTAGTGGGGGGGAAAGTGAAATCGAAAGTAGATTTTTTTTACCAGGTCATCGAGTGGGATGTCACATGAAAGGCTGTGAAAACATGAATTCAAAAATATATATAATGTAACACTTGAGCATACTTTTCCTTTGTATTATTTTTAAAAAATTTTCAAAAATCGCTGTCTCCCCCTTATTTCATAAATTACTGATCAAAAAATTTTCAAAAAATTCTGGAATATTCTCCACATGGTGTAGATTGAACGAAAATTATCATGAGTGCATTGATTTATCTGGTATATAAAAAAAAATTTCGAGGTCACCAGTTTTCAACGAAGATCGGAAACAAATTTTGTTGAAAACTCATTTCGGGTGTCTTGTGTGAAGTCATCGATCATTTTATACCTCCGTAACAAAAAATTTCATTTTAAAAGCAATCAACGTACGGAACACTAACTGCGCAAGTCCGACTTGCACTTAGCCAGTTATTTCGGAATTGACTGCCTAAGCCAGTGTTCCGCACCGAGTATAACCTGAAGCGATTGAAAACCAGCGTGATTCGCGATGCCCGCGCATATGCCGCTCTTGTACCGATATAAGAATTTCTCTCCACCATGTGTGCCCATAACAGAACATTTAGAACAAAATTTTAATTTAGACACGCCATCACTTTTTTCAAATACTCATCGGTCATTATCACTGTTGTCCTTATAGCTTGTCTCAAAAAGAAAATGTCTTTCAAAACCGACCGTCAAAGAGAGTTTTACATGAATAAACTCATCAATAATTGCAACATTTACTGTTAAAATAAATGTTTCCTTAAGCTTTAAATATTAATTTGAGCCTCAACGTAAACTGACTACCGCATTACATCCAACATTTCTGGGAACATATTTTACGTCAATTTCTCAATGTTTATGTACCTGACATTATACAAACTTTGATTTTTCATATTATAGAAAATTACCTTTCATTCTAAATTAAACAAGCATCTCGTTTTTCAAACAAAAAGGATGAAAACATTTATTTTTGGCGCCGACAATAAATTCCCATTTCATTTCGAATATTCCCATTATGAATTTGAATAATTGAAAAAGAATATCAGGTATTATGTAAACAAGTCTGAATTGGATTATTAGCGAATTATTGGTCCCACCAAACTTGTATGCAAACATTTGCTAATAAATAGTTCAGTGCATGACGAAAAAAATATGAGCAGAATTAAAGTAAAGAGAGTGCACAACATGTATAATCAGATTGTTTCGTGTGCTCCTCAGAGCCACAACTAAAACTCGTGTGCAACACATTACTTTGGTTTTCCATTCGTAGGATATCCTACAAAATATTCTTGAAATCTACCAATGGGTATATGAGGCACTTGGTTAACAAATCAACACATGTAAAACGAAGATCATTTTAACGCCAAGGGTACAAAAATTAGAAACCGCATCAGTTCAGCCTCTAGAGCAGTTTGAGGGTTACGGAAGGTCTTTGGAAATCATGCCCTTTCAATCAACACCAAGCTGGCAGTCTACCGTGAAACTTGGGTTCCGTATGCCCGACATATAAATACCCTCAACTCAGACAAATAATGCTCATACGATGGTACCATAGAATTTATAACCAAAATGTATTATCTAGAGCTAAATGCAGTACGGCTCAGATTATAGTGGCTAGGGCACGGCCACGCGGGTCAGGACATATTGTTCGCATGGATGAGGGGCGCCTAACGAAAAATATTCTCTATGGCGGGCTGTGCGAGGGTACTCGTCAGCAGGTTGGTCAAAGACGAAGATATAAAGACATCCTGCACGAAACATTCAAGAGTATCAGCGAAGCCAAAAGATGGGAAGACATCGCTGTTAACCGGATATAATGTAGATAACATGTTGCAAGCTACCAGGGGCCCAGACAATTAAGAAGAAATGCACCTCTCCTAAGACTGTTTAACTGTCCCGATTGTGGTCGCAATATTAGGTCCTGTATCGGTCTAGTCATGCATCGGCGCAATAAACAAGTGAGAAATTATATACTCAAAAACGAGCTAATGCTATTATTATTATTATTGTTCGTGTGTTCCTGTACTTTCAGTTTTTTTGTCATATGATGTGCAATTGACAGTAACACGGATGAGCTTCCTGATACAAATCTCTCAAGGAAACTTACTCGTGAATGTCGATAATAGGATTGATATGATAAAAAAAATCTGATATTGCAGCTGCAGGGCTTTAAGAGTTTTCCGCTTGATGCAGATGCCAAATGAACTTCTCATTAATTATTCAGAATGGTAGACCTAGAACCACAGAAAATGTAACACTCAATTTACCTATAGAAGATCATGAATATCCTGTGACTAAACATCTTTTCGTGTCTTAATTAGGGTGAACATAGTGATATGGTGTGATCTAGACTAAACAAGAAAAAAATCTACTTAACATGTACTATACATTTATTTATTCAATATTGTCCTTTAATTGAGGTGCCATTCGTTGGATAAATTTTTGTTTTCGCGAGCCTTCACATTGCTTTATGGATAGCTACTTCAAAATTACATATTAAATCGGACCTTATTTATGTTTCAGAGTCATGCGCAGAACATTCTTTCCATCGGAATGTTCTCGTATATTTGAAAATTACTCGTATACATATTGGATATTCTAATACTGCATGTGTACCTTTAATAAAAAAAATTTTGAAACGCTTATGTGGTAAAATTTATGTTGATAATTAAGAGTAAAAAAAAATATGGTGTCGATGTCAGATGTAATTGCTAAGGTTATTTTAATTTCAAGGTTGTTCATTCGTGGACATTAAATTATTTGTTTAAGAAGCAAAAAAGTGTTGCCAAGGATAGTTACTAAATTTAGATATTTTATCAAAAGTACCGGTCTAAAAGTATACCTTTTTAGGCGAGTGAATCAGAGACTATAAATTAAGTCATACTGGGAAGTTTGTAGAGAATATTTTCTGAGATTTTTTTTAATTGGTGATAGTGTACTTTCGCCAGAAATTTTACCGAATAAATATATTTCCTTACGAGTTAAAATTTGTTTAGTTGTACTCTACGTTGCCCTGCCTGATTTAGGGTTACTTCAGTAGGGGAGCTAGGGGCTTGTTGTAACAGGGGTAAGTAGTAACACGCAATTTTTGCTGGGAATCTGAAGCCTATAAACTCATATATTTTGCTCAATTTAATTCTTAAGTCATCACAGCGAGTGTCCCGCCCGGCGCACAGTGGGGAAAAACGAAAAATCGTGTTTCAAAATTGTCTAGAGCCTTCAATTTTGGTTCGATTTGGACGATTTTTTTTAAATTGAAGCTTATTAAATTCCGAACAAAGTTGTCGGAGCCGATTTTGCAATTAAACTTAACTTAAACTTAAAATGGCGGACGTCTTCAAAATGGCGGTTTCTGATTATATAGCGACTGAGACACAGAAAACGCTTACAGTTTCAAACCAAGTTGTGCTAAAATGCGTGTATGTATGTTTTTTTATGTCGCAGATAATATATCTAATATCACAGTTACAAGATTAATAATAATGAACCCAAAATGGCTGCCATGAACAATAAAAGTATTATAAATATGAATAAACGTACCATTATTATTTTATATCCATAACATTTGCATAAATAATTTCTTTAAGGTTGTTAATTATAAATATGTTTCAACAATTGACTTAAAATGACAAATCAAGTATGGCGGATGCCAAAATTGAATCGAGCAAGAAAGTTTCTCTGTGGCATTTAGACTGTGGCAGTCAGATCATTCAAGTTATTCAAGTTTAGTTGCGGGATTTAAATTTTCATGCAGTTATTGTTAGAATATTGCTGCTGTAAATTTTAAGTATCGTAGACAATTTTCTAGCAGATACAAAAAACAGCGATACACGCAGAAAAGGACAGCTCACACAGCAAGAAAATGGCTACAACAGCTAAAGCGTTTTGTTAAAATAGGGACAGCTACGCCAACCTATTTTCTAATTCTGTAAACTATTTTCAAACGTCTCCTGCGGCATTCAAAACATCTTTTCTACGTTGTTCTTTTCTAGACACTGTCTACTAACACATTGTATATTTTATAGACATATTTATTTTCTTATTTTTCTAGTCTATTCCTATAATTCAGGAGTTCTGTATATGTACTAAAGGGTTTTCTCGTTAATAATGATTATTATTACTCTTACAAAGTACACGCAGAGAAATGCTAAAATAGGGACAGTTAAATATTTTGCTGCATTAGCCACTGTTTAGCAATAGCAGCCACTTTTTTGCTACAACAGCAAACAATTTGGCTAGTGCAGCAAAATATTTAGCTGTCCCTATTTTAACAAAACGTTTTAGCTGTTGTAGCCATTTTCTAGCTGTGTGAGCTGTCCTTTTCTGTGTGTATCTCTGTTTTTTGTATCTGCTAGAAAATTGTCTACGATACTTAAAATTTACAGCAGCAATATTCTAGCAATAACTGCATGAAAATTTAAATCCCGCAACTAAACTTGAATAACTTGAATGATCTGACTGCCACAGTCTAAATGCCACAGAAAAACTTTCTTGCTCGATTCAATTTTGGCATCCGCCATACTTGATTTGTCTTTTTAAGTCAATTGTTGAAACATATTTATAATTAACAACCTTAAAGAAATTATTTATGCAAATGTTGTGGATATAAAATAATAATGGTACGTTTATTCATATTTATAATACTTTTATTGTTCATGGCTGCCATTTTCGGTTCATTATTATTAATCTTGTAACTGTGATATTAGATATATTATCTGCGACATAAAAAAAACATACATACACGCATTTTAGCACAACTTGGTTTGAAACTGTAAGCGTTTTCTGTGTCTCAGTCGCTATATAATCAGAAACCAACGTCCGCCATTTTGAAACAAAAGTTTAATTGCAAAATCGGCTCCGACAACTTTGTTCGGAATTTAATAAGCTTCAATTTAAAAAAAAATCGTCCAAATCGAACCAAAATTGAAGGCTCTAGACAATTTTGAAACACGATTTTTCGTTTTTCCCCACTGTGCCGCGGCGCAGTGAGTAGATGTGTGTACGTGCTTCATTTTGGCTAGGTAACGTAAAGAATTGATTTCGTATAATTTGGTTTTTCGTGCCTATAATTAACTAATTTAAAACTTTTAGTTTTGCATATAGTTCCAGAATGTACTTAATTTTAATATTCTTTAAAAAGTTTCGTTTTTAACTACATTTGATGAAATTTTTGTTAAATGTAGAAAATTGTGGTACGGGGCTTGTTGTAACAATATCTTGGGGCATATGGTCTTTCAATGCCTATATCTTTCAAGACAATGACTTTGTACCATCCTATGTCACTGATCGTCCAAATCCTATTAAAAAGACAGAAAAATTTAACGTTGGACCTTGAACATCCAGAATTATTACGATCTGCTCCCGAACTTGATATAAGCACTTCTGAAATTATACGTGACATAGAAATTGCAAAAGAACCAACTCCAAGTTGCTCAGGTTTGCAAAAACATTTTTCACCTTCAAAGGTTATTCCTCTTCCAAAGGCTCCACCGCAGAAACAAACAACACGTAGCAGACGCAAAAGAAAATCCACTGTTTTATCTGATACACCTGAAAAGGAAATGAAGAAAAAATGACAAAGAGACAGCAAAAAGATGGTAAAGATGGATCAAAACAAAAAGGAAAGGGGAAAGGAAAAGGCAAGAGCAAATTAACAAAAAAGAAAGATGGTAAAGTAAAAGTTGAAAAAGAATTTTGAGGTCTGATTCAGAAACTGAGACTGAGGAGTGGCATTGTCTAGTTTACGGTCAAGCCTATAGCAATTCTGATAAAGAGGAATTGGTAGAATGTATATCATGTAAAATGTGGGCACATGTGAAATGTGGGACAGGAGATACTATTGTCATTTATTTGTATAAATTGTTACTTTGATGAAGACTGAATTTAGTCATTTTGTAGCGTCTATTTTTCGAAGGCTAATTATTTTTTTAGATACTTGTAGTGGGTTAACTAAATGAATGTGATTCCAAGTGCCATGTTGATTATACGAGGCTGGTTTGAAAAGTCCGAGAGATGGCACCACCGGCGCGTATCGAGGTCATGTTTAGTTAGTAGCATCTCTTGAATGAACGCACACCAAGTTTCAGCCATATTGGTCTATTTCTTTGTGTTTGGCATTCGTGTGAATCAAGGAAGTCGAGTGATTTTCAAGAAATGGACGAAAAAGATTTCGTGTGGTGATTAAACATTACTTTATGAAAGGCAAAACGCCTCAGGAGACTAAAGAGAAGCTTGATAAACATTATGGTGACTCTGCACCTTCGATTAGAACAGTTTATAAGTGGTTTCAAAATTTTCGGACTGGCCATATGGGCACAAGTCACGCTGAACATTCTGGACGGCCTGTGGAGGTTACGACTCCAGAAATCATTGATCAAATCCATGATATGGTGATGGATGACAGAAGAGTTAAGGTGCGTGAGATTGCTAGTGCTGTGGGCATCTCGACTGAACGGGTACATAATATTTTGCATAAACATTTGGACATGAGAAAGCTATCCGCAAGATGGGTGCCGCGATTGCTCACGCTTGACCAAAAACGGAATCGTGTGAAGTGTTGCAAGGATGGTTTGCAGCTGTTCCAGAAGAATCCGGAGGACTTTAAGCGTCGTTTCGTCACTGTGGATGAAACATGGATACATTACTATACTCCTGAGACCAAACAACAATCTAAACAATGGGTTACCAAGGGGGAATCTGCACCAAAAAAGGCGAAGACCGTTCCTTCGGCCGGAAAGGTTATGGCGACTGTCTTTTGGGATTCGCAAGGGATAATCCTCATCGACTATCGGGAAAAGGGTAAAACTATTACAGGTGAATATTATTCATCGTTTTTCTCCAATTTGAAGAAATGGCTGGTGGGACAAAGATTTTATTCAAACGAGGAGGTGATTGCAGACACTAATGGATATTTTGCAGACTTGGACAAATCCTATTATTCGGAAGGGATCAACAAACTAGAACATCGTTGGACGAAGTGTATAAGCCTAAAAGGAGACTATGTCGAAGCATAAAAAAGGTTTACCCCAAACACATAAGTAGTTTTTATTTTTGCACGGACTTTTCAAACCAGCCTCGTAAATATAGTTTATCTAACTAAGGAATTAGTTAAATACCTAAATCTCTAATGTTGATTGTTTTTGTAGAAGTATGTTTTAGTTTCACTGATGATAAATTTTATAGATAATGTAAAGTGTTATGTTAGTTTGGAAAATAACAAAATTAAAGCTCTAATTTGTATCAAAATTTACTTTATTTTTATTGTTACCACTCCATGGTTGTTACATCTAGCCCCAAAGACGGGGCAAGTTGTACCAACGGTCTTTTTTTAAGAAAATGTCTAGTTTGAAGTATATATTAATAATTTTGATCTTATTCCTTTTCGGTATAATAGAGGAATAGTTAGGCTATCGACAGACTAATGCTTAATGCTAAAACAGCAAATAGATGGGAATTTTTTTTTTAATTGTTACAACAAGCCCCTCGCTCCCCTACTATAATTTATAGTAAAGTAAATCCCAAGATATAAGATACTGCATTTCTGCTTTTCCAATGGGGCAATAAACCACCCTATTAAGGTTTTATGCATAGTTGCCAGGTATTACAATAAACCTATTTTTACTTTACCTGCTTTGTATACCGCCCTCACTTGCACCTGCAATCATATTGGATCTATTTTTACCTATATATTTACTACCTGGCAACCCGGTTTGGAGCCCTTTAAGTATTTGATAATATAGGCCTAATGACCACAGGTCCCCATTATGATTCGAAAGATACTTTTTATTTTTAGTTTTACTTACAACTTACAACGTAACGGTTCTATTTTAATTATGTGGCGTCCGTGGCAACAAAAAGATTTCAAATGCATCATGTAGACGATTGTAAAAAAGACGTCATCAGGAAAAAAATATATTCTATGTATGAAGAGCAGTTGGTGCCGACATTAGACAAAATAAAATTAAGACTGGTGCACGACGGTACCAATATACATTGTGGCCGATCAACCCTTCACAGAATTCTCTTAAGAATGGAATTCACGTTCCGAAAAATCAATAAAAGGCAAGTAGTGATGGAGTCACAAAGATTACGAATCTTGAGACTTACTTATTTACAAGAAAAAAGTATCGATCAGAGAATTGGCCAATAATTTACCTTGACGAAACATGGTTCGATGCCCATGACACTGTGCAAAAAGGGTGGGTTGACAGCAGTACAAAATGTCAGATTAACGCACCTTCAAATAAAGGTAAACGAATAATCATTTTGCATGCTGGATCTGAAAAGGGCTGGGTTTCAAATTGTCACTTATTATCTGCAAAAAACATAAAAGATTCTAGTTGAGTGATCTTTTGGAAGTTTTGAAAGACTATAAATTGAAAAAGAAATATGTTTGTGATAGTATGGCTCAGAAAATGGGACACACTGTTTTGAGGCTTCCTCCGTATTATTGTGTGTTTAATCCAATTGCATATATTTGGCATCAAGTTAAATCAAAAATAACGGCACAAAATGTTTCTCCTACTTTAAGCGTGTCAGTGGTTGAATTAGTAAAAAAAGTTGAAAAGCTGGAAGAATTCCATTCAGAACGTTGTTAAAGTTGAAGATTCATAAATTCACGTAAATAATATAAAACCACTGATAATGACCTCAGCTGATTACAATAATAGTGAAACCGAATTAGGCTTAAGTTAAAATATATTTTTATTTATACAGTATGTCCGTCTTGTAAACCCCATTCTTTCAAACTGTGTATTTGTACTTCTTATCCATTTGTTTTTACATGCATCTATAAATAAACATCTCCAAAAACACTTATAATTTTATGCCTTAATAAATAAAATTCTTAGGTTCATTTTTGCAACCTATTATAAACAAAAGGTCAGAATTTTTATATTGCCCACTTAAAACGGCAAAACAAGATCTTATATTTTGGGACAGGCTATAACTATTTTTAGTTTTCCATACGGAATACTTATAAGATCACTTCGGTGTCTGTCTGTCTGTGACACCCGATTTTCTCGGAAACTATTTGACGTAGAAAGTTGAAATTTGGCCCTAAAATAGGAATTGATGTCCCTATCAGAGCCGTGCCGTTTTGAAAGTTACATTTTGACCTGAAGGGTTAGTTTGGGAAGGGACATCGGAAGTGGGAAAAAAACATTTTTTTACCAGGTCATCGAATGGGGAGTAAAATGAAAGCTTGTAGAAACACGAATTCAAAAATTTATATAATATAATACTTGCGCACACTTTTCTTTGTATTATTTTTAAAAAATTGCCAAATATCGCTGTCCCCCCTTATCTCGAAAAGTACTGATCAAAAGATTTTGAAAAAATTCTGGAATATGCTCCACAGGGTATAGATCGAACGAAAATTATCACGAGTACATTACCTTTAATAATTTATATGGTATATAAATAAATAAATGCTTTATTTCAAATGAATATACATGGTATATGAAACGAAAAGACATCAAAATAAAGAAAATATAACAAATAATTACAAATCCTAACAAAAATCCCTAAGCTATATGGTTCTGCGGTTATTAATAAATTCTTAATCTCTGCTTTGAATCTTTTGATAGAGTTAATACTTTGGATTTGGTTTGGTAGGGCATACCATAAATTTACACACATATAAATGGGCGATTTTTTAGTAATTGTACGTCTATGCACTAAATATTTAAAATCCATTGTTCTAGTATTATAGCAGTGATCTGATTTAAATTCAAATAGATTTTTATTTTGAAAGAAAAACATTGTTTTCGTAAATATATATCGCATACACGGTCATCATGCCCATATCTTTAAACACCGATCTACAGCTTTGTCGAAAATTCATTTTTTTACAATTCTCAAAATTCGTTTTTGAATAATAAAGACATTTTCTACCATGCTATCCCTTCCCCAGAATATAATACCATACTTAAGAACCAAATCAAAACTGGCATAATATAGTTATTCTGAGAGAAGTATCGTTCAAATATTTACTCAAAACCCTTATACCATAACACATTGAGTTTAATTTCTTACATAATTGGGTTATTTGATATGACCAGTCCATTTATGTAAATTCCCAAAAATTTAGCATGTTGGGTTAGTTCAAATTTTACATTATCAAAATCGATGTGTCCTGGCACAGCAATATTTGACTGTTTTGTTTTAAACAAAAGGAAATTTGTTTTTTCTTTATTCACAATCAGTTTATTTGTGCAAAACCAATCAGTCACCCTATCAAAAAATTCTTTTGCTTTGGTTATGAGATCTTCTATAGTCTTACAGATAATAATTAAATTTGTATCATCTGCATACTTTACAATATGCTGATTTGGAGACTCCAGTAAAGACTATTTATAAAAATTAAAAAAAAAAAACATAAATTTCGAGGTCAGCAGTTTTCAACAAATATCCGAAACAAACTTTGTTGAAAACTCATTTGGGGTGTGTTCTGTGAAGTCATTGATCCTTTTATATCTTCATAACAAAAAATTTTATTTAAAAAGCAATCAACGTACAGATCACTAATTGCGCAAGTCCGACTTGTACCTGGCGGGTTATATTGTCCAGTATTCATTTATTAATTTGTCTCTTTCTGTATATATTTTACAAATACTATTTTATTGGAATCCTTCGCAAACTAAAACTCTTCTAAGAATTTATTTTCATACCATCTTCAATTTATCGATTTTTTATCAGTAAAAATAACAATTTTTCGATGCTACGTTATCTTGTCAATCGTATAAATTGAAATTTTATTCACGATATCGGCGATTCCCCATGAGGGAGCCCAAAAATTGTATTATACTCTAGCTCTTGACGACGTCCTGTCGTGTAGGTACGTTCAGCAAAAGTAATTCATGTCATTTTCTGTGTGACGTAACAGAACAAGACACCGTGACATTAATATAGTGTGTTCGTGCATTTGAGAAATGACATCTGGGAATAAGTTCTGTCTTTGGAGGATTTCGATCTGCTTGTTGAATAATAATCTCCTCTTTTGAGTATGACGTATTATATGGTGTCGCAAATATGTATATATGTATATGGTAGCCGAGACAAGTATATATATATATATATATATATATATATATATATATATATATATATATATATATATATATATATATATATACATACATATTTAAGGGCCTGTTACAGCTGACGCTGTCTCCCTTCTCTCAACCTCGCGTTCCATTCTCCTCGATCTTCCCAGTCTCCCTCCTGTAACCCTCTGTTTTCCATTGTGCCTCATCGACGTCATCCCACCATGAGCGCCTAGGTTTTCCCCTCTTTCTTCTTCCTATTGGACTCCATTCTGTGATTTTCTTAATCCACCTTCTGTCGTCGCTTCTCCTTACGTGACCACCATTTCAATCGTTTTTCTTCTATGGCATGTACTGCGTCTTTCGTTATTACCATTCGCGTTCTTATTTCCTCGTTCCTAATCCTATCAGTCCGGATCACCCTACAACACCTTCTCCAACATTCCATCTCTACCGCGTTTATTTTTGATTTATATTTCTTGTTCATGGTCCATGGTTCTGACCCGTACGTCATGATACTTGCAATGATTGTTCTGTATACTCTGACTTTGTTTGCTTTCGTTATGTGCTTATCCCATAATATTGAGTTTAACTACCTGATGCAGGTTCTCCTTTGTCCCAGTCTCGATTTCATTTCTTCCTCGGATGTTGATTTTCTTGTTATTATGGTGCCCAGGTATTTAAATTTTCCAGTTCCTTTAATTGTTACGTTCTCTTCAATTTCTAGATCTTCTATTTCTCCTGTTTTAGTTGTTAGTGTAGGTATTCCGCCTTATTAAAGTTTATGTCTAGCCCAGCTTTGTCATACTCTTCCTTCAGTTTCCTCACCATATAACTGAGATCTTCTTCGTCCTGTGCCATGACGAGTTGGTCATCTGCGAAACTCAAGCTGTATAAGTAGTCGTCTCTTACTGGGACTCCCATACCTTGAAATTTTTTCTTCCAGTTTTTTAAAGTCTGTTCCAGGTAGATTTTAAACAGTGTCGGAGAGGTTGTACACCCTTGTAATAGTCCTTTCGTTGTTCTAATTTTGGCCCCTAACTTATTACCAGTTTTTACTCTGTTAATACTATTTCTGAGTTCGTTGTTACAGATATCAATCAAATTGTATTGATCCCTTGCAGCAAGGTTTTATTTCTCTCTTAATTTGGGCTTTCCTCTGTAATGGCCCGCGCATGATCGTCCTTCCGTAAGCACCCCATTAATTTTATATATTTAATATGCAAAATTCCCTCGTAGTCCCAAAGAAAAACGGTCATTACCAACTTTCCAGAAGACGACTAAGTTTTTGCTGTCTTTGAAGCTATAGATGGACTAAAAATAGCCCTTCGGGGGGGATATGTTCCAAGAAGACCCTGCTTCAACTCCTTCAATATCACTATTTGATATTATTTATTGAATAAACTAGGAAGGGCTATGCCCTATAACTACTACTACATGAGCTGATGTAACACGTGTATAATTCTGAGTCTTAAGATATTTACATGTCAGTAACCTAATTAACTTAGCCTAAGCGAGGAGATAAGAACTTAAGATATCTGAAATTTAAGATATTTCATGAATTATTACTAACTTAATACTAATCCTAGTGGAGAGGGTCTGTTGGTCTTGGATAGCGAGTGCTGTCGGTGGGCGGAAATACGTAAGTATTTTTGCCTGTGAGGTTGGGATGGTGGGTGATTTTATTCAAGAATCTAAGCTGAGCATTGCTCATGAATTGTTGGCATCTAGAGGTCACGGTGAATTTGGATATTGCGAACGAACCACAGAGCGTTGGCTATGATGCGGAAGGCCTCGTTTTGAACGATCTCAAGGATGATCTGTCAGAATGTGACATTTGGCACCATGTCAGACTGGAGTAGGTGAAGCCGGCTTTGATTATTTATCAATTTGATAATTTACTGGACTTGTTGAAGAGCAGAGAGGGCTTGCATAGGAGCTAGTGGTCTTCATGATGATTGCTGCGACCTGGTCCTTCCTTACTAGCCCCCATAATAGTGACTCCCCAACGGTGACTTCCCTTTCCTGACTGTAAACCTTTAAACTACTACGGGTAGGGCATAATCGAAACAAAAGTAAATCCGAGGCATTGTAATACCACAGATGCTCTAAAGGCTTCTATTATGGACGTGATAACAGACATGGACAAAAAGAACGTTAAACGCACTCGCAGCGGGTTAGGCTGGAGATTGTTGTTGGCAACCAAGTTCGAATAATTTCATTTGTTATATTACTTGATAATAATACAGTTGCATGTAAAAGTTTCGGGCCAAAAATATGTTTGTGATTAATTGAGTTATAAAGGAAGAAGAGAAAAAAACAAAATACACCATCATAAACTACTTTAATTATACTAACAACATATACAACTCAAAATTCTTCCACTATAAATAACAATCATTCCTAACAAAAATAACATTTGTCGGTTATTCTTAAGTATCGGGCCAACTTCTAAGAAACTGTGATTTACTCAGTTTTGTTTACATTTCTGATCCTAAATCCAGGTAAACATCAAGAATTTAGTTCACTTCATAATTGTGTATCAGGACCATTGATGGAAGATGCCGAAATGCACGTCATTAGACATTCGGAAAATTGTTATAAGGTTGTACGATAAAGGAACAGTTTCATGTGAAATAGCTGAACTTTTATCCATAGGAAAGGTAACGGTTAAAAATATAATTAAAAATGGGAAACTCTGAATGATAAACCATCTTCTGGAAGACCAAAGAAAACAACTATTCATGCCGACAAAGTAATTTAAAAAAACAGTTGCAGAGGTAACAAAGAATGCTCCAATTATTGCACGTGAATTACGTGAAGAAAATTTAGCTGACATCAGTAGGACTACTGTTTCTCGTAAACTAACACACGTTGGACTTGTTAAACCTAAAAAAAATCGTTCGTCAGTAAAAGAAATAAGAAGGCCAGATTAGAATTTGCAAAAATACATAAAAAATGAACAGTTGAAGACTGGAAAAAGTGATATTTTCGGACGAAATGACGGAAAAAGATACATATGTTCGACGACCAAAAGGTACTAGACATGATTCTCGGTATCAAATACCGACTGTTAAGCATGGTGGTGGTAGTATTATGCTTTGGGGGACATTCTCATAGCAAGGCGTCGATCCAATAGTTAAAATTGACGGTACTATGGACGCTGTTATGTACAGAGATATTCTATCAGCACACATGCTTTCTTATGGACGTCGAAATATGCCACGAGGACGGATTTATCAACAAGATAATGATCTGAAACATAGATCCATGCTTTTACAAGAATTTTTCAGAAAAAAATCTTCGATTTTTAGAATGGCCAAGTCAATCCCCGGACTTGAACCCCATAGAATATTTGTGGGAAGAGTTAAACATAAAAGTGTTTTTTTCTCTTCTCACAAAAATATTTTTTGATTCAAAACTTTTGCACGCAACTGTATATTTCGCCGGTATTTCCTGAATATTGTCCACAATTTTTATTCGCGAAGGGAGTTGTAGGTAAAAACTGTTTTTATTTGTAGATTTAACGCCAATAACAAATAAATTAAATGCTTTCGGACAAAAGAATTGTCAATATCCCGTTTACGAGTAACTTTTGACCTAAACAGTATTTTACATATTCAGAACATACAAACTTGTACATACATAACCGAATATTTCTAAAGTGGGTGTACTGTTTTCATTACCATAAATAATGCGCTTGTGTGAGTGCAATAATAATTTTTTTTAAGTACTGTCACGGTGCCCACTCGTAGTTGATATACATTTCTACATTTCGTGTTGTGAATTTAAACCGATAAATTCGGGAGCGATATTTTCAAAGTTTTAAATAATATTCTGGATAAATGACTGATAAGCGTCTATCTGTGCTAATTTAGAATCTTACTGAACGAATTTAAATGAGGTTTCCACTATTTTTAATAGCAGCCTTTAAGGAAAGTATCCCACTATGAAGAACTATTTTAAGACCTCAAGGAACTTCGTAGTGACGTTTCGTATGATCTTATGCACCTAACCTAACTGACTTTACACAGAATATGTTAGGTTCCTCTGTACCGTATGTTTAAGGATACTTGTAGGGTTGGGTGAGGATGTCGGAGTTGGGAGAGCAGACGATTAGCTTCACCGGACTTATTTGACGCTACGACTCATGATGTCTCAGCAAAAGGGATCACTCATTCGTTGCGCAAAGATAGAAGGCATAGTCTGAGGATGAAAACACTGTCAAAGTCTCGGTGAGTTTTCCTGTCACACAAGGTTCGGTGAGGTAGCTCCAGTGAAAGCTAAGATTCGACTGTCTGCTCGCAAGATGCTTGCGCCACTGTTTTTTGACTGGCGTCCCTTTGATGTTTTACACGATGCAAGAGATGTAGTGGAGCAATCTGAGATGTTCATTCTACACGATAACGCTCAGCCCCATACAGCAGCGCTCACATGTAAAAAATTATAGAAAATGCATTGTATGCCATTGGAACAACCCTAATACAACTCGGACTTATCGCCCTGCGATTATTATGGTCTTGGGCCGCTGAAACAAGCTCTAGGAGGGCAATGAGTCTGTGATGACGATGAAGTAGAGGCCTTCGTGCGCAATTGACTCCTGACACAACCTTCTTCATGTTAGGTTGACAGTATTACAGAAAACCTCCGATATGCTGGGAAAAGTACATTTCCAAAAAGGAGATTATGTAGAAAAGTAGTATGGTTTTCGAAGTAGTCAAAACGTAGTTAAATTTGCTGTTTTTTGGGTCTTTTTTGAATTTCCTGGTGCAGTTATAAGTGTAAGACTCCTAAAGTGTCTAAGCTAAGATTTTAATATAACACATGGGCTGAAAAGTCCCGGGCCTAACACATAGATGGCGCTAGTTTTATTGCAGTCACCTTTTTTTCAGTTAATACTAACCTTCAAAAGACAGCTGTTAAAATTTCATGATATTCTATTCATTAGTTTGTGAGTTATTGTGCTAAGAGTGACGCTACTTTTGTTATTTTCAAAACAATGGATCAAAAACAATTTCGTGTTTTAATTTTACACTGCTTCTTGATGGGAAAAAATACCATTCAAGCGAAGCAATGGCTTGAAAAGTGTTATGGGGACTCCGCTCCATCAGAAACAACAATAAAACGTTGGTTTGCTGACTTCAAACGTGGTCGTAGAGACACCGATGATGCAGAACGCAGTGGACGTCCAAATGAGGCGGTAACACCAGAAAACATCAAAAAAATCCATAAAATCGTTTTGAATGATCGAAAAGTGAAGTTGCGTGAGTTAGCTGACATCGTAAAGATATCAAAAGAACGTGTTGGCTTTATATTGCATGAGCATTTGACTATGAGAAAGCTCTGTTCAAAGTGGGTGCCGCGTTCGCTCACTGTTGATCAAAAACAAGAACGTGTTGATGATTCTGAGCAGTGTTTGGCCATGTTTAAACGTAACAAACCGGAATTTTTGCGTCGATATGTGACAATGGATGAAACATGGATCCATCACTTCACTCCGGAATCAAAACGATCGTCATCTGAGTGGACAGCAACTGGTGAACCTCGTCCAAAGCGCCCGAAAGCACAACAATCGGCTGGAAAGGTTATGGCCTCGGTATTTTGGGATGTGCGTGGTATAATATTCATCGACTATCTTGAGAAAGGAAATACCATCAACAGTGAATATTATATAGCGTTATTGGAGCGTTTGAAGGCCGAAATTGCAAAGAAACGACCGCATATGGCAAAGAAAAAAATTTTGTTTCATCAAGACAACGCACCGTGTCACAAGTCAATCAAAACAATGGCAAAACTACATGAATTGAACTTCGAATTGCTCCCACATCCACCGTATTCGCCAGATTTGGCTCCCAGCGACTACTGGCTGTTCGCAGACCTGAAAAAAATGCTCGCCGGTAAGAAATTTCGCACGAATGAAGAGGTTATCGTTGAAACTGAGGCCTATTTTGAGGCAAAAGATAAATCGTTCTACAAAAGTGGTATTGAAATGTTAGAGCGGCGCTGGAATGATTGCGTTGCTCTTGATGGAGATTACGTTGATGAATAAAGCTAATTTTGAACCAAAAAAACCGTGTTTTCTTTGTTAGGCCCGGGACTTTTCAGCCCATGTGTTAAGTGAAGGATATGTCAAAATAAAGAAAAAGTAAAAGATAAGAGTAGGACCAGTGACAGAGGAGAAGGCAAAAAGGCAGGGGTAAAAGAGAACTAGGATTAGAGGCGTCGGGGTTAAAGACGGTATAAATTGAAAGGGATAAAAGGGGTTACATATGGGAAGGGTACAAGAATAAAGTTTTTTACTACGTTGTAGAGTTTAGCGAGTTCTGTGCGAAGGCGAGTCAGTAGTGGGTATAAAGTTAATCATACATAACAAATAGCTATAGTTCTATCATCTTTATTTGTTTTTACCTGTATCGTTTTTTATGTAGGAATCTATCAAGTCAAATAACTTGATTAAATAGCGAAACAACTTTTAGAATCCATTAAATGATGACATAAAAGAAGTGTTGTAATGTTGTAATTACAACAGGTGTAACAGTGCAGAACATATTTATCGATTTGTGGGTGGCATAGGGATACATATGTATTATTTGTGGTACAAAACCTTACAGTTGGCAAAAACAATTAAAAAGGATGTGTCGGTAATGTAATAAATTTACGGATGTCGTTTCTAGAGCAATATAATGTACATATGGTACTACTTATCGACCACCTACATAGAAATACATTGAAAAAAATTAAAAGTCTATGAAAGATATGTACCAAATTGTTTATAAAAATGTTTAATTAACACACATACTGCAACTAAACACTTCAACAATTCAAGGGTACCTACATTAGCCATTGCTATAAAAATGTAACATTGATATAAAACCGATATACAAAATATTAAATTAAGTATCAACATACAAACGACCTCGAACACAAAACTGAAATTACACAAACATTTTTAATTGAACAAAAATAAACACTTTATCGTTTTCAAGACCATTTGTAAGGTTTCAATTAAGGCGATTGGCCTAGGATTTTTTAAATATCATGCTCCAATCTGTAAAGTTAAGTTTATAATTACGAGGATGTTTTTTTTTTGTTCGTCCGTCTGTCACACCCGATTTTCTCCGGAACTATTTAACATAGAAAGTTGAAATTTGGTACACATAAAAATTGATGGCGCAAAGAGAGCCGTGTAGGTTTGAAAGTTAGATTTTGACTTAAGGGGTTAGTTTTGGGGGGTGAAATCGGAAGTGAAAAAGACTTTTTTTACCAGGTCATCGAGTGGAGTTTTAAATGAAAGGTTAAGAAAGCTTATAAAAACATGAGTTCAAAAATATATGTGATGTGATACTTGCGTACAGTTTTCTTTATATTATTTTCAAAAATTGCCAAAAATTACTGTCCCCCCCCCCCCCCTATTTCGAAAAGGACTGATCAGAAAATTTTGAAAAAACTCTGGAATATTCTTCATAAAGTGTAGATTCTTTCAAGGTCATTAGTTTTCAACAAAAATCGGAAACAAACTTTAGAGTGTGTTTTGGGAAGTCATTGATTATTTTGTACCTGCGTAAGAAACATTTTTATTTCAAAAGCAATCACCGTACGGAACATTAATTGTGCACTTGGCGATTTTTTTTTAGTTATAACACTTTGCTGTGAAAGAATAGTTTAGTCAAACAGGTTAAAAAAAAGACTTTTCCACGTAACTACCTTCTACCCTAAAACACTTATTCCAGCATTTCTTGAGTTGTTTCATTATATCCACAAAAATCGGTAAAGTAATGTACCCAGGTAGTTCTAAAATTAGTACTAAATTTGACTTTCTCAAGTAAAGAGGAAGTTTATTTCCCTAATATGAATAAAGCCATACAACATATCAACACCCCCACCCCTTTCCTTAAGCGATATCACTTAAAAACTGTAGGTTTCATCCCCATTTCAGATATAATATTTAAAGTCATATCAAAATGTTCATACTCTCAGTCAGTTCTCAACTGTCATCGAACTCAGAGCCAGATATAACGTATGTGTCCCTATCCTATTAGAGAGGCCTAGCTCCTAGACTTATAATCATCTTCAAATGTCTCAATTTCAAGTTTGCCAAGAAACTTTAGAATAAACTCGAGTTCCAGACTGACCAAAAACCAAATGTAGTATATAACCTCCCCTATCTTAATTGCAACCTGTCATACATCGGCCAAACCTCCAGGAACCTCAAAGGCCGCATAACGTCACACAAAAGCGATTGCAGAAAAGGTGTAACATCGTGCTCCCTTTCTGAACATGTCATTAACAATGACCACATAATTGACTATAATAACGCATCTGTCTTATTCAGTGAACCTAATTATGTTAAAAGAAAGTTTTTGGAGATCGAGCCTGACAGTCAGATAGACAGACCAATGGAAATTATTGATCTAGGACTATTAAAACGTAAAAAAAAGAAAAAATTACGGAGGATAATTCATTGCCCTTAGCAAGGGAAGTAAAAATAATAATTTATCTACTGCGTCAGAGGAAAGTAAGGTTCGGCCAGTTTAACTGTTTGTATTTCCAAAACTTTTTCTATAATCAACTTAACATTTTTGGGTTAGTCTGTATCAGCCTCTTAATCCCTTCTACATATTCTTTCTGTTAAATAAATAATTAGCTAACATTATTTTCATTCATTTTTCGAAAGAAAAAAATAGTAACAAATGCAAACCGCCACAAACTCATACACAATTTCGTCAAAGTACTACAGTATTTCCACAAGCAGACAATTTTTTGCTTGACGTCATTTTAATGGTTAGGTTTGTTAGTAATTTGAAATCTTTGGCACAATGACACTACTCAGTATATATCATCACTACACCAAACACTTTATTTTTGCGCTCGACGCGCGTTTAGCTAACCATGTTAGCTTCATTAGGAGCGATGATTGACTACTGAGTTATCGCTTCTGATGAAGCTAACATGGTTAGCGTGCGTGCGTGCAAAAATAAAGTGTTTGATGTAATGGTGATATATACTGAGAATGGTTAGGTAGACAACCGAAAATAACAAACTCGTAATTCACCCGCGATATATATGTGTCCACATGCACATCCATTTTCTCTAATAACACAGAATTACAAAAAAATTCTCTGTCTTTTAAGTCAGACGCGTGTTTTCTTAAGTACTTTTTTATGTTGAATCCAAAAAAAATATAAAAAAAGACATCCACCGTGAGGTTTTTTTTCAGAAAACATACTTAAAGTTGCCAGAAAACTATTAAATTGAAAAAATACATTTTAATCGGTAGAAATTATAAAGGAAAATCAAACATTCGGTCATTTGAAGACAAATTAAAAGACCAAAAAGAAAAGAAAAAATTATTCCTAATAAATAAAAAATTTCTAATAAAAAAACGGAAAAAAAGAGAAAATTAAAAACAGAATTTATAAACGAAAGATTTAATTTGAATTGTATGTGAACAGTTAAAATAAATAATAAATATCACAAATCACTCACACACTCAAATATTCACTCAACCACTTACTTACCAACTAACACACTTACTCACTCCCTCACTCGCTCGCAGAGTCACTCATTCACTTATACACTCACTCACTCACATACCTTTATACTCATTCACTCACTTCTACACTCACTCGCTCACTCATATACTCACTTATTCGCATACCCCCATACTCACTCACTTCTACACTCACTCACTCGATTACTCACTCGCTCGCTTGCTCGCTCACTACTTCACTCACCCACTCACATTCCCCCATATTTACTCAATCTGTCCACAAAATTGACTGTCAAGGGATATACATTAAACTGCATTTTGCAACCTTTTGTTCCTAAATAGTAAACGGATATTTTTTTGTCAAAACAACACTATTCCTCATGTTTTAATATCAAATTCGAATTTGAAACTTAAAAAACTAGTGAAAATGATAGTTTTGTTCAAAAAAAGATTCTTGTTTAGCTGTTGCATTTATTTACTTAAAAAAACATTTTACAACCACATAGCACCCTTGTTAGTATTAAAAGCGAGTTTTTTGTTTGTGTTGAAACTGAACATAAAACTTTATTTTTTGGTGTCAAGTCAGAATTAAGGACTTCAGAAAACAATGGAAATAATAGTTTTGCTCAATATTAATAAAAATTAAAAATAACTTTTTAATTTAGCGGTTGCACAAATTTATTTTAAACAGCGTTTTGCTACGTAGCTTAGTTAAAGCGTGTTTTTTTGTTAAACATGTATACTAAAACCTAATATTTTTAAGTTTTTATGATAAATGTAGATTCAGAACATTTAAAGATGTCCGAAATAATAGTTTTATTACATAATCTTAATGATTATACAGTTTTACATTATTTATTAAAATGTATTTTTAGTGTTCCGTACGGAACACTTATAAGATCACTTCGGTGTCTGTCTGTCTGTCTGTCTGTCACACCCGATTTTCTCCGAAACTATTTGACATAGAAAGTTGAAATTTAGTACTAATGTATAAATTGACGGCCTCATCACAGCCGTGTAGTTTTGAAAGTGAAATTTTGACTTAAGGGGTTATTTTTGGGAGATGAGATCGGAAGTGAAAAAAAAAATTTTTTACTAGGTCACCGACTGTGGTGTCAAATGAAAGCTTGTGAAAACACAAGTAAAAAATATATATATAATGTAATACTTGCGCGCACTTTTCTTTGTGTTATTTTTAAAAAATCGCGAAAAATCGCTGTCCCGCGCCTTATCTCGAAAAGTACTTATCAAAAAATTTTGAAAAAACTCTGGAATATTCTCCACGGGATGTAGATTGAACGAAAATTATCACGAGTGCATTACCTTTAATAATTTATACGGTATATAAAAAAAAAAAAAAATTCAAGGTCATCAGATTTCAGTAAAGATTGGAAACAAACTTTGTTGAAAACTCATTTGGGGTGTGTTTTGTGAAGTCACTGATTATTTTATACCTCTGTAACAAAATTTTTTATTTTAAAAGCAATCAACGTACGGAACACTAATTGCGCAAGTTCAACTTGCACTTGACCGGTTTTTTCAATTTAATTCTGGCAACTTTAAGTGTGTTTTCTGAAAAAAACCTCACGGTGGATATCTTTTTTTACTGATTTTTTGGATTCAGCATAAATAAAATGTCTCACTTAAAAGACAGAATTTTTTTGTATACCTGTGTTCGTCAATACTTCTTGTACTTTCTACCTGTCACTTTATGTTATTTAAAGGAAACTCTGGTCTAAGATATTATTATTATTAAAATTAGTATGCCCTTTCGTTTTTTCCTAGAGCAATAGACGACCAATTGCTCAACTCTGACATTGTTAAAAAAATCCATTAAATTAATTTGATTAATATCGCAGATTAAAATAATGAGGCACTATTATACGAATGCGGTGCACTTATATCTCGTTAATGTTGTTTATATCGCCATATTCCTTTGATGTCGAGTACTGTTCGTAATCACTTTGTTAGCGCGAATTTATTATATCGTCAGGAAGTTACAGACGTGTCAAACAAAACCGTATTTTATTTTGATAAGATGCTATAACGACACATAATTATGTTGTTCTCTGTACGGTTAAAATTTTATCGAGAATTACAATATTTATAAACCAATTATACATTAACTTCCGTAATAGTAGTAAACAGTATTGTATGTACATACTGGGTGTCCCAAAAACAAACGTATTCCCTTCGAGGGCTGATAGGCCAACTCCTGACTCATAACTAAATGTGACCTTAATGAGAAATCGTTAGATTTCGAGATATTAGCATTTTTATGAATTTAATGAAAATTTACACCTTAGATCAGTTCATGGAGTATCACAACTACAAATTTCCGTATGCTAAGATTCTAATTATTGTTACCTAATCCTGAATAACCCTGCTGTTGATCACAGTTCAAAATACAAAGAGTAAAAACATTTTAATTAGCTGTCAATATCTCAAAATCTAACGATTTTTCACTAAGGTCATATTTACGTATTATAGTGAGTTATGAGCTGTCCTATGAACCCTCGAAGGAAATACGTTAGTTTTTGGGATACCCTATATATGTTGGCTATCACCTTTCGTAGCCAGTCAAGAATTTGAGTATTTCCCAAAGGTATGAGATAGGTATGTTGATGACGTGTTCGCTGTTTTTGATATTAAGAAAGCAAATATAGATGATTTTCTTCTTAAATTATATAACCGATATGGTTCCATTAAATTTACTTAACGAAATTGAGAACAAAGGACAACTACCATTTCTAAATGTTTAAATTATTAAAAATAACAAGTTAGAATTTGATATCTATAGAAAAGACACAGTAACAGATAGATATATTCCTAATGATTCATTTCATTGCAAACAACATTACATTTTTTAGTTCACCGTTTGGTTACTTTTCCTCTTAATGGAGTAAACTTCACTAATGAAAGGAATCATATTAGGAATATAATTAGAATTAATGGTTATGACGATGACTTAATAAAGAAGTTAGTAAATAGACATAAGTTCAGGGGACTCAATAAGGTCTTTAATAAGGTAGGCCTCACTTTAGTCCATAAGTCATCAGACAATTTGAGAAATATCTTAGGAAATCCCAAAGACAAGGTTCCTAATTGTAAGAAAAATGGCATTTATGAAATTGCGACAAAAAGTATGTTGGGCAAACGAGAAGGTCAATTAAAACACGATTTAAAGAACATTTAGCCAATTTACAATACGGTAGAATAGAAACAATCTAACATTGCCAAACATGCTCTTGAAGCTGATCATACTGTAACATCAGATAATCTAAGATTAATTAAAGATGTATGTGACAGGAGATTGTTGAACGCATACGAAAGTATGAAAATTATAAAATGTAAAAGTAGTTAGACAGATGGCCTATTCCCCCCCTCTACTGGTTACTTGACCAGAACTCATGGCCCCGCCCATATATTATATATATATATATATATATATATATATATATATATATATATATATATATATATATATATACATGCATACATACATATATACATACATACATACATACATACATACGTACATACAAACATTCATAAATATATATTTCCGACAATTTTTCTTTAGAAATTTAAAATTTCTACGACTTAAATATTCTGCAGGTTTCACCATTTTGTAAACTTAAGAATGAAAAGTGAATGTGCAATATTTACTAGCATGGGAAGTGTTTTTATTTTTGTTTTCTGCAGTTTAAGTCGTGTTTGTATCCGACCGAGTATTTCTCAAAGTTTTTGTTATCCTGTATAGCGTTCGTGATAAAAACATTCGTTCTGAATCTATTTCCACTGTGTCGTTGTATTAACAAGAAAAAATATAGTAAAAGTTAAACACATTTTTGAACGGATATATAGTGATTATTGGCTTTGGATAGAAAACACCTTTTGTATATATTATTTTCGTTAGCGAGTAATTGTTCTGAAAACACTGAACTTCAGGTATGCTTTATTTCGGCAACGTTAGATGCATTTTTTAGCGAAAAACTTACTGCTATAAAAAACTTTGATTGTGTTTATTTACAACCATTGGCGGACTTGCTGAGAACCAACAAGGCTCAATTTTTTAAATTCTTATCGAGGAGCACCTTTTATTAATATTTTTGAGCGATTGCTATTGATATAAGAATTTACTGGTTTTAATAAATTTTCATAACACCTTGTATTTATTATTTTGCGATGGAAAGATAATAAATCATGAAATATTACATAATACAAGACTCTTGCATAAACATAAATAAAACAAGGTCGGGGAAAAAAGAAAAATCGTGATGAAAATGTATTTCTAAAAGGTTAGATGAGGTGTTCCGCCCCGTTCTGCTATTTACTTTCCGGGGAAATATGTTTACACCGTGAACTCCGACGGTGATTAATACCTTGACATTTGCTTTTATCTAACGGCGATTTACATCTACCGAACACTATACGTCTTTGTTTTGATTGATTTTTTTTTTCACATAAAGCTGGATGTACAGGACTTCTTATGGCAATACTGAATACAAGAATAACGTTTAATATTTATGACTACAAAAATTTTGTTTTGTTTGTACACCTTTCTTTAAGAATATAATCAATAATGAAAAACATAAATATTTTAAGCTTTGATTAAAAACCAAGCCGTCAGGACTCGAAAAATCACACGACGTCAAAGTGACCAAATCAGTCCGCTGGTAATAACTTGTTGCTTTTGAACGGAGCAGTGATCACAGTAATGTCAATTCCACTTGTGTAGGTTATCAGCATATCATCTCTGTTCTCCTTCGAGGAAAATTAACGTAGCCTAAAGATTCCGTTGATTATGTTCCTAAGTTGAGCTTTTTGCTTATACGGGATACGTCTCAGTACGCTGATGATCATCTTGTCATGGTCTGGAGTGTTCCTGGTCGGTTGAATCTTGCTTTAACGCCTGAAATTTCTAGATATTAAAATAGCCCAGTCGTCGGAGGCAAATTTTGACGAAAAGCACTCTTTAAATGTTAAGAGGCTGCATTTTGGCATACAGATAGTTTTTTAGATGTAGAATACGATAAAAATAAAAGTTTGCTGTACGCCAAGCCTACAAAATCAAAAATAAAATAAAAAATGTGTTTTTTGGAAATATCTCGAAAAATTAAAAAGATATCAAAAAACTAATAGCACCATGGGAAAGAATGGGAAATATAGATTTTTTTTTTATTTAAATTGGTTATTAAGGGTTTTTTTGGGGTGCTGTTTAAGAATCCGATGACAGATTTGAAACATTCAAAATGGCGGATCCAATATGACCCCCAGAGAGTACGTAATTCATTTAATTTCTTCGAGTAATTTAGAATCTCTTGTTTTCAATAACTGGTCTTTGGACCTGGATGTTTAAATGAAATATAAATACTTTGTTTCTTCTCCAATCGCCTTTAACAAAATTCCTTCGAGTAATTTAGAATTTTTGTGTTTTCTTTATACCTGGATTTTTAAATGAAATATAAATACTTTATACTTAAAGCTTAGACTTTTATCTTTTATTTCTTATTTTATAAGAAGAAGAAAAGAAAATATAAATTTTACATATTTATTTATTATTTTATTTTTATATCGAAACTTAAAGTATAATAATGATATAAGCACAAGGATTTTATTCAATACTATATTTTATTAAATATTTGTAATTTACCTTATTCAAGTTAAAATCATGTAAACAAAAATTTCGTTTTAAGTTTTATAAATTATAAAGTAACAAAAATAAAAACTATTACCAGGTGTACAAGTATGAAATGCGGATTTCAGACAACAGATGGTGCACCAATGCAGTGCTATAAAGATTTGACACTGCGTCATTTTGTTGTGTCATCAACAAATGTCAGACGCGCACGAGTGCTAAATTGGAAAAGTGTGTGCATAGTGTTGTGTTGTTGTGTTCAATATGTCGAAATTTATACCGAACAAAGAGCATTCGCGGACAGCATTAATTTTTTGTTTTCATTTGAAGAAAACTGCTGTTGAATCATACCGATTACTTCGAGAAGCTTATGGTAAATATGCTCCATCGCAAGATACGTGTGAACGATGGTTTCGGCGTTTCAAAAATGGTGACTTCGATGTTGCAGACCAGGAACGTGGAAAACCGCCAAAAAAATACGAAGATGTGGAATTGCAAGCATTGTTGGACGAAGATGATTCGCAAACACAAAAACAACTCGCCAAGCAATTGGGCGTTAGTCAACAAGCTGTTTCCAATCGGCTACGAAAGAAGGGAAAGATTCAGAAGACCGGTAGATGGGTACCATATGAGTTGAACGACAGGCAAATGGAAAAGCGCAAAAACACGTGTGACATTTTGCTCGCTCGGTACGAAAGGAAGTCGTTTTTGCATCGTATAGTTACAGGGGACCAAAAGTGGATTTATTTTGAGAATCCCAAGCGCAAAAAATCATGGGTAGACCCAGGCGCACCGCTGCTTGAAAAAAGGCCAGAATACCGAAAGAGGCAACACAAAGTCATTTTTCTTCATGACAGTGCTCGACAACGCGACACGTTGGAAGCACTCAGCTGGGAAGTTCTACCCCATGCGGCTTACTCACCAGACTTGGTTCCTTCCGATTACCATTTGTTTGCATCGATGAGTCACGCACTTGCTGAGCAGCGCTTTGGTTCGTACGAAGATGTAAAAAAATGGCTCGATGAATGGTTCGCAGCAAAAGAGGAAGATTTTTACTGGCATGGTATTCACAAATTTCCCGAGAGATAGGAAAAATGTATAACAAGCGATGGAGCATACTTTGAGTAAAGCATTTTTTATCATTCTTCCGAATTTAACATGTTTTTTTAGAAAAAATTCCGCATTTCATACTTGTACACCTGGTAGTGTCACCGGAATGCTGAAAGTCTCCTATTCAAAAAATATCTTTTAATTTTTTTTTACGCTCTGAAAACAAGTAATATCAATTAACCTTCAAACGGTGCGCGTACAATTTCAAATTAACCTGTTTGACGCACTACACTTTTTGAATCACCTATCTGAATTTTTAATAAATGCTCATGCTAATAAAAAAAATCTGGAAAAAATCTATATGCTATTTTTCTTTATAAAATTTCCCTCTCTTTCACGTGGTGCTATTATTTTTTCCATATATCTTTTTATTTTTCGAGATATTACCGAAAAACCGAACTTTTAATTTTATTTCGGATACTGGGCTAAAACAGAAATTAATATTTTTAGACAGAGCAGTCAAAAATGACCCCTATTCTTCAATAGGCGAATGTCGTTTTTAAAGTAATCACAAAATTAAAGGAGTACAATTATTAGGCATAAACTACGTGTTCATTACAGTTAAATATATGTACGTAATTGTCACAAATGCATACACCGAACATACGTCAACTTGCCCATGTGAAACGGGGTCATTCGGGCTGAAATGCGGGGTAAATTACGCCTAGACGCGGTTATTAGTTTAAGCCGGTCGGTGGTTTTGGATAATGGATATTGCTGGTGTCTATTTGAACACATTATAGTAAATAGAGTGGTAACCAGTGATTCGTCCCTAAAGCAGATTTCTTAATTGCATTTTGATGCTAGTAAGGGCCAATATGTTATGCATCGTGTCTGTGGCAAACTTACAAAGGAGTTTTTGTTTCTGTGTATACATGATGTCCCATAAATAAGGTCGAATTGTTTGGCTTATTGGACCAGCGCAACGAACGGAAGGGGCAACAAACTTAAATATTCATCATCAAATAAATAATAATTTGATCAGGTTTTCTACTTTATTTGATCAAAAATTGGATTAGGAACATCGGAAGTATCTAGAATATATCATGCAGTGATATGATGTTATACAATAACGCTAATGGCAAATATTTAACCAAATTGTACATATACACTACAGTCAGAAAGTATTTGCCCACCTAGAAATTTCAATGTAACTGCCAAAATTTAATATCTAATTAAACCCTTTTATTATATTAAGTAAATTTAATTGTTCTTAACAAGTGTTCATCATAAAATTGTACAGATAAGCCTTTCTGGTGAAATCACAAATTAAAAGCCAATTAGAACAAATTTCCAAGTTTTGCATGATAATCGTTTTGAGGCGATTTTTGAGAATTCCAGTTGAAGTAAGAATTCATTTCGAGTTTCTAGGGATTATGGAAATTCCTAGTGACATTTTGTGATAAAAACTATGCTATAAATAACATTGCCCTTTTGGAAATTAACCATTCGCAAATAGTACTTTGTCATTGATACAGGCTTAATTGTTTTGTGAAAATGCAAAAACGAAAGAAGTTTCCGCTGAAAATCGGGCTGTGAAAATTTTACTCGAGTCGACAAATCGCGAGTGATATGCGGATGCCAAAGAGAACGGTGGACTACATCGTAAAAAAATTTTCTGCAGGACATGGAATTCGCAACCAAAAATGTTCAGGAAGGCCTCGAAAAACGATGCCCGCTGAAGACAGAGCTATAACAATGTCCAGCAGACGTAATCGCCGGCTAACCGCACCAGAAATCACCGCTCAAGTTAACTTGGAGCGGCCCATCCCCATCAGCGTGACAACCGTGAAGAACAGGTTAGCAGAAGGTGGACTACACGGGAGAATTGCAGTGAGGAAACCACTTCTTAAGCAAGTGAATAAACGTAAACGAATAGAATGGGCCCGAGAACATGAAAATTGGACATCAGAACAATGAATTCCGACCTTTGGAGCGACGAATCTAAATTCGAAATTTTCGGTTCAAATCGACGAGTTGTCAGTTGCCTACAGTAAAACATGGTGGAGGTTTAGTAATGGTTTGGGGTTGTTTTGGTAACGGTAAAGTTGGAAAAATCTTTGGGATTGAAGGAACCATGCGAAAAGATCAGTAACAAGAAATTTTGCTAACTCAAATGCTTCCTTCTGGAAAAGATATTTTTCAGGAGAAATTTATTTTTCGGCATGACAGCCACCCTAAACATTCTGCTAAACAAATTAGAGAACTTTTGGACCAATGGAAATCCCATGACGTCCTGGTAGTGATGACTTGGCCTCCACAATCACCCGACTTGAACCTCATCGAATTGCTGTGGAACTATTTGGACAGGTGTCTTCGAAAATTCAATTCAACATCAGAAAATCACTTGTGGGAACTTTTACAAGCAGAATGGGTTAAAATGAGCGAAGAAACTCTGAAGAAACTACTGGACAGAATGCCGAAACGGTGTAAAGCGGTAATTAAAAACAAAGGAGGTCACATAGATGAGAAAAAATCCTGGAAAATCATGAATATTTTTCTGATTTTCTAGACTGTAAATAATGTGAAAATAAATAATAATGCATTGAAATTTAAAAAAATATATTATCTGGGTTTTTGTTGTCTTGGGACTGAAATAACTAAGTGGGCAAATACTTTCTGACGGTAGTGTATGTGCAACCCTTATTACAAAAACATGTATGGAGGAGGTACTGATAGCACGTTAAAAAGTAACGGAAATTCTGGCACTTTTTCACGTCTTTTGTGTTTTTAATAATGCGACGCGTACATCCCACGCGGGCATAAAAAACGAGAAGATATGGTGTTTTTAATAGACAAACAAATGAGATCATTATTGTTCATTAATTTCCAAACCCAATTAATTAATTTGTTTCTTTTTTATAACCTGTTCTACGGTTCGTGTTCAATGTCTACTTATTTCCCGCCGGATGACATATACCATTTTATATTAAGATTATTAAATGCCTATTTTTAGATAAAAACCGTGTATCTTTTTGATTATTCAAAACAAGTCTATTGATTACTCAACAAAACATGTCCAACCGCATGTGAAATGGTACATGGAAAGAAAAAATTGATTAAGAAGTTTTTACCCAGTTTTCCAGCTCAAACCATTCCGTTCTCAAAGAAATACTCAACTTGACTTTCTCACCCTAAATTTATGGGGTACCTAGTCATGAAACTGAAACAAGGGATTCCCCCTTGGTAACCCATTGTTTAGATTGTTTTTTTAGGAAGTAATGTTTTTTTTTAGCGAACAGCTGCAAAACTATTCATTATATAAATCATTAGTATGTTTTATATAATAATACATAGCTTAAAATACAATTTGTGAAATTTTAATTAAAAAGGAAAAAAATGACTGCGCTTCAGCCGATCCCTTGCGGTCCCCTTTTTAGTGTTCCGTATGGAACACTTATAAGATCACTTCGGTGTCTGTCCGTCTGTCTGTCCGTCTGTCTGTCCGTCTGTCTGTCCGTCTGTCACACCCGATTTTCTCCGAAACTATTTGTCATAGAAAGTTGAAATTTGGTAATAATATAGGAATTGATGGCCATCATCATCAGAGCCATGTAGTTTCGAAAGTTAAATTTTGACTTAAGGGGTCAGTTTTGGGGGGTGAAATCGGAAGTGAAAAAAAATTTTTTTTACTAGGTAATCGAGTGTGGTATCAAATGAAAGCTTGTGAAAACACGAGTAAAAATATATATATATATAATGTAATACTTGCGCGCACTTTTCTTTGTATTATTTTTAAAAAATCGCGAAAAATCGCTGTCCCCGCCTTATCTCGAAAAGTACTTATCAAAAAATTTTGAAAAAATTCTGGAATATTCTCCACGGGGTGTAGATTGAACGAAAATTATTACGAGTGCATTACCTTTAATATTTTATCTGGTATAAAAAAAAAAAAAAAAAAGTTTTAAGGTCATCAGATTTCAGTAAAGATTGGAAACAAACTTTGTTGAAAACTCATTTGGGGTGTGTTTTGTGAAGTCACTGATTATTTTATACCTCTGTAACAAAATTTTTTATTTGAAAAGCGATCAACGTACGGAACACTAATTGCGCAAGTTCAACTTGCACTTGACCGGTTTTTAAAGGAGTATTGCGGTATGCACTGGGAGCTGAATCAAAATTTCCAGAGGAATTAGTTTACTTTTAAATAAATTATTTTTTCATCAAATAGCATTGGTTTAAACAAAAAAAGCGAAAAAATGACTTCACCGCGTTTTTAGTGTTCCGTACTTCGGTGTCTGTCTGTCCGTCTGTTTGTCCGTCCGATTTTCTCCGAAACTATTTGTCATAGAAAGTTGAAATTTGGTAATAATATAGGAATTGATGGCCTCATCAGAGCCATGTAGTCTTGAAAGATAAATTTTGACTTAAGGGGTTAGTTTTGGGGGGTGAAATCGGAAGTGAAAAAAAAATTTTTTTACTAGATAATCGCGTGTGGTGTCAAATGAAAGCTTGTGAAAACACGAGTAAAAATATATATATAATGTAATACTTGCGCGCACTTTTCTTTGTATTATTTTTAAAAAATCGCGAAAAATCGCTGTCCACCCACCTTATCTCGAAAAGTACTTATCAAAAAATTTTGAAAAAATTCTGGAATATTCTCCACGGGGCGGGGTGTAGATTGAACGAAAATTATCACGAGTGCATTACCTTTAATAATTCATCTGGTATATAAAAAAAACAAAAATTTCAAGGTCATCAGATTTCAGTAAAGATTGGAAACAAACTTTGTTGAAAACTCATTTGAGGTGTGTTTTGTGAAGTCAGTGATCATTTCATACTTCTGTAACAAAATTTTTTATTTGAAAAGCAATCAACGTACGGAACACTAATTGCGCAAGTTCAACTTGCACTTGACCGGTTATATATTTTTTGCTAATTAAAAATAAAATTCTTGATAAAATCAAAATTCCTTCGTTCAAAGCCAGCCAATATTTATAGAGAAAATATGTACCAAAGTTCATCAAAATCGGTTTAGTGGTTCTTGAGATATCTTGCCCATCATCAAGCGGTTTTCAAGAAAAACGAGTTTAAAGTTTTAGATTGGAAAAATCAGATTAACAAGCAGTAATACAAAACTGAATTCTTACCTGTAAATAAATCGTCGACTCCAAGGCGATATGCTGAATCTTCATCAGTTATTTGAGCTTCTCGAATACTAATTTGTTCTTGTCTATGACGCATTCTAGCTTCTTTTGTACTTTGTAGCAATTATCGCTCGGCCAGCCCAATTCGTTCTCCGTCCACTTTAGCTGCGTAATCATGTGCATTTCGGCCACAATGAACTCCTATAGCTGTCATTATATTTAACAAAGCCAGTTAAAATATAAACTATAATAACTACTACGCCTGACTTGCTACGAGTGAACTGTACAACGGTACTGAGCAGACTTCCAATTTTGATATAGAACCCTTAGGATAACAGATATGAATGCCTTGTCCCTTCTAACAAGGACAACTGAAGCATCTCTTTGTATTATATTATATATATATATATATATATATATATATATATATATATATATATATATATATTATATATATATATATATATATATATATATATATATATATATATATATATATATATATATATATATATATATATATATATTAAAAGAGACTATCAAAATACATTAAAGTCGAGTTAAGGTCGGCGAAGACTGACCCGAGAGCAGCTGCTCGCTACCTGCTCCTAAAAGTCTGCACAACAGCACTTCTTTTAAACTGCTATAATTCCCTCAATTTTTAACCTATTCTTATGAAACTTACAGAAAATATTCTTATATATCATACTAAAAGAAAATGTAAAAATCAAAAAATCGAATTTTTTGGTCCAGGTGACAAGGTATATGCCCTTAATTGTACAACTTGATAGTAGAAATGATGGATGCTTTATGGTCAGATGTTGATCACAAAAAAGAATTTAGCAAGGACTTTTGTTAACGTTGCAAATAATGAAAAAAAATGTCATAATTTTCAGATTCATCAGCTTCAAAAACCCTGGAAACGAACGTATAACATAATATATTTCAAGCAACCCCCTCTTAACCCTCGACCACTCCTTTAAACCTTCATGTATTTGACTTTAAATCATTTTACTTAAACTTTGTTCACGTCATACTCATGATGTTATTGAAACCAAGACCACCACGTCTTTACCCCCGTTAGAACGATTGTGTTCAAAAATCCTAGAACTCCGTAAATCCGATTAGAAGGTTAATTAATAGAATGGTTCATGGAAGGATGATTTTAAACCTGAAGAAGGTCATTAGAGAAAAACGTCTGAATTCGTGGAGAACCAAAACTTGGCTGTTACACAACTGACTCAACAATATTCGCCCTGTTAAAGCCATTAACGAAAACTGTCGATTTAGAGTTACAAAATCCATCCTATAACCTTGATTTAGTTCCGTGCAACTTCTTTCTGTTCAAACATCGTACCTTAGAGGCCAAAAATTTTACTCAGATGATGACTTAAAAGTCGCGAAATAAGAGATTTTTAATGTTTCGTACGTTCCGTTAATGTTATGTACACTTATCAATCAAATAAATTACTTCGGTGTCGGTTCGTCTGTCTGTCACAGTCGATTTTCTCCGAAATTATTTGACATAGAAGGTTGAAATTTGAGACTAATATAGGAAATAATAGCCCCATCAGAGCCGTGTAATGTTGAAAGTTAGCTTTTGACTTAAGGGGCTAGTTCAAGTTAGTTTTGTGGGATGAAATCAAAATAATAAAAAAAAAATTACTGGTCACAAGTTCAAAAATATATATGATGTAATACCTGCGCACACTTTTCTTTGTATTATTTTTAAAAAATTACAAAAAATCGCTGCCTCCCTTATCTCGAAAAGTACTCACCAAAAATTTTAAAAAAATCCTGAAATATTCTCGACATGATGTAGATTGAACTCTGATATACCTCTGATAATTTATCTGGAATATATAAAAAAACAATTTCATGGTCATCAGTTTTCAATGAAGATCGAAAACAAACTTTTTTGAAAACTCATTTAGGGTAACAAAAATGAAACAATTCGAGAAACGCGAGACTGAGTGTGTTAGTGTAGAAGAATGATTGTTTGTAAAGTTCTGCAAGTTAAAACTCAACAGATAGACAGCGAGACATCCAGTCAGCAAAACAGACAGACGGCAAACCGATGAAAATTAAAAACTATGTTTTTTGTGACTTAAAATGTGAAAAATGTAAAAATCTCGGCGGATGAATATCTCCGGAATACAGAAAAATTCCATAAGCTGACAATGTTAGTCTCGATTTAAGAAAATTATGACTTACGAAAAACGGATTCTCAAACAGAAGAAAATAATACGGAACCTCCTGAAATTAAGTCGTATCAAACCATAGTAATTGTCCGACGTTACACGCCTGTTTGCACGAGACATCTTCATGGACCTCTGCCCTTTAATTTGCTATGCTCTAGTTCATACGAAATAATAATTTGCCGAAATCGAGCTCTAATGAGAACCATGTACAGGCCTAAGGAAATAAGTAATTTATAATGAAATATCTGCAAAACGAAATTATCTTCATTTTGAGAATCAATTTGAGTCCCAATAATAAATTATGCATTTTAAAGGTTGTTCACCTAACATTAATGGTATAAATGCATCTCTCTGTTAATAAAGTATGTTATCCGATTTAATTTTAGTGTTATAAAACTGATGCCAAGAAATTCGAAAGTTATTTTAAGAACGTCGTAAATCGAAAACTAAAGTTATATACATTTGAGAGATCTCCAAACATTGCAAGCAACTCTTTTTAAGTAAATTTTAAATGTACTCATTAGTAGATATTGCTTTTACAAATTACAAAAAATATATATATTTTAGGACAATTTAACAAAAATGTTACTTCATAATGATATTTTAAATACATGTACGTAATTATTTTAGCAGATTCGTGCATTTTATTTAATATTTATGCAATGGATGTAATGTAACACTAACTTGAAAAATCATCATCATTAGAAGTAAAGAAAGTTCGTAATTTTGTTAAAATAAATTACTATGCGTGCTGAAGATCTAGATTACTTAGGAAATAAAAATAATTGTTTTTTTATTAACAAAATAAAAGGGAAGAAGCAGAAGTGAATAAATTCAAAATAACCGCCGAAGTGCAAGTCGAACTTGCGTTTAAATAAAAATTTTTGTTACAGAGGTATAAAATGATCAATGACTTCACAAAAAACACCCCAAATGAGTTTTCAACAAAGTTTTTTTCCGATCTTTGATGACCTTGAAATTTTGTTTTTCTGTATACCAGATAAATTATTAAAGGACACTCATGATAATTTTCAATCAATCTACACCCTGTGGAAAATATTCCAGGATTTTTTCAAAATTTTTTGATCAACACTTTTCTAGATAAAGGAGGGAACAGCGATTTTTTCACAATTTTTTAAAAATAATACAAAAAAAGTGTGCGCAAGTATTACATTATACAGGGTGGCCCAAAATTACCGAAGGGGTTTGAGTTCATTATAACTTTTTATTTAAGACATAATTATATATATTTTTTTTAAATACAGTATATTAATGGAGAATATTTTTAATTTAATTATGAAAAATTATATCTCGCAAGTGGTGGCCATTTTCTGCTTCGCATATTCGTGCTCTTTCCAAAACATTTTCCATAACCTTTCGCAAAACTTCAGGTGTTATGTTGTTGATTTCGTAGCGTATATTGTTTTTTAATTGCTGGATGGTTCTAGGCTTATTAATATAGACTTTTCCTTTCAAATAACCCCAAAGGAAAAAGTCTGGAGCGGTTAAATCCGGTGAACGCGGAGGCCAATTAAAATCGCTTGTACGCGAAATAATTCGTTCACCAAAGATCTCGCGTAAAAGAGCCATTGTGTTCCTCGCAGTGTGCGCTGTGGCTCCATCCTGTTGGAACCATACTTGCGGATGGTTTTCCACGGCTGGCCTTAAAAAAATTTCCAACATTGTCCGATATCGAACACCAGTGATGGAAATGGCTACACCGTGTTCATTTTCAAAAAAATATGGGCCAATTATCCTTTACGACGAAACACCGCACCAAACAGTACACTTAAGTGGGTTTAATTGTCGCTGTTGAACTACTCTTGGATTTTCCGTAGCCCATATCCTGCAGTTTTGCCTATTAACGAACCCATTTAATTGGAAATGGGCTTCGTCGCTCATAATTAAATTATGAATAAAATCATGATTTTCTTCTGCTTTTCGCCGGAACTAAATTGCATAATCAAGTCGTTGCTGGTAATCTGTCGGTTTCAATTCTTGGACAAGCTGAATTTTGTATGGAAACATTCTTATTGTATGCAAAATTCTCTACAGCGACCCTCGTGAGAGGCCAAGTTGTGTCGAACGTCTCCTGGTTGATGTTTCTCCATCTTCCCGAATACTCTCCTGTACCCGTTCAATATTGTCCTCCGTGTGCACCGTTCGTCGTCTGCCGGCACCAGGAAGGTTCCTTACTGCCCCTTGTTGTCGAAAATTTGCAACCAGACGGTTTATTGTTGACTCTGAGGGTCCAACCCGCACATTAAAATAACGACGATATGCACGCTGAGTCAAAACAATGGACCGTTGATTTGAGAAATAAAGTTCAACGATTTGGGCACGTTGTTCAATTGTGTACTGTTCCATTTTAAATTCCCCAAGTCTTCTTTACAAAATACTGAAAAGAAATAGAAAACAAAATTATAATAAAAAAGTTATAAGGAATTCAAACCCCTTCGGTAATTTTGGGCCACCCTATATATATTTATGAACTCTTGTTTTCACAAGCTTTAATTTGACACCTCATTCAATGACCTGTAAAAAATTTTTTTTTGCACTTCCGATTTACCCCCCAAAACTCACCCCATAAGTAAAAATATAACTTTCAAACTACACGGCTCTGATGAGGCCATCAATTCCTGTATTAATGGAAAATTTCAACTTTCTACGTCAAATAGTTTCGAAGAAAAGCGAGTGTGACAGACGGACAGACACCGACGTGATCTTATAAGTATTCCGTACGGAACACTAGTAAATTTTACACACCCGCCTGTCACTAATATTCATATCAAACAGTGGACTATCTAATGGCGCGGGTGAGGTGGTGGAAACGAAAATATAATCGGGGCAAAGATGCTGCGTCCATATGCAAGTGGTGATTTTTAAGTTATTAATCTAGCTTTGAAAATGACCCAAAAATTGTCAAAATATTATTGTTGGTTTAAATGCTTTGACGACATTTTGTTGTATGATTTTTTTTTATGGGTCTAGCACACGTGCTGCAGGGAAGTCCCTAAAGCGCATCAGGAGCGGCACGTGTGCGGGGAAAAAACAATTCACGTTGTTCTTGAATAGCTGTAAATTATACTCGATGTTTCAGCGAATCAAGGCCGCCGGTCAGTTTCGGATCTCCAATCAGACGAACAGTTCTTCTCTGGACAGAATCCAACAAATTCAGTGTATGTTTGGGAGCAGAGCCCCAAACATGGGAGCGGTATTCCATAGTTGGTCGAATTTGAGCTTTTTGGAGAATAAACAGTTGTTCTGGAGAGCCTTCTGGTTCGAAATAATATTCCCAACTTTTGAGAAGCTCTCCTTGCTATGCCTGCAACATGTTCATGCCAGGACATATTTGCTTCCAAATTAACGCCCAACAAATTGAGCGACGATGCTAGGGGAATGGAGTGCCCCGACATAACTATGTCGGATTCAGCAACGTTAACTTTTTTAAAAAAAACTGCCGCCTGGATTTTTGCAGCGTTAAATTCTACTTGGTTACTGTCACCCCAAGATAGAATTTCCTCCAGGTCCTTGTTAAGTTGAACGACCTCCTGCTGTTTGCGAATATTCGCCTGAGCAGCCGATGTCCAAGCGTTCAAAGTGAATGAAGAGATAAGTTTGCTGTATTTTACAGTTTTTACGATTTTTTTTCTTCCGAAAAATTAGCGAAAGTACGAGGGTCATTCAATAAGTAAAGAGACAAATAGTTCTAGCTCAAGAACGGTTTATTGGATTGCTATAAAATTTGGCCTACTTTTCGACATAATCCCACCAACGTTAATACACTTTTCCTACCTTTCTGCTAGCTTCTTGATTTCTGTGGCAGAGAATTCTTTCGGTTGACGTCGAAACCACACTTGATTTTTCTTCATTTCTTAATTGTCGATGAACCTCGTTCCACGTAGGTCATCTTTAAGACGTCCGAACAGGAAAATCACACGGTGCCAGGTCTGAGCTGTATGCGGGATAAGGCAAGATCTCCCAGCCCAGTTCGTGAAGCTTTTCTTGGGTAAGCCGGCGGGCATTGCAAATGGTTCTGAATAATATTGTGAACAGTTCCAACGCTTACCCCAACCTCCTGAGCTGTCATTTCAACAGGAATTCTTCTGTTATCACGAATAAGTCCATCAGTCCTCGATTCCAACCGTGGACCGGAAACTTTGACTGAACCTCCACTTCGCTGCTCGTCGCACACTCTTGTTCGGCCACTTTTAAGCCGATCTATCCACTTCGCACGGTTCATGCAACTTTGTCAATACTGTAATAACATTCTGGAAGGTATTTCTCTTGGCTTAACACCTTCTGCTACTAAAAATCTGATGACAGAACGCTGCTCTTCTAAAGTGCAGTTTTCCAATGGACTCCCCATGGTAAACTGGATATTTTGAGGCTGATTAAAACTCGTCACAAGGTTGCCAACTTGCACTCTAGAAGTATGGAGCGGTTTCGTTGAATGGGTTTAAACTGAGACCCATTGTCTCTTTACTGATTGAATGACCCTCGTATCTTAAACGATTATTTATGATGTGTAACATTATCTTACTTGCCTAGTAATCAGCTTGTTATAAAATATCTAGAAGGATTCAGTATTATAAGCTACCATCAGTAGGCTTTCGTAAGCAAAAATCAACAGGAGATCTTCTAACTTAGATAGATAGATATTTATTAGTGGGAAATCGCAAAAAAAATGTCTTACACACGTCAATAAATAATAAAGTAAAAATAATATAATAAAAATGTAGCCACTATACTAATCAAAGCAATATTACACAAATGTTAATACATAAAATACCTATGTCTATGCCATTTACACTCAAGAAAGAAATAACAAGTCTGGGAACAAACTCCCCAAAAACAAAACTCAGAATCTAAGAGTTGTAACAAAGGTATTCGTTTATAGAGTAAAAAGCTTTTTCCACCAGAATTTTTTTAACTCTTTTTTTCAAATTCTTTGACTGGCAGATCTCTAATATTTTGTGGTAACACATTAAAAAATTTCATGGGAGGGAACCGATAAAATTCTGAGCGACACAAATGACTGTCTGCAATCATCCCTGAAACCAAGTCCATCCAGTATTCTCAGTGCCCTACGCTGCAAACTGAACTGATAGGTCTGTGAAGAGTGTCCCCAGACGAGAATGGAATAAGCAAGACGAGAGTGAAATACTGAGTGATACTTGCTGAGAAACACAGTGTGCAAGATTCCGGAGTACAAAAAGATGTTTGCTCAATTCTTTACACAGCCCAATGCAGCTTTGGATCGAAATATACACCCAAAAATCTCACCTCATCCACCCCCACATTCAAGTCATACACCTCTCTTAAGGAAAAAACAACCCGTTTGGTTTTATCGCTATTCAAAGCCAGCCTGTTTACATTAAACCACTGTTTAGCACCCTCTTGTGCCGCCAAGGAACCTTCAAGGGATTCCTCAAGTGGTATCGTCAGCAAAGAGTGTGTACTTAGCTGCACTGTTTATATTTGGCAAGTCATTAATATATATCAGAAAAAGTATTGGACCCAGCACTGAGCCTTGGGGAACTCCAATATTAATCACACTCTCTGTCGACGACACCCCAGAAACCCTCACAGTTTGGGTTCTGTCTTTTAAGTATGATTCAATAAGTGACACGCTTTCAAAGGAAAAGTTGTATCTACTGAGCTTTTGTATTAAGATTCCGTGGTTATCACAGTCAAAAGCTTTACTTAGATCACACAGAAGAACTGGATATGAGAAACAAGATTCAAAACACCCAAGATCGTACTCTTATTTCTTCTAAACTTATGTAACACATGTTGAACACTTGAATCTCGAGCACTTTTGAAATTTTTTTTCATTTTTGTCTAATGCAAATAAATGTACCAAAAAAGGACAAAATAATAAGTATTTGTTCAAGTTTTTGGCAACCGCTCACCTGAACAGAGTCCTAGATCCCTCCCTGCGACTATCAGTTATTTTTATTTTTGTCAGGGCTAGGTAGACTTATTTTCTGGTGATTTCTGAATTTTTCTCAGAAAAAAGAAATCAAATGACTTTTCTTCATGTTTCTTGATATCAAAACGATTTAGGTTGCACGAAGTTTTCAACTTAATTTTTTTGTTCGAATCAACGAGGCCTCCTAACCTCGTTTTTGCCGAGAACAATCTCCATTTTGCTTTTTTTAGAAATGAGAGCGAGCGAGCGAATAGGTTCAACGTAATGAAACCGAATGGATTTCTTTCTTAGTGAAAAATGGGAGAGTTTTCGACGTTTTATGCTAATGTTTTAGATTAAAGTAAGTAGAGACATTGTTGCTGACTGAATAAAGGAATTTCAAAGTTCCTGTTTATCCATATTTTTAATTCTAGGATTGATTTGACATAACCTTATGCCCTTTACTGTTAAACTTGTTTGATTACTTGAACAAAACGTATGTTGTGTAGAAATATGTACGTTCTTTCAGTTGGCATAGTTTAGCAAACATGATACAAGGTTTTTTGAACATATTACAAGGGTGAAGTAATAAGTAAATTTCTGCGAAATGCAGGGAAATTTTGTTAAACGGCATGACACTTGGTGAGCGTGATTCTTATAACGTTTGTGTTCAAAGTTTTAAACAGATGCAATACCCAGTTGTTTGTTGGCAGCTATCGTAGGTGATTGGTATTAAAATATTTTTATTTAAAAACAATAGACTGCAGCCCAGATAGAAACTGAACTGAGAGAAGTTCGTGGGGACTCTGCACTAGCACTCAAGATCAGTTATTATTGGACAATTGAATTGAAACGTTGCCGTACGAGTATTGCAAATTTTGCACGTCCAGGATGTTCCATTGACTTTCTTCTTTGGTCTTTTGCATATGGAAGGATCTAATATTATTCTCTCTCTCTTAATCCTGTCATCCCAATAGGGAGTTGCTGCCTCAACAGTCATTTTCCAGGTATCTTTGTCCTGCGCCATCTGACTTGACTCGTGCATACCCATACCAAGGACAGGTCTTACTTGGTCGGATCATCTTGTTGGAGACCGTCCCTTTAATCGTCTACCTTCTACCTTCCCCGTTTCCATGGCATCCAGTTTCCTTATAATGTGACCAAAATATTTCAGGTAATGTCTATTAATTCTATTTGAAGGTCGGTTATTTATACTAAGCTCTTCAAGAATAGGGTTTCTTCTATATGCCCACATCTCGAACACATCGCTTTATCTTTTGTTAGCTGGTTTAATGGTCCGTGTTTCCGATGCGTAAGTGGCTATAGCAATCTTAACCTTATGTTTTTTGTGACAGCTGGATCTTTCCAGACCTTAGTGAGTTTGATCGTCGAGTTTCTAGCCATAGCCAAACGTCTTCTTACTTCCGCTTCACAGCTACCATTGTTAGTTATGAGGGATCTCAAATAGTTGAAATGGTCCAGAACAGTGAAAACAGGAATTTAATTTATTGTGACAGATCTTGATTACGACTAACAATCATTACTTTAATTTTCGCTGGTGCTTTCCAGGCGTTCCAAAATTGATTCTAGGTCTCGTATTGAAACTGACTGCCGATTTGATTCCGGTGTGTAGTGGTAGATCCATGTTTCATCCATTGTCACATATCGCATGAAAAAATCCTTTTTATTGCGCTTAACCAGGCCCAAATAGCGCTCAGAATCATCAACACATTGTTGTTTTTGGTTCACTGTGAGCAAACGCGGTACCCATTCCGAACAGAGCTTTCTCATGCCCAAATGTTCATGCAAAATATAACCAATACGTTCTTTTGATATCTTTAGGGTGCCAGTTACTTCACGCAATTTCACTTTACGGTTATCCAAAACAATTTTGTGGATTTTTTTATGTTTCCCGGTGTAACCACCTCATTTGGGTGTCTAGAGCGTTCAGCATCATTTGTATCTGTACGACCGCGTTTAAATTCAGCATACCAGTAAATGATGAATGATTGTCCAGGGGCAGAGTCCCCGTAACACTTATCAAGCCATTGCTTTGCTTGAACGGTATTTTTTCCCATCAAAAAACAGTGTTAAGTGTGTAATGTTAAAGTAGCGTCACTAAAACCACTGTAACTTGTAAACTAAGCGTCACAATGTCATGAAATTTTGGCACGCATCGATTGAAGGTTAGTACTTTCTAAAAATCAAATGAATTTTTTTAAAAAGGACGGCATCTATGTGTCAGACCAAAACCTTTTCAGCCTACTTGTTACTTAGCTTTTTTCCCCCGATTGTCATACCCCCACTCCAGCCATCGAAAACAGACCTCATTATATGTTCACTATATATATTAAAAAGTAAGGGTGACAGAATACAGCCCTGTCTGACGCCGGTTTCTACGATAAAGGGATCGGAAAAAGAATTATTCAGTTTAATTCTGCCATGTGTGTTCTTATATAGGGATCGGATATTACTAGCGACCACCAATATGATTTTCGCAAGTAGAAAAGTTCAGGAAATCCCCTACGTTTTTGGAATACCGCCGTTGGACATTATGGAGAGTTTCGAGAGGCTACCCTTGATATATCCAAGGCGTTCTACCGTGTGCGGTATGACGAATTATTGACCCTTATGGAATGGAAAAGTTTTGTTTATTGCTGTCGAATTTCATGATGGATCATTCTCAGCAATGGCTGTCCTACGTAAGACGTAACTACTAGTAAACTTGACGTGTCGAAATCTCTCACAATCAAACAGAAAAGAAACCCATGATCACGAACGATGTATCATAACGTGGGTCGGTTTTGCTCTTTGCCATAAGACATAAGTATACAATGACCATATGACTGTACCGTAAGAGTTTGCGGAATTAAATGGCTTCGTATGAGTCACGATACAAATGAAAGTTTTTCGAGATGAATTTACATTTAAATACAGGTTGTCTTACGATGATGAATAGATGAAAAAATATGATTGAAAAATATTAGACGTAACGTATACTTGATATCGAAAATGGCGTTTTCATATGATTCATTGTAAAAATTAATTTTGTACTCTTATAGATAAATTTTGACCGGTATTTATATAAAAACTAATCCAGAACAGATCTTATGATTCAAGTGAATCACGTCTACACAAGGATTTAATTAATTTTGTTGTCGTTTTTGGAAAAAATAAAGTCTAACTCGTACCGAGGATAAACGAAACTACCACAGATTTATAAACGAATATAAAATAGTTTTTGTTTCCTCATTCCATTATAATCAGAGTACAATTAATATAAAAATTTATTCTAAACCTAACGGTTTTTAATCTACCGAGCGATTAGAACACTTTTACTTTTCAACCACAAGGAATGTTATATGAGCAGCAACTTGTTTAGCAAATTACGGTTTATAACTTTTTTTGTTATGGTTGTTGTAAGATTTGTTTAGAGAATAATATTTTCACGTTTTGTAAGAAGTAAACAGTTGATTATCCAATTATGTCTTGGCAAAATCGATTTTGTAAGAGGATAGTAGTTTAGTTCGAGCATTATGATTAGTGAATCATCATCTCCTGTAATACCATTGGTACTTTTCTCACAAAGATTACGTTCTAAGATTCTAGGCTCCCTAAATCACGAATAAATGAAGTTCTGCCAGTCACAATTATAGTCAGGGAGCTCATAACCAAGATTTTGGACTTATCGAAGAGCGGCAGATAAAAGTATCACTTATTAAATGTGACAAACTGAGCCAAAAAAATACAACACGATTTCTGCCGTGGTTATGGAGGGGGGAAGTTGCAAAAAATTGAGAGTGGGTGAACCCATTGTAAAGTGGCAGATATTCTTGTATTTAGGGTTTATATGTTGTGAGGATACTATAACCTTAATATCCGCCCCGGAGATCGGCTCCTGTCGAGTAATCCATTTTTTTTCTTTAAAAAGACGTGCTCTAAAAATGAACTCGTCGCTGAGTGGCAGATTTTCGGGACCCAAAAAGAAGTGAAAAAATATTATCTGCCATAGATCGTGGTTCTTTGAATTTCTACGAATTTTTAAACTCGTAGAGTTTTTGGACCCAGCTGAACTCATTCGAGAGTGGCAAATAAATGCAACAGTGTTCGAATACTGTAATACGAGGTAAAATCCCAAATATCTGCCATGAAGTCCAGTCCCTGCTTGTACGGGGTGGCCCAAAATTACCGAAGCGGTTTGAGTTCATTATAAGTTTTTATTTAAAACATAATTATAATTTTTGTTTTTTAAATACAGTATATTAATGGAGAATATTTTTAATTTAATTATGAAAAATTATATCTCGCAAGTGGTGGCCATTTTCTGCTTCGCATATTTGTGCTCTTTCCAAAACATTTTCCATAACCTTTCGCAAAACTTCAGGTGTTATGTTGTTGATTTCGTCGCGTATATTGCGTTTAATTGCTGGATGGTTCTAGGCTTATTAATATAGACTTTTCCTTTCAAATAACCCCAAAGGAAAAAGTCTGGAGCGGTTAAATCCGGTGAACGCGGAGGCCAATTAAAATCGCTTGTACGCGAAATAATTCGTTCACCAAAGATGTCGCGTAAAAGAGCCATTGTGTCCCTCGCAGTGTGCGCTGTGGCTCCATCCTGTTGGAACCATACTTGCGGATGGTTTTCCACGGCTGGCCTTCAAAAATTTTCCAACATTGTTCGATATCGAACACCAGTGATGGAAACGGCGACACCGTGTTCATTTTCAAAAAAATATGGGCCAATTATCCTTTCCGACGAAACACCGCACCAAACAGTACACTTAAGTGGGTGTAATTGTCGCTGTTGAACTACTCTTGGATTTTCCGTAGCCCATATCCTGCAGTTTCAGCAATCATGATTTTCTTCTGCTTTTTGCCGGAAATAAATTGCATAATCAAGTCGTTGCTGGTAATCTGTCGGTTTCAGTTCTTGGACAAGCTGAATTTTGTATGGAAACATTCTTATTGTATGCAAAATTCTCTGCAGCGACCCTCGTGAGAGGCCAAGTTGTGTCGAACGTCTCCTGGTTGATGTTTCTCCATCTTCCCGAATACTCTCCTGTACCCGTTCAATATTGTCATCCGCGTGCACCGTTCGTCGTCTGCCGGCACCAGGAAGGTTCCTTACTGCCCCTTGTTGTTGAAAATTTGCAACCGGACGGTTTATTGTTGACTCTGAGGGTCCAACCCGCACATTAAAATAACGACGATATGCACGCTGAGTCAAAACAATGGACCCGTTGATTTGAGAAATAAAGTTCACGGGCACGTTGTTCAATTGTGTACTGTTCCATTTTAAATTCCCCAAGTCTTCTTAACAAAATACTGAAAAGAAATAAAAAACAAAATTATAATAAAAAAGTTATAAGGAATTCAAACCCCTTCGGTAATTTTGGGCGACCCTGTATAAGCAGAACTTTTATATTTATAATGCAAAGCTTAAGTTATAAAAAAAAATGATTTTTCATATTCGCATTATTACCTAGCTTTGATGCATGAGTTTATATATTTTTGACACGTTAAAGTCGAATTTCTAATCCATTTTTGCTAAAAATCTACTAATTTTTTTTCTGAAATAACTTAATATAATGTTATTTAACTGGCTAAATTTCAATTTTCGGTTCATTTTTTCGAAAACTCAAATCATTTTATTATTACTGAAAATTTATTATAATTATATTAATTCGGAATTGAACCCAAATATTTCTATTTTATTACATATAAATAATCTAATTAGCTCTTAATTTTAATAAATTGGAAAAATGGATTAGAAATTCAGGGAGCAGGTCAAAATTCATCTAAAAAATTTGAGTGAAAAACAAATTACAGGACAGGATTTGTTTTAATAAAAAACCAGACTCCATGGCAGATAATGTTATTTTTAGTATCTACAAACCTCAAACCTCGACGAACATGTTAAAATAAATTTCATTGGCTTCTCCATGGGTTTCGATCATTATAACTTTCAATTGACCCAATATCCATGGCAGATATTCATTTTTCAGTCATATTTTATAGAAATGAAGCTATACCCAGAATATTTGCCACTTTTTCTGGCTGCTTTAAAGCGCATTTCCAGGAACAGGAACCAGACTTGAGGCTTCAAACTGCCTGAAGGGTCTAAGGGAGCATAATTAACAAAGTGATACTATTATCTGCCACTCTTCGATGAGGTCGCATTTTGGTCGTGAGCTCCAGGACTATTAGAGAAAATACAACACAAATAGAAGAACTTTGTGAATACATCTATCCAGGATAAATAATAAAACTTAACAAAGAAAACCAGCTTCTACATTTGGAAAAACAAAAAATGTCCACAATACCTTCAAATAAAACTATTTAGTTATGGTATTATACCCATTTTTAATTACGTATCACAAATATAGACACCCATAAAGAAAAATAACAAAAAAAAAAACAACGAGCTTTATGTAAAACTGGATTGGAAGTGTAACAAAACCTAATGACGTAAGATAACTGTAAATATTAGGAATGTAAATTAATTTTAGGGATTTCTAAGAGAGGGCGTAACTTGTATTAAATCGCATCGAGGCATACTGTTGCTATATTCATGGTGAAGCATCATTTGAATTTAATTTGTAGGATATGTTATTTTGCCGAAGTGTAAACAACATATTTTTTTGAACATTGAATATGTCGAATTACGTGCCAACAAAATACCATTTGCGGAAAGAGTTACTTTTCTTGTTTAATTCGAAGAAAAGCGTTGCTGAAGCTCAGCAGTCTCCCATGAACTTACCTTTCAGCAGATCTAATCTGATTTGGCTTGATCCGAATTTCATCTTTTCCTAAAACTTCAAAAATTGTCTCGCTGGACAGCAATTTTTATAAGAGGTGATGGTAGAGATAGGATAATGGCGGTAAAACGTCAATGGAACAAGTACAGTAATACCCCGCTTAGCGCGACCCCGTTACGCGCGGTTTCACTATAACGCGAATTTCAAATTTCGCGCTCATGTAGTCATTAACTTCTCTATGGTCGCGGGGGGATCCCCGCTTTCTCTGAATATTCTCTTTGAAGAATTGGGAATTCCCTGTCCTTCGACTTTGTTCTATGGGGATTTCCTCGTTCGTTTCGTGTGTTCATTTGTTCCGTAATGTTAGTTCGGTCGGCTGGCAGTTTTGTTTTAATATTTATTGGAGATACATACATACATAATTTAACCCTACGTTAAAAATGCCGCCTGTAAAGAAAAAAGAGCGTAAAAGCGTCACTTTGGAATTGAAGATGAAAGTGTTAAGAAGAATGGAAAATGGAGGCAAAGCAACAATTGTTGGGAGAGATTTTGGACTCTCAGAATCGACTGTGAGAACGATTTATAAAAATCGGGAAAAAATTAAAATCTCCAGCGAAGGTTCAACACCTATAAGTGCAACAAAACTTTCTCGTTCGAGATCATCTATCTTAGAAAGAATGGAGAAATTACTGTCAGTCTGGATCGAAGATTTGAATAAGAAGAACACACCACTAAGTCAAGATCTCATATGCACAAAAGCAAAATCTTTGTATGAGATGCTGAAAACAAAAGAAGGAGAAGGGAGTGCCACTCCGACTTTTGCTGCCAGCAGAGGCTGGTTCCATCGGTTCAAGCAGCGTTCTAATCTTCACAATATCCACATAACAGGCGAGGCGGCCAGCGCGAACATTCAAGCTGCAGCTGAGTTTCCAGACAAGTTTCAAGACTTCGTTAGACGAGAGAAAATTCCTGCTTGTCTCATCTTCAATGTTGATGAGACCGCACTTTACTGGAAAAAAATGCCATCTCGAACATTCATTTCTAAGGAAGAACGTCAAGCCAGTGGTTTCAAAGCTGCGAAAGATCGACTAACACTTCTGTTGGGTGGTAATGCCACTGGTGATTTCAAACTGAAACCTTTACTAGTGTACCATTCAGAAACACCCCGTGCAATGCGAGGCACAGACAAGACAAGTCTACCAGTTGTGTGGCGATCAAACAGAAAGGCGTGGGTTACACGGGAAATTTTTCAAGAATGGTATTCTAATAGTTTTTGCCCATCAGTCAAATCATACTGTGACAGAAATGGGCTTGAACCTAAAGTTATATTACTCTTAGACAATGCCCCAGGACATCCAACCTCACTTGATACGCCCAGAGACTTAAAAGTGTACGTAAAGTTCCTTCCACCAAACACTACGTCAATATTACAACCTATGGACCAGGGAGCAATAGCAAACTTCAAAGCTTATTACCATCGCCGCACTTTTAGCCAACTAATTCATGAAACTGACGGGGAAGGAAGACAGTCTATGCGAGAGTGGTGGAAGTCATACAACATTATGAAGTCTATTCACAACATAGAAGAGGCTTGGAAGGAAGTTAAAATGAGTTGTATGAATGGGGTGTGGCGTAATCTTTGGCCAGATGTAGTGGAAGCACCTAGAAGAATTGTCCAGATGCAGAGACAAGTGCTTGAAGACATTGCTGCAATGATTGAGGGGTCTGAACTTGAAGATGTCACGGTAGAAGATCTCGTAGAACTTGTAGCAACGCACGACGATCCTATTAGCAATGAAGATCTGATCGAGTTACAGAATAATCCTATCTACGATGAGGAAGAACAAGTAGAAGAGAAAGTTTTATCTTCAGGGGAAATACAAAATGCACTTTCAAAAATTTATTCAGGTTTGGACATATTGCAGAGTATAGACAATAATGATGACCGTGTCTTGACCGTGTGTCAAACAATTAAAAACAGTGTTGGGTGTTATGAACGTATTTTACAAGAACGTAAACAAAACGTTACCCAAAAGACAATAGATGTATTTTTCCGTAAAAAATAAGAGTATGTATTGCATAAAGTGTTCTTAGAATTAAAGTGATTGATTAAAATGATTTGTATTTTTTTGTATTAAATTTTGACTATGTTTAATCATAAACCTCGATATACGCGAATTTCAGTTAACGCGATTTTTTTCGGAACGTATCCCTCGCGTAAAGCGGGGTATTACTGTATATTGGTAGTTCTAAACATGGTTATGCGCCTTTTGTATATAATTTTAATTTCCGTTTAGAAGATCAATTTAGATTTTATAATTTACAAGCCGTTACTAGCTCCTTGTGTACGTCTTTTCAATATAATAATAGACATATGTTCGTCAAACACTAGGTTTAATCATTTTAATGCGAAACCTAACCCCATTTAAGTATCTGAACATTACATGTATATCAACTTAAAACCAATTATGTGCGTAAATTCATCACGTTTTCTAATTAAATTACCATAAGCTGTATATCCTTTATTTTTACTTATAATGTGGATTAAATTACAACTGTTTCTCGTTTATTGATTACGCAAAACGTTGCATTCTCTTTGCTTTGACCTTTTCAGTTGGTATGATTGCCTAAATAAAATTTGGTTTAGAATGTATCAGTTCGAATATGAAAAGGTCGATATTTATTAAAATTTTTTTGTTATTATAGGCATATATGTAAGTTCTGTACGGTTTTTATCCTACTAAACTTTATTCCGATATCAAACCCCTAAGTTTCCCAGATGATGTACTACTAAACTAAAAAATCTTATAATCGAAAAGAAAAGGCTCCCAAAAAGTATAATAGTACAGTAAAAAAATGTCAAAATAATGATGATAGGCGTAGTTTACATACAGCAATATTATGATTGTATCCTCTCTGTGATATCACCAGGAGTATTGTCCTCAGTTTTGGACCTCGAAAAACTTGTGCTCTTTTGTTTATAAACAATTGAAGTTTTCAAAATGCGTTTTTAGAGCTTAAATTGTTATAACTAGGGTTATGTAAGTCGAATCGAGACAAAAAAGAATCAAACTTTTCGTAATGGACTTTCCAACAAATCCTCGTCGATTTTAATTCGCTCAAGTGCGTACGTAACCTATAAAATTGAAAAAAAAAATTTTTTGAAGTCATTTTATATTTGTTTATTAATCAAATAAGAACAAATGCATGTTACCTGTTTCCTCTCTGAAATCGGTTCAGAATAGATTTCTCAAGTTTATTTCATTCAAGCTTAATATCGTCTGACGGGACTTCTCCGTTACGACCATGGTATCTGCTTTGAGTATACCTAAACTCTTAGTAAGAAGATCTTTTTATATAAAATAATTAATTCTATACTCAGTTGTCTCTCTTTTTTGATGCAAATTGACTTTGTTTGTTCCTTAGGGGAATATTAGGAGTCAATATATTTTCACTGACCTTTTCTATAACTATGGTTTGCACTCTTCCATCACTAGACACACTAACTGACTTAAAACATTTGTTATTGAAAAGAGCTTTGAGTGCATAGAAATGTAATTTTTATGTTAGTTCTAAACTGTATTTATTCTGGTTTTCTCGTCCTTGCATGTTTCATGTTTTGCGTGAAATAAAACGTTATTTGCATTTTCAGTATCCAGTAATTTATTAATCTATTAACAATCTGTTAATTTATCTTTCTTCTACTTTTAAGGCCTAAAAAAAGTGAAACATTAGTGTTCCGTACGGAAGATCATTTCGGTGTCTGTCTGCCCGTCTGTCACACTGGATTTTCTCCGAAACTATTTAACAAAAAAAGTTGAATTTAGTTTTAGGAATTGATGCCCCCCTCAGAGCCGTGTAGTTTTGGAAGTTAAATTTTGATTTAAGGGCTTAGTTTTGGGGGGTGAAATCGGAAATGAAAAAAAAAATTACCACATCGTCGATTGAGATATGAAATGAAAGTTTGTAAAAACACGAATTCAAAACTTTATATAAAGTAATACTTGCGCACACTTTTCTTTGTATTATTTTTAAAAAATCGCTGTCCCCCCCTTATCTCGAAAAGTACCGATCAAAAAATTTTGAAAAAATTCTGGAATATTCTCCACAGGGTGTAGATTGAACGAAAATTATTACGAGTGCATTACCTTTAATAATTTATTTGGTATCTAAAAAAAATTTCAAGGTCATCAGTTTTCAGTAAAGATCAAAAAAAACTTTATTATAAATCATTTAGGGTGTGTTTTATGAAGTCATTGATCATTTTATACATTTTTATTTTAAGAGCAATCGTCGTGCAAAACACTAATTGCACAAGTCCGACTTGCACTTGACCGGTTATTTTAACTTATGCATTACATTTTTTTTCTTTTCTTTATGATAATAAATATTGATAATATATCTGGATGCAAAATAAGCGTTCAAAAAGTGTATTATTTTGTCAAAAAAAAAACGAAATCACCTGTGAATATACTGTGTACAACATTCTGACCGCTCTTTAGTATGGTCGGACATTTGAAATACTTTTTAAAGAAAAACGAAATTTGTGTGTTAGATCTCACTCATCATATTCATCAGATTTAACACCTTGTGACTTTGACCTTTCCCGCCAGTTCATAATGCAGTACACAACAAAAAATTTGTTCAGCTGATCGAAGCAATAATATTTTTAATTAATTCTAGTTCATTTTAAAGCCAGAATGTAGATGTTGAATGACCAATTATTACGATATAATTTTTACGTTACATGTTCACCATGACTTGTGATATCCTTTTTGACACTTTTTTTTTGTTTCAGGTAACAAATTACCATCTGCTTGTTCGTTTGAAATGATTTGGTAAGAAATTTAAAATCATTTTTACGTTCCGACAATTTGCAAATACAAAAGATTTTATCTATTTATTTTTACTAAAAATAAAGCGTTATGACTATAACAATAGTATATATATTTATATATATATATATATATATATATATATATATATATATATATATATATATATATATATATATATACACAGTCGACACTCTGTATAGTGAAAGACCAAAATGTTGACCGAAATTTCACTATAGAAAGTTTTTCACTATATAAAGAAAAAATCCGTATATATTGCTATGTATGTAAGATATTCTAGGTCTTGAAAAAATTGCACTATAAAGAGTTTTTCACTATAGAGTTTCACAGTGTCGACTATATATATATATATATATATATATATATATATATATATATATATATATATATATATATATATATATATATGTATATATATATATATATATATATATAGAGTGTTACGAAACTTGTTTAATATATTGTAGTGAAAGAGTCCCGGAGTCAATAGGAGTCACACCCAATACTTATTTTTAATAAATTTGTAATGTAAATGTGTAATGTAATTAAAAATTTACAAAACCACGGGACTACGTAAATTAAAAAATCATTGCGCCATCCTCGTCACAGCTAAGGTGATCATGGCTGAGAGAGAGCGTAAATTTTTAATGCGGATTGATGGGAAATGACACCGCCGTCAGCGACAATGTAACATTCAAATGTCTTTTGTGCAAAGTTGTGAAAAGTATTACGAATAAATTATTTTTTTCGTGAAATATTGCAAATTTGTAATGCAAAAAGTTTTTTAAGTATTTTATTGATGTTGGCAAAGTGTAGTGACGATCGGTTTCTATGACAGTTCCTTAATTAGGAAGAATAATTTTTGTGTGTTTATAACCTATTTCTGAGATGTTTAATGCATTTTTTTCTAGGAAATTTGTTATTACTGACGGAAAATACCTTGTTTTACATATTTTGACGTTGATTTTAGATCAGGTGTTTGTGAAATTTTTTAGTTCGTTTTACATGTCAAGAGGCGCTTTTTATTAGTATTTTTCTACAATTGTTTTTGCGGCAGAGATATGTCAGTTTCGATATGTATATGCTGTGGGACGGTTTAAAAAATTTCGTAACGGAAATTTTTCATTCATAAAATGAAAACGATCTTGTATCCAATTTTTATCATGGAGCCTTACAAGTCCTTTTTGGTTCAAAACTCGAAATCAACTCAACAGCAGGTCACTCCGTCATCAAATTGACCTCGACAAACTATTTACAATTAACTACAGTCGCTTGGTGAAGTTCAAAAGTTTGGAAAGTGAGTTTCATACGAATTGCCAATCGCGTCAAAACGGTCGCCATTTTTGGCGACGATTAGAAAAAAGTGAGATTTTAAAACCATCACGAAGGGTAGAACTTACACTTTAAAAAGGTTATGCTGAGTTGACACTAATCAATCAAACGAGGACCAGCAAGTAGTAAGATTTCGTCAACTTTTGAGGCAAAAGATGCCCGCACTAATCAGTCAGGAGGGTGTAATTCTGCTGCATCACACCGACCCACCCACATATGGCACGAATTACTGGAAAAAAAGTTTACCAGTAGTATGGAAAGTTCTTCCTCAGACTCCGTACTTCTCGTACATTGACCATTTCATCTCTCATTTGTTGAGTTCCTGAAAGAACTCCTTTACTGGAAGAAGATTTTTAATGAAGGGTGATTAGAAAATGATAAGGATGGTTTAGCCAAGTAACAAATATCAGAAGGAGCAAGTGAAATATGTTACACTCTTTTTTAAACAGTTGTAGGCGTGCTAACAACGGCTCAATTACCTTAGTAAGTTGTTCAGTCACCTCCTGCATCAATTATCGCTTGGCATCTTCGAAGTATGCCGTCGACGAGATTTTCTGCATACTCGAGCAATGATCTCCAAATTGTTCGAATTTCGCAAGATAACCGAGTCAGAGTCTTTTCGCTAAGCTTTCTCTTTACAAGGGACCAAACGTTTTCAATAGCGTTGGCGTCCGGCGATTGTGAGGGCCACTCTAGTATCTTATCCTGGGCCTAAGCGAGCCGCTTCGCGTCATCATTTTCGCCCAGAAAAAGTTTCTTTAACGTGCTTCGGAATTTGAGATCATGAGCTCGAAGATGTTGTCGAATGGTCTCGAGGGACACATTCAAACCCGATTTTGTTAATATTGTTGACGATCCGTTTTTCGACGTTCGTAGTGACTTTGCCTACCGAGCCCCGTTTTGGCAAGTCGCCGACATTTTTCGTCTCGTTAAAACGATTTACGCACTTGTTCACAAACGATACCGACTTTTTAGTATATTTAACGGCCGCGGAATGTGTCATTTTTGGCCTCTTTGGATGAGAACAAAGAAAGACTGCCCCGAGCCAAGTGACTAATTTTGGATTTTACGTGATTTCGACAAAAGTTCGAAATCAATTGATGCTTCCCTGTACCGATTTTTTATTGAATCGCATCTACCAACAATGAATTATCGCGTACACGTTCTTACTTGTCAGACTGTACTATGTACACTACCGTCAGAAAATATTTGCCCACCTAGTTATTTACAGTCTAGAAAATCAGAAAAATATTCATGATTTTCCAAGATTTTTCTCTTCTATGTGAGCTTTGTTTTTAATTACCGCTTTACAGAGTTTCGGCATTCTGTCCAGTAATTTCTTCAGAGTTTCTCCGGTTATTTTAACCCATTCTGCCTGTAAAAGTTCCCAAAAGTGATTTTCTGATGTTGGATTGAGTTTTCGAACACAGCTGTCCAAATGATCCCGCAGCAATTCGATGGAGTTTAAGTCGGGTGATTGTGGACGCCAAGTCATCACTTCCAGGACGTTATCGGATTTCTATTAGTCCAAAAGTTCTCTAATTTGTTTAGCAGAATATTTAGGGTCGTTATCATGCTGAAAAATAAATTTTCCCTGAGAAATATGTCTTCCAGAAGAAAGCATTTGAGTTAGCAAAATTTCTCGATACTGTTCTTTTCGTATGATTCCTTCTATCCTAAAGATTTTTCCAACTTTACCTTTGCCAAAACAACCCCAAACCATTACTGAATCTCCTCCATGTTTTACTGTAGGCAACTGACAGACATCCTCTCTCCAGCTGACCGCCGCACATAAACTCGTCAATTTGAACCGAAAATTTCGAATTTAGATTCGAAGGGAATTCCATTGTTCTGATGTCCAATTTTCATGTTCTCGGGTCCATTCTAATCGTTTACGTTGTTTCACTTGCCTAAGAAGTGGTTTCCTCACTGCAACTCTCCTGTGTAGTCCACTTTCTGCTAACCTGTTCTTCACGGTTGTCACGCTGATGAGGATGGGCCGCTCCAGGTTTACTTGAACCGTGATTTCCGGTACGGTTAGGCGGCGATTACATCTGCTGGACATTGTTACAGCTCTGTCTTCAGCGGGAGGCCTTCCTGAACGTTTTTGGTTGAGAATTCCATGTCCCGCAGAATGTTTTTTACGATGTAGTCCCGCATATCACTCGCGATTTGTCGACTCGAGTGGCCATTTTGATGTCTCGCAATTATCAGAGCCCGATTTTCAACGGAAACTTCTTTCGTTTTTGACATTTTCACAAAACAATTCAGCCTGTATCAGTGGCAAAGTACTATTTGCGAATGGTTAATTTCTAAAAGGGCAATAGTATTTATAGCATAGTTTTTATCATAAAATGTCACTAGGAATTTCCATAATCCCTAGAAACTTCAGTTCAATTGGAATTCTCAGAAATCGCCTCAAAACGATTATCATGCAAAACTTGGAAATTTGTTCTAATTGGTTTTTAATTTGTGATTTGACTAAAAAGGCTTATCTAAACAATTTTATGATGGACACTTGTTAAGAACAGTTAAATTCATCTAATATAATAAAAGGATTTAATTAGGTTTTAAATTTTGTCAGTTACATTGAAATTTCTAGGTGGGCAAATACTTTCTGACGGTAGTGTATATTCACGAATAAAACCAAGACTGCAATAAATTAATTTAGGTGATCCATATCTGGACGACTACAGTCTCTGGCCAAATTATTAGACGCACTGCAAGATTTCATGTAAAATATTAATTACCGAGTGATATTGTACCGTTTTATTATTTTAAATTGATTTGTTTTTTATTTTTATATTATCCAATCAATTACCGATTTATTTGACATAAATAAAACAGCATTAATTTAGAAAAGCATAAGTTTATTAAGTTTTAAAGAAAAGTGAAATTAATGTTAGTAAAAGTCAATATTTAGTTGAGCCACCTTTAGCCGCTATCAAAGCTTTAATTCTGCGCGGCATGCTATCAATGCAAGATTGTACTGTCTCCTGCATTTGAGGATGATGATTCCACACATGAATAATCTTTTCTAGGAGCTGGGTTTTGTTGGTAATCACATCTTTAGCCACTTCTCTTTTCATCAGGGCTATTACCCGGCCAATCCAACAGAGGGATATTTTTTTCTGCCAAAAAAGCTTTAACAGACCGAGCAGTGTGGCAGGGAGCTCCATCTTGCATGAAAGTGAATGGTTCCCCATTTGGAAACCATTCTCTGAGCTGCGGAATCAACCGATTTTGTAATACTTCTTTGTACTGATCTTGCCTCATTATTCCTTTGACGACGTACAGACGTCCAGTGCCCTTGCCGCTGATGACTGACCAAATCATCACTTTGGTGGGATGTTTAACCGTCGGGACGACACAATCAGGATGAAACTTTTCTCCATGACGACGACGCACATACTGAGCTTTATTCTGCAAAATTTCGAATGTGCTTTCGTCACTGAAGCAGACCTGTCAAAAATAGGAAAAATATATAAACTTCCATGTTTATTTGCTTTATTTAACTGAAAATAATAATAATGTATCAATTATTGATTAAATTGCTGTATCTTACCGATCTCCAGAAGTCCACATCTTTGTCTTGCCATTGTTTGGCCCAATTCAGGCGCTTTGCTTTCATTGCAGCTGTTAACTTGGGCTTCCTGGCGGGGCGACAGGCCTTAAAATCTAATTCTTTCAATTTTCTTCGAACAGTGCGCTCAGAAGCATTTACGCTAGCATCCTGGAGTTGTGATTTTATTACCTTTGTGGTAGCAAATCTGTTTTCTACACAAATTTTCTTCAAACATCTCTCTGACCGTGGAGTGAAAATTGGTTTTCTACCGCATCTTTTCTTTTTTTCGGGCTTAATTCCTTCCCTGACTCAATTTTCTTTTTTATGCGTCGTACACTAGCTTCAGAAACCTCCAATCTTCGTGATATTTCTCGGTTTGTAAATGTTTTCGTAATCACAAGGGCCTTCACTTCAGCTTTTTTACGTGGTGAAAGATCGCCTTTTCTACCCATAATGAAAATAGTCCAATTACTTTTTTAAAACACTGCATACAAAATAAACTAATAACTGAGTAGTATAAAACTGTTAAACAAACAATCACAGTCCATAAAGCCACAGAAACACGTCCGTACCTGACTCGATTCCGATCGCGACTGATACAGGTTTGTACTTGTTTACGTTCATGTATCACTTTGTCAACACAGTGTTGCCATATGTTAAAAATAAATACAAATATGTAGTCTACAACAATTCTTTTAAATAAAAATCAATAATATTGTAGTTTAAATATACCATTATTGCATAAAAACTCTTAAGAAACATAAAATTACTAAAAAAAATACAGTGCGTCTAATAATTTGGCCAGGGACTGTAGATGCAAATATCATTGAAACCATAGGAAGCTAGAAATTTGAGAACAACCGATTTTTGTGACCTTTGTACTTGAATATCTTAAGGCGCAGACACGAGATTTTATGAGACTTTTGAGACAACTTTTAGAATGCCAAAATAAAGGTTTATACAAGTTTACAGCTTATTATCTCTCTTTCCGAGGTTGACCCTCTTTTTTGGCTTAAGTGACTGTACAATTTAGAAAACGGGACTGAAATTTCAGGATGTTTCAGTTTTTCCTTCCTTTGTAGGCTAAACACTAACTAAATTCAAAATTTGAAGTTTGTGTGTCTGCTAGAAGTACCTTAGAATTTTGATGATCGGTGAGTGTGTCAGTGACAAAATTAAAGTACGTCGACTGGCGATAGTTTGTAAACTATAAGGTATAAATAGCAGGTAATTTAGGAATGTAGCTAGTATAGTATGTCCTCTTGGTCACTAAAAATTCAGGCTTCCAGCTTTATCCACAACGAAGTTACAGGGGGGTCGAAAGTGCCGTGAGTAGCTTCGAGAAAAGGATGGTACGGCTGTGCTTTCTGCTCGACTTGGCGGGAGCACTGCCGTACCCCCAGATATTGTATGAGTTGCGGCCCATGTTATCAATTGGTAGTATTTAGTAGGAAAAGACAGCTTACTGTCTTAGTGTCTCGGCTTGAGATGCCATATATTCCCCTTATTTACATTAAATGTCCTGGTTTCATTAATTTGTGGTATATTTAAATATAACGAAATAAAAAATCAATCCGCAATAGGTTATTTCATTATACCCACAGACAAACGAAATTAATCGAATTTGTCGCGACAAATGGCGACCAGCGCGGCGCTACGCCCTCCCGCTCGTTTACCATAGCCAATGTTTATTATTGTGTACAGTGTTTTAATTACATCATTAAAATGCGTCCGTACAATGGAATGGTGTGGTATCACACCTCGCACATTGCAAAATGTAAGTTGCGTGTGTAGGACGAACGCAGGAAAAATGCAATAATATGGTTGATTTGTTTTACATTCGAAATAAAATGTATTACGGCGGATATTAGTCACTTTCTGATTTGTAAATCAGGTCTTTTACTTGACAACTTGCGATAACAATTATTACCGTGATGTCGAGTAAAGAAAATAATTATTTGCAATTAGTGCGGGAACCTCCTACGCTATCGCAGAATAGAAACCTGCATCATAAACGAAAAACAAAAATAAAGATGATGGGTTAACGCCAGTATGGAAAAAAATGAAGTTATACTCCATTTATTTGAAAGTGACAGCAATAAATCATCTAGAATTATGCAAATTAGCATCAAACAGTAGTAAGGGCCCCAGAGTTTTACCTACATTTTACCTGTAATGCAGCAGTTCAAAAACTTGGTTGGAATACCATCTGACATCGATCTAATATTCGCAATCTCTTACGTTTGAAGACAATAGGAAAACGACCCTTTTTTCATTGTTCGGTCCTCAATAATCTGAAGTAGTTTTGGCCAGTGATGGTGTGCCTGGGCTTATACGTATTATTTGCGAATAGTATGAATGAAACAGTTTTATAATGTGTAAACATTTATGAGAAAAAAATCACTTTTTATAATGAAACATTAAAAACTATATAAATAAGGAAGTCGAACAACAATGAAAAACTATTACCAATCTTCTATCTCCGACATGACTGAAAAACTATCATTGTTCTACTCATTTGAATTTACATGTGTACCAGGTGTACAAGTATGAAATGCGGATTTTTTTTCTAAAAAAAAAACATGTTAAATTCGGAAGAATGATAAAAAGTGCTTTATTTAAAGTATGCTCCATCGCTTGTTATACATTTTTCCCATCTTTTGGGCAATTTGTGAATACCACGCCAGTAAAAATCTTCCCCTTTTGCTGCGAACCATTCATCAAGCCATTTTTTCACATCTTCGTACGAACCAAAGCGCTGCTCAGCAAGCGGTAATCGGAAGGAGCCAAGTCTGGTGAGTAAGCCACATGGGGTAGAACTTCCCAGCTGAGTGTTTCCAACGTGTCGCGAACTGGTTTTGCCGTATGTGATGGAGCATTGTCATGAAGAAAAATGACTTTGTGTTGCCTCTTTCGGTATTCTGGCCTTTTTTCAAGCAGCGAACGGTTCATATCGGTCAATTGTTGTTGGTAACGTTTAGTATTAACCGTTTCCCCAGGTTTTTACAGCTCACAATAGACCATGCCCCCCCGGACCGGTCGTCTTTCTGCCAAAGCGATTCGGTCTTGCGGTCGATGTGGATGGTGCGCCTGGGTCTACCCATGATTTTTTTTGCGCTTGGGATTCTCAAAATAAATCCACATATCATCCCCTGTAATTATACGATGCAAAAACAACTTCCTTTTGTACCGAGCGAGCAAAATGTCACACGTGTTTTTTGCGCTTTTCCATTTGCTTGTCGACTGGAAACAGCTTGTTGACTAATTCCCAATTGCTCGACGAGTTGTTTTTATGTTTGCGAATCATCTTCGTCCAACAATGCTTGCAATTCCACATCTTCGTATTTTTTGGCGGTTTTCCACGTTCCTTGTCTGCAACATCGAAGTCACCACTTTTGAAACGCCAAAACCATCGTTCACACGTATCTTGCGATGGAGCATGTTCACCATAAGCTTCTCGAAGTAATCGGTATGATTCAACAGCAGTTTTCTTCAAATGAAAACAAAAAATTAATGCTGTTCGCGAATGCTTTTTGTTCGGTATAAATTTCGACATATTCAACACAACACCAAGCTAGTTGATAAGGTCTGAAATGGCAGGGTGCATGGCGTGTCTTAATTTGGTAATTAGTTAACGGCATTCTCGGGTAGCCGATAATTCTTGGCCTTTTCGTAATTTTAATGCAAGAGCAAAACTTAGTATTGAAAATCATCCGATAAGCCACTGTAACTATTATCAGATGTATGCGCCGACACACATGAATGATGGAAACTTTATATATGAAAGAGATCTTTGTTTTTTTACCAAATAAACAGGAAGCCAAATATTTTTTAATCAAGAAACAATCTTCGCTTGGATGTAAAATTTTATTACGTTTTTAACGACTAACAAGCAACTAGAACACAAATCAAGCAACTTTATGGGGTATGAAGCATCAAATTACATGCGGTTATAACCCAATGCACGTGAGAGTGTATAAAATTAGATAGCGCCGTAGTAGTGTGCGTGGTGCGATTATTTTTATTCGGAAAGATAAAATATGGACGTGTTAATTTCCTAAGCATTAGAGACATGCTTTTGTAAATGAGGCTGTCGAGGTTTGTTTTACGACTGCTTAAACTATACACTTATATAAGTGGGAAAATTAGGCACACGAACACATTATATATATATATATATATATATATATATATATATATATATATATATATATATATATATATATATATGTATGAGCAGATCCATTACTTTTCGACAAAAGTGTGCGGGCGTGGGTCATCGATCTGCTTGCCGATTTTTTCTCCTAAAAAAAAGTCGTTTTTTTAATCATTTTCAAAATTTTTTATCTTAGCCTCCATATAACTTAGAGATTCGAAAAACATTATTCTCTGTTAACCTTATGTTTTCAAGGAAAACATATATTTTTGTTTTAAACTTAAATCCGAGTTGGCTGGGAGCTTTTAACTGAACCACTATTTTAGCAAAAATTTGCTTGTTTTTGAAATGCTCTCAGATCTACAGTTTTTGAAGTAGAGGGCTGGCTGATGGCTCATATTTTTCGTCTAGGTATATTCTGTTGATATCTAGCCTAATTTTCATTGATTGCGTCTATTCTTCTATAATATATATAAAATGCAACGTCTCTCTGTCTGTCTGTCTGTCTGTCCGTCTGTCCGTTAGTGACCTTATCACTGGAGAACCACTTATCCGATTTACGTACTTTTTTTTTAAAACATACTTATGTTCTCTGGCCAGGTTATAGGTTATATTTTATTACGATAGGTAGCATAAGGAATGAGCAGTGACAATAATAGTGAGTGAAGTCGGAAAAAAGTTTGCTGCTAGCGCGTTCCCTTGCAATATACAGCCTAAACCATTTTTTTTTATGGGTCTAGCACACGTGCTACAGGGAATGCAATGCAATGTCTCTCTGTCTGTCTGTCTGTCCATTAGTGCGTTTATCACGCGAGAACCACTTATCCAATTTATGTGTCTTTTTTAAATTCATACATATATTCTTTGGCCAGGTTATATAACAATAATAATAATCTATATATAATATATATAAAATGCAGCGCCTTTCTGTCTGTCTGTCTGTCCGTTAGTGCGCTTATCACTGGAGAACCACTTATCTGATTTACGTGCTTTTTTTTAAAACATTCATATGTTCTCTGGCCAGGTTATCTATATATAATATATATAAAATGCAACGTCTCTCTGTCTGTCTGTCCGTTAGTGCGTTATGTACTTTTTTTTTAAAACATACATATGTTCTCTGGCCAGGTTATAGGATATATTTTATTGCGTTAGGTAACATAAAGAATAAGCAGTGACGATAATAGTGAATCAAGTCGGAAGAAAGGCTACCGTTAGCGTGTTCTCTTACAATATACTGCCTAAACCATTAAATATGGAACAATATCATATGCAAAGAATACAATATATATATATAAAATGCAACGTCTCTCTGTCTGTCTGTCCGTTAGTGCGCTTATCACTTGAGAACCACTTATTCGATTTACGTGTTTTTATAAATTTATACATATGATATGTTCTATATAATTCGATATAAGCCTAGATAATGGGAGATAAGGTGAGATAATGGGAGATAACTATAAATAATGGGAGATAAGCAGAGATAAGTCTAGGTAATGTAAGTTATGGTGAGATAATGGGAGATAAGGAGAAATAATGGGAGATGAGCAGAGATAAGCCTAGATAATGGAAATTATGTAGAGATAATGGGAGATAAGGAGAAATAATGAGAGATAAACAGAGATAAGTCTAAGTAATGGGAGTTATGGTGAGATAATGGGAGATAAGGAGAAATAATGGGAGATAAGGAAAAATATTGCGAGATAAGTCGAGATAAGCCTAGATAATGGGAGATAAGGTGAGATAATTGGGGATAAGTATAAATAATGTGAGATAAGGAGAAATAATGGGAAATAAGCAGAGATAAGTCTAGGTAATGGGAGTTATGGTGAGATAATGGGAGATAAGGAGAAATAATGGGAGATAAGGATAAATATTGCGAGATAAGTCGAGATAAACCTAGATAATGGGAGATAAGGTGAGATAATGGGAGATAAGGAGAAATAATGGGAGATGAGCAGAGATAACCTTAGATAATGGAAATTATGTAGAGATAATGGGCGATAAGGAGAAATAATAGGAGATAAGGGGAAATAAGGGCAGATATTTTATTACGTTAGGTAACATAAGGAATGAGCAGTGGCGATAGCAGTGAATCAAGTCCACGCTAGCGGAGCCGCGGGCACGGCTAGTTTAATATATGACTAAACAGAGCCGATTGTATTTTTGAAAAATCGCTATTTTCAAACAGCCATGACTTTTTTCTATCAATTTGAAATCGCTTGAAATTTTCAAGGATCCTACTTCATTCTATCCCCAAACAACCCTGAAAGTTTCAAGTTTCTACTCATTTTGACATTTTTGTGGTTTAATCCTTGATTTTAGAAATTTGACGTAATAAATTAATACTTGTCCATTGTTTATATATAAAAAAAAGATAAATGAAGCTCACAAATTTTAATATTCAGGTGAAGTTATGAAAAATCATAATATCTTTAAAAATTCAATTTATTTATTTGTCTCAATATTATATTTAAAACAGTCTAACACACACATTTTGTTTAAGACTGTTTTAAATATAATATTGAGGCAAATAAAAAAATTGAATTTTTAAAGATCTTATGATTTTTCGTAACTTCACCTGAATATTAAAATTTGTTAGCTTCATTTATCTTTTTTTATGTATAAACAATGGATAAGTATTAATTTATTACGTTAAAGTCAAGGATAAAACCACAAAAATGCCATATCAAGTAGAAAATTTCACAATTTTAAAAATTCATAGCTCGTAAACCACTTCTATTATAAACTTAAATTTCAGGGTTGTTTGAGGATAGAATGAAGTATAATCTCTGAAAATTTCAAGCGATTTCGAGTTGACAGAAAAAAGTTATGGCTATCTAAAAATAGCGGTTTTTCAAAAATCGATCGGCTTTGTTTGGTCATATATTAAAAGAATAGAGGCAACAATGAAAGTTAGAGTAGATATCAACAGAATATACCAAAATATGAGCTGTCGGCCAGCCATCTTCTTCAAAAACTGTAGATCTGAGAGCATTTCAAAAACAAGCAAAATTTCGCTAAAACAGTAGCTCAGTTAAAATCTCCCAGCTAAGCCGGATTTAAGTCTAAAATAAAAATCTATTTTTTCCTTGAAAATATAAGGCTAATAGAGAAGAATGCCGAGATTTTCGAATCTCTAAGTTATATGGAACCTAAGATACAAAATTTTGAAAATGACTAAAAAATCGACGTTTTTTAAATTTAAAAAAATTCTACAGCTGCCTGATTTTATCGTATCGAGGATCACCTTCTTTTCGAAGCGAAAAAATCGGCATGCAAATCGCTGACCCACGTCCTCACACTTTAGTCGAAAAGTAATGGATCTGCCCATGTATATATATATGTATATATATATATATATATATATATATATATATATATATATATATATATATATATATATATATATATATATATATATATATATATATATATATATATATATATATATATATATATATATATATATATATATATATATATATATATATATATATATATATATATATATATATATATATATTATACATATATATATATATATATATATATATATATATATATATATATATATATATATATATATATATATATATATATATATATATATATATATATATATATATATATATATATATATATATATATATATATATATATATATATATATATATATATATATATATATATATATATACATACATATATATAATATATATATTTATATATATATGTGTGTGTGTGTATTACAATAGAGGTTTTTACGACGTTTCGCCAAAATCTCATTTGGCATTTTCAAGTGCTCTTGTTGCCGTTGCTCCGCGATTTACCCGGGTTTTCTAGGAAAATTGTATAACATCGTTAACTACAATGGTGCCAACAGTTGTTTACTGATTTTAAATACATAGTGCTTTTAATTAGATGTTTTTAATTGTCCTGTGAATTGACTTGTCTTGTAACACCAATGTACATGTTTCCTCCAGTCATTAGTCTTCAGTTTATGTCTTGAAGAAACAAATATGTCGGTTTCGACTGCTTGACAAATAAACAAATTGCCTTTTAACTGGCCTCTTACGACTGGGGTTTTATCAACTATTTGTGTGTATATATATATATATATATATATATATATATATATATATATATATATATATATATATATATATATATATATATATATTAGTATTGAAAAACTAGTTAGCCTTCCTATTGTCAAAAACAAATGTGGTTTTTGTGGATAGTAGTTTGACATTTAGTAAATAAATAAAAAAAGAAATTTACGGCGGCATCTTTAACACATTGAAAGAACGATGTCCTTCCGACGCCACCATCTAAAATGATGGTGGCGTCGGAAGGACCTCGAAATAGAGGAAGTACCGACATCAGAGATGAACAGCCTGCTAAAAAATCCGTTTCTGTGTCTGCCCGAAAGAATGTTGAGAGTTGGGTTGAAATGTCAAGCGGAGACTCTGAATTGGGTATACTAAGATTTATATATATATATATATATATATATATATATATATATATATATATATATATATATATATATATATATATATATTTCTGCGATAAAGGTTTGATAAATTTAATTTCGGAGATCTTGTACCTTGTTTGCCTTTCGCCTAAGGAAAAATTACCTTTAAAAGATTTTTTTTTTATTTGGAGTTGCAAAAAGATATATTCAGTTCCTTTTGTATATTAACCAAACTATTCTCTCTCCCGCTTATTAAACAGTTAATTACTAGCGACCTAGTCCATCACCCCATATAAAAGGGTTAAATTATGCCCTATCATTATATATTATTCGTTTAATTTCCCGTGCTATCCCGAAACACTTTACCTGCTCTCCCCGCTTTAATTTCCCACCATACTGCAGCCTTAATATTGTTAACGGCAAAGTTGCTAACGACATTCCGCTAACGGCTTGTTGTGCACATGTAACGACCGCCCCTATTATTATTCTACACTAACCACCTGCCTTTATTGCCGAGTTACGGAGTTAAAACAAACAAAAATTTTAAACAGAATTGTTTAGGAAGTTAAAGTAGTTAGTCTATCTAGTTATTATCATACAAAATATACAGGGTGTTACTTTTTACCTGGTTATCTTACTTATTATAGACAGCCAAAAACTGTACAAAGGATTCAGTGCCATATTCGCGAGTCGTTCCAATAGTTCTCGGCTACACAAAAAAAATAAAAAGATACAGCAACCCGCCCTACTATTTTTTCTATTTTTCAAAAAGTTCGATTTCATTTTGGACAGAGTGTGTACGACGATAAAGTTCATTATCTCATTTGTTTCGGTAATGACGAAAAAATGTTAAATACAATAGTTTTAGGGAATGTTAACGTGCACAGTTTAAAATTATTTTTGAGTATACAGGGTACTTCAAAAAAGTGTGGCCGATATAACATGTTTTTTTAAATGGAACTTCCTATTTTCTAATTTATTTTTAAATTCTGCGTAAAATTCTCTAACTTTTTTATTAATAATGTTATATACCTAAACCTAGTAGTTTTTCTAATATTTCAATTTTTTTTAAAAAATACTAGTTTTAAGTTTTGTAAAAAATCGCTAGTTGTTTCTGAAGGTGGAATACTCATAATTGGTACGAGCGTTCTATAGAGATGAAAAAAAGATATATGTAAAGAAATTTGAGTTAGATGCTACAGGGTGTTCAAAATAAATTTATACATTTCGACTATTTTAAATTGAAAAATCTCAAATTTTTTAAATGGCTCACCCTGTATATTATGATTTTTTCTGATAGACTTTACAAAACTCTCCAACTTTTATTAAGTATGTTATATACCTATTTCTAATATTTTTCGATTTATTTTGAATTTTTTAATTTTTACTTTTGTTTTTAATGCACTTACGCTGTAACATCATGCCAAGACAAAACAAAAATGTAGGCATTGTCAAATTTTTGCATGTGTATTAAGCAAGTAAAAATAGTTTAATTTGTTGCAGTAAGTGACGTATAAAGGTAATAGTTATGGATTTTCCTAAAAATTAAATAATTGATATGGTTTATATAGTGGGCGAGGCGGAAAAAAATTGTCTTTTGGCAGTAAGGCTTTACGGAGCGAAGTACCCTAATAGACGTATACCATCTAGAAAATCTTTTCAATGATTAATGGAATGGTTTGATGGTAGTGGCAGCGTTGAGTATACGAAACGGGAAGTAGTAAATCTGAATGCTACCAATGAGGAAAAAGAAATGGAGATTTTACTTCATGTTGAAGATAATCCCCAGATCAGCAACCGTCAACTAGCTGACTTATCTGACACATCCCAATCTACGGCGAATCGCACCACAAGAAAATACAAGTATCATCCCTTTCATATGGAACTACACCAAGAACTTCAAGACCGTGATTTTGAACGACGAGGAAACTTTTGTACCACCATGAATGGAGCAATAGAGGACGATCCCAATTTTTTATCCAAATTAATGTTTTCTGATGAAGCTACTTTTCGCAGTAATGGAGCAGTTAACAGCCATAACATGCATTATTATTCAACAGTTAATCCATTTTGGGTCCGGGGAGTTCAAAACCAAAACTACTGGTCGCTTATGGTGTGGAATATTAAATTTTCGAATTATTGGTCCACATTTTTTCCGCGAACCACCTAACGGTCCTAGATATCTAAATTTTTTGCAAAACAAATTACCGCAGCTTCTTGAAGGAGTTGATAACTTTGAAAGGGAACAAATGTGGATTCAACAAGACGGAGCTCCTGCTCATTACGACCGAGAAGTTCGGGAATTTTTAAACGATCGTTACCCACAAAAATGGATCGGTAGGGATGGCTTCATTCGGTGGTCCCCTCAGTCATGTGACTTTCAACTTTTAGACTTCTTTTTGTGGGGTTACATTAAAGATCGTGTTTATGTGAATTCCCCTACAACACCAGTAGATATGGAGAATAGGATACGGGAGGCGTGCAGGACAATAACGCCCTTTATGCTAAGGAAAGTGAAGGAAAATATAGTAAAACGACTAAACATGTGTATTCAAGTAGACGGGCATATTTTTGAACATTTATTACGTCATAATAATTAATTATTAGATAAGTTAAACTATATTAAAATTATTATTAACTATTTGTTTATGTTTTCACAATAGCATAAGTGTATTAAAAACAATGGTAAATATTGAAAAATTCAAAATAAATCTAAAACTATTAGAAATAGGTATATGACATACTTAATAAAAGTTGGAGGGTTTTATAAAATCTATCAGAAAAAATAACAATATACAGGGTGTGCCATTTAAAAAATTTGAAATTTTTCAATCTAAAATAGTCGAAATATATAAATTTATTTTGAACACCCTATAGCATCTAACTCAAATTTCATTACACATATCTTTTTTTTCATCTCTATAGCACGCTCGTACCAATTATGAGTATTCCACCTTCAGAAACAATGGTGTTACTGATATTTTTTTACAAAACTGAAAGCTAGTATTTTAAAAAAAAAAAAAAACTGAAATATTAGAAAAACTACTAGGTTTAGGTATGTAAATAAAAAAGTTATAAAAAAAGTTTACGCAGAATTTAAAAATAAATTAGAAAATAGGATGTTCCATTTAAAAAAAAACATGTTATATCGGCCACACTTTTTTGAAGTACCCTGTATTGTCAAAAGTAATTTTAAACTGTGCACCTTAACATTCCCTAAAACTGTCGTATTTAACATTTTTTCGTCATTCCCGAAACAAATGAGATAACGAACTTTACTCTATCGTTGACTCACCCTGTACTGTATGTCAAGTAAGAACGTCTCCGCGATCATTCATTTTTGCTATCGGTAGAGGTAGAGGGAACCTTCGTCTACGACGCATTTTAGTAAAAGTATCATTCGATTCCGAACTTTCGTCGAAAACGTAAAATCCAAAATGAGTCACTTGTTTGCGCATTGGTTTGAGGCAGCTTTTCTTTGTTTCCATCCAAAGGAGGCTAAAATGATAGATTCCGCTGCCGCTAAATATGTTAAAAAATCTGTATCGTTTGTAAAGAAGTGGGTAATCGTTTTAAGGAGACGAAAAATGGCGACGACTTGCCAAAACGTGGTTCGGTGGGCAGTCACTTCGAAAGTCGAGAAACGAATCATCTCTTGTGTTTTTACGGTACCCGAAATTGACGCTGCGTCAAGGAGCGGCAAAATTAAGAAAATCGGGTTTGAATGTATCCCATTCGACAACATCTTCCTGCTCATGATGTTAAATTCCGAAGCTCGTTGAAGAAACCTTTGCTGGACGAAAATCACGTCGCGAAGCGGCTCGCTTGGGCCCACGGTAAGATACTAGAGTGGCCCTCACAATCGCCGGGCGCCGACCCTATTGAAAACGTTTGGTTTCTTGTAAAAAGAAAGCTCAGAGGAAAGACTCTGACGGCTTTAACTCAAAAGATTCGAAAAATTTGCAGAGTATGCAGAAAATCTCGTCGAGAGGAGGCGATTTGACAACTTATTAAGGGATCGTGGCAAAAAATGTTCTCGAAACACATTTTTTCAAGACTACGAGCGGTCACATTCTTACTTGCCACTATATAACCATATAAAAACGGCGATATTTCATTAGCATCGCACCACTCCCAAGGAAAACTATCATTAATAAATATGATAGTGGCTTAATATAACTATGGGAAAACGAAAAAAAGATAATTTATTCAACCGGCGTCACTGAAAAACATTTGGAAACCGTTAGACAGAATCTATTTATCATTTGAACAGGCGAATGCGAAGCCGATGATTATATTATTATGACTTTCCTTTTCTGCCGATCAATTTCGTTAGACGTTTTTTAGTTTTGTTTTGGTATTTCTTTAAATGGTGTTCTTTTAATTAACGTTTCCTATTTTTGCTTGGGAATATTTAGTTTCTGCTGAGTTTATTTGTAGTGGGTAGACTCGAAAAGTGTTAAGTACAGTCGGTTAAGTATGACGTTGGTCATTAAAAAATGTATTTATTTAAAAATTTGATAGTAAAGGATTGCCATTAAAATGCTAATGATTCAGTAGTTCGTCTAGTCCCCGTCAGCGTCGCACATAGGGGTATTTGAACGATCTACGCGGCCAAAATTATTTTTCGGTTCTATTGTATGCTAAATTATACTACCAAGTTAAATTAATCAGTTGCTTTGCATAAAATTACTTAATTTGTAATAAAAAATAAAAAAACGAAACTTAATTTTACAAAAAAAAAATATTTTAAATGAAAACATTTTACAAAATAAATGTAAAATTTAAACTTAGAACACCCCTCTTTTGCGTCGAGGGTTAAAAATACACTATAAACAATCATATTTTGTCGTCCACAAACATATTTTCATCTTCACTTCTAGAAGAACACAGTGGGTTCGGCTCTACAGGCAGGAGCATTCTAGCGTCTCTGGTAGGAATGATTGTGACTTTAGTCTCTTTATTTGCCTCATACTGTTCAACGAAGGATCGGAACTTAAAAGTAAACGATTAAAAATGTCCCTGTTGCAGCTTTCTCGTGAAAACTTTCGGGCAAAATCTTGTCGGTAAGACCGAAAGTGCTTCTTCCTTGCCTCTGCGGCTTCTTCAGACAGCTGCCCAATTGGTAACAAAGCATTTTTTATTATCTCTGCGCCATGAACAAGTATCTTGTGCATCGTAGGTGTCATGGGATGCCACGGGTAGAGGTCCACATACAGACCAGCAGTTTCTGATGCATACTTGTCATATTTTTCTGGATCAAGGAGTCGGGCCATTGATCGAGATCAACGGAAATATGAACGCTCATATACAAGGACATTTTAGAAAACAATTTATTATCATATGCTGAAGAAACATTACCGCAGAATTGGATATTTCAGCAGGATAATGACCCCAAATATACATCCAAGTTGTTAAAAAAGTGATTTTCTGCTTCAAATGTGAGAGTTTTAAGCTGACTATCTCAATCACCGGACTTGAACCCAATATAACACTTATGGGAGACGCTAGATCGTCAAGTTCGAAAGCATACATATTCAAATAAAGCCGCATTATTCAAATCATTGAAGGAAGAATGGGATAAAATTTCACCTGCTTGTATTAATCGATTAATTAAGTCAATGCCAAATCTTTGTGCGGCTGTTATCGCTGCAAAGGGTATGGCTACAAAATATTAACATAAAAATATAATTTAAGTCTATTATAGAGCATATGGACTAACAATTTTTCTCGTAGTACAAAGTGGCCCGAAACTTTTGCACATATAAATATAAGAATAATAATAATAAATATATTCACAAAAATAAATAATATTCTTTTACTATATAATTTTGTTTCCTATATCTCATACTCACATCTCATAATGATTAATTAGTCTTTTTTTTAATAAATTAGAGTACGAAATATCAGCCAGAAATTTTTGCCCGTTACTGTATATATATATATATATATATATATATATATATATATATATATATATATATATATATATATATATATATATATATATATTAAATATATATATATATATATATATATATATATATATATATATATATATATATATATATATATATATTATATATATATATATATATATATATATATATATATATATATATATATATATATATATATATATATATATATATATATATATATATATATTAGAGTGGAGTGAAAAAAAAAAATTTCTCACACCCCGAAAAAGGCAGTTTTATATGTCAGTAAGTATATTTCTGAAAAATTTTAAGCTTTTACGGTTGCATTGCTCAATTTAAATTTTTTATTTTGTTTAAATAGACAAAAAAAATCTGATTTAAATTGAACAACCGTAAAACCTTAAAATTTTTCAGAAATATGGGAACTATGTTTTATTGACCTATGAAACTGACTTTTGCGGGCTATGAGAATTTTTTTTCTTTCACTCCACCCTAATATATATATATATATATATATATATAAGCTCAGCTTTTCTAATATTTCTTTCTACAGTGAGTCATATCTACATTAATAAACAAATGCCTATTTTTTAAAAAGAGCATGGCGTCATTCATCACTAACATTGATTAAAAACAATTCAGTTCTTAAATTTATATTCGCTTTAAAATCACTGACATAGCGTTTTACCATGAATTGCTATAATCAATGTCGTTCGCCAATAACTTCCTGCACCTATAAAAGTTTTCGCTTTAAAGTTTCGCAGGCTTTAAAAGTTGGTGCAAAGTGCATATTATGTGCTTTAAGAACTTTTTTAAAAACTTAGATTTAGTTTTCCTGAAGTTTGGCGTGCCAGAAACACTTTTGTAGTGTACATTGAACTAGGAAGAATTGGTTTGATGAAAAATGTAAATACCCATTACCTAAAAAAAATAAAAAATTTAAAAAAAAGAAACCGAATAAAAATATGTTTATTACCTTAACAAAAAAACCAAGAAAGAATCTTATAATAGAACCAAAAACACACAATTTTTTTTATGGGTCTAGCACACGCGCTGCAGGGAAGTCCCTAAAGCGCTCCAGGAGCGGCATGTGTGCAGAAAAAGCAATTCACGTTGGTCTTGAATCGCTGGAAATTGTACTCGGTGGGAAACAGCCCTGGGCAAATTATTCCAAAGGGATGATGTTCTCAATATAAAAGATTACTTGAAAAGCGTTGTACGAGGAGTAACAAGCTGAACCTCATACGGATGTGAAGTATTAGCGCGACTTTCTAACATGCACCGCTCTGAGAAGAATTAAGGAATTAATTAAGATAAAAAAATAAAGGTTTCCAACTTGCACCCCTAGAAGTGTGGAGTGGTTTCGTTGAATAGGTCTAAGCTGAGATCAATTGTCTCTTTACTTATTGAACGACCCTCGTAAATATTTGTTTTATACTTTAACTAGCCGGGCCCGCGGCTCCGCTCGCGTGGACTTGATTCACTACTATCGTCACTGCTTATTCCTTATGGTACCGAACGTAATAAAATATCTCCCATTATTTCTCCTTATCTCCCAATATTTCTCCTTATTTCCCATTATCTCCAGATAATTTCCATTATCTAGGCTTATCTCTGCTCATCTCCCATTATTTCTCCTTATCTCCCATTATTTCTCCTTATCTCCCATTATTTCTCCTTATCTCCCATTATCTCACCATAACTCCCATTATCTAGACTTATCTCTGCTTATCTCCCATTATCTCACATTATCTCTCCCTATCTCCCATTATTTATACTTATCTTCCATTATCTCACCTTATCTCCCATTATCGAGGCTTATCTCGACTTATCTCCCATTATTTCTCCTTATCTCCCATTATCTCACCTTATCTCCCATTATCTAGGCATATATCGAATTATATAGTATATGTATAAATTTATAAAAACACGTAAATCGGATAAGTGGTTCTCGAGTGATAAGCGCACTAACGGACAGACAGACAGACAGAGAGATGTTGCATTTTATATATATTGTATTCTTTGCTACATATTGTTCCATATTTAATGCTTTAGGGAGTGTATTGCAAGAGAACGCGCTAGCGGCAAACTTTTCTCCGACTTAATTCACTATTATCGTCACTGCTTATTCCTTATGTCACCTAATAAAATATATCCTATAACCTGGCCAGAGAACATACGTATGGTTAAAAGAAAAGCACGTAAATCGGATAAGTAATTCTCCAGTGATAAGCATACTAATGGACGGACAGACAGACAGACAGACAGACTGACAGAGAGACATTGCATTTTATATATATATATATTATATGTAGATATTCTCTGCTACATAATATTGTTCCATATTTAATGGTTTGGACTGTGTATTGCAAGAGAACGCGCTAGCGGCAAACTTTGTCCGACTTCATTTACTATTATTGTCACTGCTTATTCCTTATGCTACCTATCGTAATAAAATATAGCCTAAAACCTGGCCGGAGAACATATGTATGTTTTTAAAAAAAAAAGTACGAAAATCGGATAAGTGTTTCTCCAGTGATAAGCGCACTAACGGACAGACCGACAGACAGAATACGTTGCATTTTATATATATTATAGATGTAATAAAATATATACCTATATAACATATGTATGAATTTAAAAAATCACGTAAATCGGATAAGTGGTTCTTGAGGGATAAGCGCACTAACGGACAGACAGACAGACAGAAAAACGTTGCATTTTATATATATTATAGATATAGATTATTATTATTATTGTATAACCTGGCCAAAGAATATATGTATGAATTTAAAAAAGACACGTAAATCGGATAAGTGGTTCTCGCGTGATAAACGCACTAATGGACAGACAGACAGAGTGACATTGTATTTTATATATATTGTAGATTATAGATTATAGATATTCTCTGCTACATAATATTGTTCGATCATTAATGGTTTAGGCTGTGTTTTGCAACGGAACGCGCTAGCGGCAAACTTTTTTCCGACTTCACTCACTATTTTACGTCACTGCTCATTCCTTATGCTACCTATTGTAATAAAATATAGTCTATAACCTGGCCAGAGAACATATCTATGGTTTAAAAAAAAAGTACGTGAATCGGATAAGTGGTTCTCCAGTGATAAGCGCACTAACGGACAGACAGACAGAGAGAGAGACTTTGCATTTTATATATATTATAGATTACTAGATTCTAGATTGAGCTAGATTGATTTATTGTTTATTAGGTAGTTTACTGGCTATTAAGTACCTAAGATGATATAACTATTATACATTATTGACTAAGAAAAAATGTGAAAATACATATTGGACATTAAGATGTCAGGGTAGGTAAGGATTTTATTTTATTTTAAAAGCAATCGCGGTACGGACACTAATTGCGCAAGTCAGTCTTGCATGGTTTTTTATGATTGGGTAGATAACTTAAAATACTCATTTAAAAATCATTTACAGATCTGAAAAATGAACCATTTGTAAAATTCACTTAACAGAAAATTTAACTCGCTGTCAAATGGACCAATAAAAATTTATTAACTGTAGAAACATAACAATTAACTTTCCACAATAAATCTTAAAACCTCATAACCCATTTCATTAAAAATACGCCGCATTCTTTGAAAACATTTCGTACTCAATGTACCGATGCCTGTTTAAAATTTTATTTTGTAAGGAATAAAAACGCTTGCTAAAGAAAAACTTTTTAATGTGTTTCATTCTCGACCCTCTTTGTCGTTATACAGTTTCAACTCTTTTTTTACTTTTTGAGATTGTTGGTCTTCTTATTGTGTGTTCTTTCAGTCGCTTTGACGTGGCATCACTGACGTTCGACACGGTCCCTTGGTAGAGTTAATTACGAACAAATCGCTTATTAAGGTCTTTTTGAAACTAAAACGGGACGAAAATAAAGGTGAATGAATGAGACACAGAGAGGAGTTTTTTTAAATAATTAATGACTTCGAGAGGTAGTTTGTGTTTTTCTGGGGCACTTAAATTGGAGAAAAAGCGATCTATACGCGAAAGTAGCGATTCGTCTTATTCTTAAATAGTCGCAGGTTGTACTCGGTGGAAAACAAGGTCCAGGGCAGTTCAATTCAAAAGGTTGAGTTTCTCCTGATACAAGACTAGCCTTGCCCGCGGCTCCGCTCGCGTGGATTTAATTCACTATTATCGTAACTACTTATTCCTTATGTTACCTAACGTAATAAAATATATCCTATAACCTGACCAGAGAACATATGTATAAATCTAAAAAAAACACATAAATCGGATAAGTGGTTCTCGAGTGATAAGCGCACTAACGGACAGACAAACAGAGAGACGTTGCATTTTAAACATATTATAGATATTCTTTGCTATATGATATTGTTCCATATTTAATGATTTAGGCAGTATATTGGAAGAGAACGCGCTAGCGGCAAACTTTTTTCCGACTTGATATACTATTATCGTCACTGCTTATTCCTTATGTTACCTAACGTAAAAAAATATAGCCTATAACCTGTACAGAGAACATATGCATGTTTTTTAAAGGATAAGTGGTTCTCCAGTGTTAAGCGCACTGACGGACAGACAGAGAGACGTTGCATTTTATTTATATTATAGATAACCTCGCTAGAGACATTATATATATATAATATATATATATATATATATATATATATATATATATATATATATATATATATATATATATTTATATATATATATTTATTTATTTATTATTGATATATTATGTTACCCAACGTAATAAAATATCTCCCATTATTTCCCCTTATCTCCCAATATTTCTCCTTATCTCCCATTATCTCTACATAATTTCCATTATCTAGGCTTATCTCTGCTCATCTCCCATTATTTCTCCTTATCTCCCAGTATTTCTCCTTATCTCCCATTATCTCACCTTATTTCCCATTATCGCGGCTTATCTCGACTTATCTCCCATTATTTCTCCTTATCTCCCATTATCTCAGCTTATCTCCCATTATCTCACCTTATCTTCCATTATCTAGACTTATATCGAATTATATAGAACATACGTATAAATTTATAAAAACACGTAAATCGGATAAGTGGTTCTCGAGTGATAAGCGCACTAACGGACGGACCGACAGACAGAGAGACGTTGCATTTTATATATATTATATTCTTTGCTACATGATATTGTTCCATATTTAGTGGTTTAGGCAGTGTATTGCAAGAAAACGCGCTAGCGGCAAACTTTTTTCCGATTTGATTCACTATTATCGTCACTGCTTATTCCTTATTTTACCTGACGTAATAAAATATAGTCTATAACCTCGCTAGAAAACATATGTATGTTTTAAAAAAAAAGCATGTAAATTGGATAAGTGGTTCTCCAGTGATAAGCGCACTAACGGACAGACAGACAGACGGACCGACAAAGAGACGATTTTATATATATTATAGATATAGATTATTATTATTATATAACCTGGCCAAAGAATATACGTATGAATTTAAAAAAAGACACGTAAATCGGATAAGTGGTTCTAGCGTGATAAACGCACTAATGGACAGACAGAAAGATATTGCATTTTATATATTATAGATTATAGATGTTCTCTGCTACGTAATATTGTTCCATATTTAATGGTTTAGGCTGTGTATTGCAAGGGAATGCGCTAGCGGCAAACTTTTTTCCGACTTCATTCACTATTTTACGTCACTGCTCATTCCTTATGCTACCTATCGTAATAAAATAGAGCATATAGCCTTGTCAGAGAACATATGTATGTTTTAAAAAAAAAAGTACGTAAATCGGATAAGTGGTTCTCCAGTGATAAGCGCACTAACGGACAGTCAGACAGACAGACAGACAGAGAGACGTTGCATTTTATATATATTATAGATAGATCTAGTAAAAAGACTTTTCATGTTCATAAAGTTGCCACGAGTCTGCTCGATTCTCGATCTAATCTCTATTTTCGCATTACACTGGCTATGAATTGGTGTGCCTAGGTATTTAAAAGACAACCTGATGAATTAACTGCCCATTAATAATATCACACATCAACTTGTGATTTTGAAAACACAAGCAGGTTGGTCTTTGTTATATTTATATGTAGTCCAAATTACTCACTCTGGCGAACTGAGAGATTCATCATGCTCTACAGATCTGGTAAATTATCAGCCACAATAACGGTGTCGTCTGCATATGTTAGGTTGGTAATCATGATGCCATTCACTTTAATTCCCGCTGTAATCTGGGCTAGAGCTTCTTTGAAAATACCTTCCGAATAAAGGTTGAAGAGCGAAGACAAAATACAACTTTGTCGTACTTAATAGAAGCGTCCTACAATAGGCTTTGTTCGATTTTCACTTTCGATGCCTGATGCCAATATAAATCGGATATGATGTTGATCTCTTGGTTGTCGATACCTGAGGCCTCTATCATTCTAGCGTGTTTAACACAATCAAAGGGCTTACGATGGTCAATAAAACACGCAAACACATTTACGTTAACCTCCCTGCATCGTTGTGTTAGAACATTAAGAACGAAAAGCGCCCCTCGCTTGCCAAAATCATTTCTAAAACCAAACTGTCTACCCTGGGAATCACATTTTCTATATATACTCGTATGAATTATCGGAAGGAAAATCTTTAATACGTATGACCTCAACTTGGTCATACAGTAGTCGTCACAATGAGAAGAATTAGACTTTTTTGGAATGGCAATAAACGTGGATTTCAGCCAGTCAGATGGTTAAAGTATTAACGAGATATTTTATTCCATCTATCATTTACGTATTTCAATCAGTGTTCACATAGCCTCTTTAAAAATCAATTCAATGTTTACATAACCTCTTTAAAAATCTATAACCAAGTCTGGCAGCCAAAGTTCTGCGGGGGCCTTATTTATTTACGTACATTGAACTAGACCGCATGCCACGTCATACTGCCACGCAACAAATATCGGCAAACTCTCAAGCCATCATAGCTATAATAGCATGAGGGACTGTTCGGAACTGGTGATGAAGACAGTGATCTTTCCGAACTTCTAACGAGTGGGACGCCTATTTGAAGTCGAACTGGGATGAATTCAGGACTCGACCTACATGATAACAATAGATGGAGAGGAAGAGATAACTAAACGTGAAACAAATGTGAAAACAGTGTAATTTTTTCAAGATTGCAATAATCAATCTTCGTTTATCCTTCATTTTTTTTTGTCCAGGAAAGAAAAGAATATCAATAAAACAAGAAGAATAGAAAGGATGAATCAATTCTTTTTTAATTTCAGCCACACAAAAGAAAAATAATAATAAGCGACCCCTCGACATCCTAAACTTTTTTATCGACTTCCTCCACGATGATAAACTTACTTGAATTCTCCGACAGTTCCGAAAGTATTTTGTCTCGTCCCGTTTTGTTCTTATCTCTTTTTCTGACAAATTGAGTCCATTAACAACGCACTGTTTATCCGATAATGCCTAACAAATTTATAGGGTTGTTTTCCTTATGTACCTCGTTATATTGGATTATTGAAACGTGAACTCATAAATTATAAACTTCGGTAAAGTTGGTAATATTGAGTGAATTCGGTCAATAAATCTTTCTAAATTTGACGTTTCCTATTGTATTTAGGATTATATTTGTATATTAAGGTTAGAAAGAGCTTTTTTTATGCTAAAACCACGGTTCGTTCGTTTCGTCAGTGTTAAATTTCTCTCTTAATTTCGGAGATCCCGCCCAGACCAAAATTTCTAAATATTAAATCTGACTTCACGTAAATTTTCTAAATTAATATTTTAATTTTATTACAAAACAATCATTTAATAATAATATTACAATAATAAACTTTATTTGTGCCAACAACAATAAGAAATAAATGAATATATGTATATATATATATATATATATATATATATATATATATATATATATATATATATATATATATATATATATATACACTACTGTCAGAAAGTATTTACCCACCTAGTTATTTCAGTCCGAAGACAACAAAAACCCAGATAATATATTTTTTTTTTAAATTTTAATGAATTATTATTTCTTTTCAAATTATTTACTGTCTAGAAAATCAGAAAAATATTCATGATTTTCCAGGATTTTTCTCATCCCCTTTGTTTTTAATTACCGCTTTACAAAGTTTCGGCATTCTGTCTAGTAGCTTCTTCAGAGTTTCTTCGGTTATTTTAACCCATTCTGCTTGTAAAAGTTCCCACAAGTGATTTTCTGATGTTGGATTGAGTTTTCGAACACACCTGTCCAAATGGTCCCACAGCAATTCGATGGGGTTCGAGCCGGATGATTGTGGAGAAGGCCAGATCATTACTTCCAAGACGTCATCAGATTTCCATTGGTCCAAAAGTTCTCTAATTTATTTAGCAGAATGTTCAGGGTCGTTGTCATGCTGAAAAAAAAAAATTCCCCTGAAAAATATCTCTTCCAGAAAGAAGATACTCTTCTTTGCACATAATTCCTTGTATCCTATAACTATACCATTGCCAAAACAACCACAAACCATTACTGAACCTCCACCATGTTTTACTGTAGGCAACTGACAGGCTTCCAACATCCTCTCTCCAGCTAACCGCCGCACGTAAATTCGTCGATTTGAACGAACGGAATTCCATTGTTCTGATGTCCAATTTTCATGTTCTCGGGCCCATTCTAATTCTAATCGTTTACGTTTATTCACTTGCCTAAGAAGTAGTTTCCTCACTGCAACTCTCCCGTGTAGTCCACCTTCTGTTAACCTGTTCTTCACTGTTGTCACGCTGATGGGGATGGGCTGCTCCAAGTTTACTGGACATTGTTATAGCTCTGTCTTCAGTGGGAGTCGTTTTTCGAGGCCTTCCTGAATGCTTTTAGTTGAGAATTTCATGTCCCGCAGAAATTTTTTTACGATGTAGCCCACCGTTCTCCCTGGCATCCGCATATCACTCGCGATTTGTTGACTCGAGTACTATTTTGATGTCTCGCAATTATTAGAGTCCGATTTTCAACGGAAACTTCTTTCGTTTTTGGCATTTTCGCAAAACAATTGAGCCTGTATGAATGACAAAGTACTGTTTGCGAATGGTTAATTTCTAAAAGAGCAATGGTATTTATAGTATAGTTTTTATCATAAAATGTCACTAGGAATGTCCGTAATCCCTAGAAACTTGAAATGAGTTCTTACTTCAACTCGAATTCTCAGAAATCGCCTCAAAATGATTATCATGCAAAACTTAGAATTTTGTTCTAATTGTTTTTTAATTTGTGATTTCACCAAAAAGGCTTATCTAAACAATTTTATGATGGACACTCGTTAAGAACAATTAAATTTACCTAGTATAATAAAAGAATGCATTAAACAGGCGTCCTAGAAGCATTAGGTAAAGAAGACAACGAGAATGAGAAACATAAAATTAGAATCTGTGAAAAAAACCAAAGAATCTATAAAGGAGAAAAAAAGACTATACAAAAAATGGCTGAATACAAAATCAGAAGAAGATCTACAGAAATATAAAGAGAAAAATGCAGAAACGAGGAGGATGATAAACAAAGAAAAGAACGAGAGATGGGAAAAATTGTGCGAACATGTAGAACAGTATATAGGAGGAACTAGAAGTACAGAGTCATGGAGAATAATTAAAGCATTAAGGGCTAACAATAGAGAGAAGACGTATATAGAGTACATCCCAGAAAGCGAATGGGAAGAATATTATAAGAAGCTGCTAACAGAAGATAGACAAGAATTCCTAGAAGAGAACCCTGAAGAAGAACAGAATAAGGAAATAAAAGAGATAGAACTAAGCTATGAAGAAGTAAAGAAGACAATAAAAACACTCAAAAATAATAAATCTGCAGGGCCTGGGGGTGTGGTAAATGAAATGATTAAGTACGGGTCTAATAAATTACATCGAATGCTGAGAAACATGTTCCACAGAGCGATAAACGGAGAAAAAATACCAGAGGAATGGTCAAAAGCTTATATAGTATCTATATTTAAAAAGGGAGACCGTAGAAAATGCACAAACTATAGAGGCCTAAGCATAATATCGAGTATGGGACGTTTGTATGGAAAAATTATTAAAAATATCATGGAGGAAAATATAAAAGGAAAAATTGGAGAAGACCAAGCAGGCTTTACGGCCGGAAAATCATGTACAGATCACATATATTCACTATAAAACAAACAATGGAAAAAAAAAAAACTGGCAAAGAATAGAGAAGTTCATCTAGCCTTCATAGACATAAAAAAGGCCTATGACTCAGTACCAAGACAAAGATTATAGAACGCAATGAAAGAAATAAGCATTGACAAAGAACTAATATACGCAGTAAAAGCTCTCTACGAAAACAACACAGTGAACATAAAAATAGGACATAAAATAGGGAAGAGACTCCAAACATCAAAAGGCCTATTGCAAGGATGCTCTACATCCCCAACACTATTCAAAATATACCTCGAACAAACATTAAAAAAATGGAAGCAAAAATGTAGTGGAATGGGAGTCCCAATACGAGAAGATTACTTATATACTCTAAGTTTCGCAGACGACCAAGTAATCATAGCGCAAGATGAGGAAGACCTCAGTTATATGGTAAGAAAACTGAAAGAAGAATACACTAAAGCAGGATTAGCAATAAACTTTGATAAAACGGAATATCTAACAACAAAGGAGGGAAACGTGGAGAATCTAGAAGTAGATAACGAAACAATAATCAAAGGAACAGATAGATTTAAATATCTAGGAACCATCATTTCAAAAAACGCAACATCAGAAGAAGAGATTAAAGCTAGATTAGGACAAACGCAAAACACGCAAATACAAATCAATAATACAAAGCATAATGACATACGGGTCAGAAACATGGACGATCAACAAAAGAAATAAATCTAAAATTAACGCGGTAGAGATGGAGTATTGGAGAAGATGTTGTAGAGTGGCACGTATGGAGAGAATAACTAATGAAGAAATAAGAAGCAGAATGAACATCAAAGAGAACGCAATAAACACCATTGAAGAAAAACGATTAAAATGGTATGGACACATAAGACGAAGCGAAGATAATAGGTGGATAAAGAAAATAACGGAGTGGAGCCCTATAGGGAGAAGAAAAAGAGGAAGACCCAGACGATCGTGGAGAGACGATGTGGACGAGGCTATGGAGGACAGGGGTCTAACAGATGGAGACTGGGAAGATGGAATCAAAGGCTGAGAGAAGGAAGACAGCATCAGCTGTAGAAAATCCTTGTTATATATATATATATATATATATATATATATATATATATATATATATATATATATATATATAAAAGGGGTTTAATTAGGTAACATTTTGGCAGTTACATTGAAATTTCTAGGTTGGCAAATACTTTCTGACAGGAGTGTGTGTATATATATATATATATATATATATATATATATATATATATATATATATATATATATGTATATATATGTATATATATGTATATATATGTATATATATGTAGATATATGTATATATATATATATATATATATATATATATATATATATACATATATATATATATATATATATATATATATATATATATATATATATATATATATATATATATACATATATATACATATACATATACATACATATATACACATACATATATACATCGGTTTACAACGTTCTCCGACGTTTTCCGACTTCGAAACTCCATCTTGTTCGGTCGTTCCATAGATCTTCCAGGTTTCCTTCCTCAATTTCCTTGTCTATCCCCTCTTTCCAACTTGTTCTCGGTCCACCTCGCTTTTTCTTGCTTTCTGGTTGCCATTTTAGTATTTAGTTTGGGATTCGGCCGTCGCCCATTATTTAGATGTGCCCAAACCAAATAAGTTGTTTGGTTAGACTGTCGTCTGTACTACTGTGTTTGATTCCCATGATTTCTTTGATACGTTCTTTGGTGAGTCTTTCTCTTCTGGATATTCCTACTGCTCTTCCCCAGAAGTTCATTTCCATTTTTCTCAGCGTGGCTAATGCTCTTTCCTTCAGAGGCCATACTTCACGGGTATATAATGTGATACTTTTCACTAGGGTTTCATATATCTTCTTTTTGTTGGTTTTATTTATAGATTTTCCCGTAGAATGCTATTTAGCAGTTTAATGGCCTTTCTTCCTGCCGTGTTTTCCTCTATTATTGTCCTGTCCACTTTTCCTTCCTCCGAAATTTTTATACATTGTTCTTCGTATTAAGACTCTTATTTATGTAAACCACTACTGAAACACGCGGAACATACTCTGTAATTTATCAACAGCCAAAATAATAGAGTTGTCATAGTGTATGTAACTGTTATCCTCTGCAAACATAGTTAGATAATTCGGGTCATTAATGAATAGAATTGAAAATAATAGGGGCCGAAAATAATAATAGTAACAACAAAAAGTATTCAAAATTTTCAGCTCTTAAAATCTTTCTTCATCCATTTGAATAAAAAGAAGTCGCAGGGTGCTAAATTAGGGCTACAGGATGGATATTCTCTCTTCTCCGTCTTCAAGTGCCCTACCCGTTTTGGGCATTGGCTATTAATATGGTAATCCTGACCCTGTTGACGGCGCTTCGAAACAATTGAACAGACGTAAGTCCGAACCATTGTCTGAAGTCTTTTTCTTCCTGAACCTCGTTTGCTATCTATCATTCTTTGTATTACCAGTTGCAGTTTATGAAGTGCCCACGAGATATTCAAGCTTTTACCCTTTAATTGTGAGTGCAGTTTCTTTGTCACTGCCTATTCGGCGCAGAACTTTTAAATTGGTGATATGTTCGGTCCACGAAATCTTCAGAATCCGGCGGTACACCCACATCTCAAAGGTTTCAGGTTTTTTCATTAGTATTTCCGTCATCGTCCACGATTCTACACCGTATAGCAAAACAGGGATACGTAGCATTTGGCTAAACTAACCATTAGTCGGATCGACAAGTTATAGCATGTAAATAGTCGTCTCATACTATTAAAAGATGCTCGAGCTTTTGCAATTCTTTTCTTTATTTCTACAGATTGGTTCCACTTTACATTAACCATTGTCACTGAGTAGTATATAAAATCCACCGGCTTGATTATTTGGCTATTTATCTGAGGCTGTCTTGCTGCGTGTTGAAATTTGCTTATTATCATACTCTTGATTTTAGATATACTCAAGTAGAGACCATACTCTTCACTAACCCTTTGCAACATTTCAACAACATCTTGAAATTCATCGATGTTATTGGCCAGCAAGATGGTATCTACGTCGTTTAGGGTTGTTAATCATCTCACGAATTATTCTGATGCCTTTGTTAACTCCCTCTAGTATAGGTTCAAGTTAAAGAGGAGGGGAGATAAGAATATAGATTAAAGAGGAGGGGAGATAAGAATATAGGTTAAAGAGGAGGGGAGATCAGACACAACCCAGCCGTACGCCTTTTTTGATCCCAACGTTGTCAGAGTAGATTTTATCTATTCTTATGTTAGCCGATTGTCTCCAATACAAATTTGCTACGATGCAAGTATCTTTGCCATCTGGTGGATATTATAACTCGGTAAATCCACAGGTTTCGGTAATGGCTTAAATTGTACGAGCTTTGTGTTGTTGTGCAATAGCAACATTTTTAGCATTACTTGTAACATCTTTGTTCTTATGTTTAATAATCACAGTTCTTTCGCATTCCCAAAAAGACAGTTTCTTTTTGTGACGTCATTTTCATGGCTGTAAAATTTAATCTTTAGAGCTTGAATTCCTGAAAAGTAATTTTCGAGCGTTGTACACCGAAGGGAGCTAAACTAAAGGATAAATATTTTAAGCTACTTACCCATCTAAAGTGAAAATGTTTAGATAAAATACCTAAAACCTCTTAAAAGGCCGAGCTCACAGGTTGCAGTTAAGTGGATTTACGAAAAGGATTGGTACATAAATTATGTGGTGTTAACTGTATGCCGATAGCGTACAGAAAGAACGTTTTTAAAGCCTTTGTAAGTGTAGGTACTTAGGATTACTCCTTTTTTTTAGAGAGGTCATATCAACTTTAAAGGGTAGATGACTAAAATATGTTAATGACAAACTTACGGAAATATGTGCCACAAGCTGTTTGTAATGTATAGTATTTTTCAAGATCTAAGAAAGTGATTTGAAAAATTGTCAAATGTTTGCCCGTTCAGGCACAAGTGATACTTAAAAGTGTGATGGAGACATCAGCTTTAACAAGCATCCCTGAAGTACAGTTTGGAAAATTGTAAATAATTCGATAGCGCCTAAAAAAACACGAAAAGACAAAAGTGTGTCGAAATGTATTGATTTCTGTCAAGAAGACTTAATCCGCCGGAAAATTTATGGAATGTATGCAGAACAAAAAGTTCCTACGTTATTGTCACTTTCACGGAGGCTGTCCGAGCATAGTTGTGACATAAAATGTTCCCCTACAACTTTATGGCGTATACTACGTCGTTTGGGGTTTTTGTTCAAAAAAATAGACAAAAGGCAAGTTATAATGGAATCACGGCGCTTACAACAACTCAAAATGGAATATCTTGAAAAAATAAAACACAGCTTGATCGGAAAATGAACGATAATCTACCTAGATGAGACTTGGTATGACACCCACGACACATCCAGTGAAGGATGGATTGATGAATCCGAAAAATGCCACACCAAAGCTCCATCAAATAAAGGTAAAAGAATAACTATTTTACATGCGGGGTCAGAAGAAGGCTGGCTACCAGAATGTCTATTTCTAGTAACCAAGAATATTTCAGATTCCAGCTTGGATTGTCATTGTTATACAACCACTGAAGTTTTTGAAGATTGGCTTCAAAACAAATTAATGCCGAATATATCACCGAATAGCTGTATTGTGATGGATAAAGCATCCTATCATAGTCACCAAATGAATAAGATACCAAGTTCCACCAGTAGAAAAAGGGAAATACAAGTCTTTCTGTGCGAACGTGAGATATATTTCCATGAAAGTTATACAGTTAAACAATTGTTAGAAATTTTAAAAAGTTAAAATTTTTTAAAGGAAAATTGTAAAAGAAGCAGGACACGAAATAATTCGGTTTCCACCATATTATTATATCTTGAATGCGATCGAGTTGATATGGCACACAATAAAGCCTAATATACGAGGCTAGTTTGAAAAGTCCGTGCAAAGTGCGAGAAATGGCACCACCGGCGCGTATCGAGGTCATGTTTAGTTAGTAGCATCTCTTGAATGAACGCACACCAAGTTTCAGCCATATTAGTCTATTTCTTTGTGTTTGGCATTCGTGTGAATCAAGAAAGTCGAGTGATTTTCAAAAAATGGACGAAAAAGAATTTCGTGTGGTGATTAAACTTTACTTTATGAAAGGCAAAACGCCTCAGGAGACTAAAGAGAAGCTTCATAAACATTATGGTGACTCTGCACCTTCGATTCGAACAGTTTATTGATCAAATCCATGATATGGTGATGGATGACAGAAGAGTTAAGGTGCGTGAGATTGCTAGTGCTGTGGGCATCTCGACTGAACGGGTACATAATATTTTGCATAAATATTTGGACATGAGAAAGCTATCCGCAAGATGGGTGCCGCGATTGCTCACGCTTGACCAAAAACGGAATCGTGTGAAGTGTTGCAAGGATGGTTTGCAGCTGTTCCAGAGAATTCCAAGAATCCGGAGGACTTTAAGCGTCGTTTCGTCACTGTGGATGAAACATGGATACATTACTATACTCCTGAGACCAAACAACAATCTAAATAATGGGTTACCAAGGGGGAATCTGCACCAAAAAAGGCGAAGACTGTTCCTTCGGCCGGAAAGGTTATGGCGACTGTCTTTTGGGATTCGCAAGGGATAATCCTCATCGACTATCTGGAAAAGGGTAAAACTATTACAGGTGAATATTATTCATCGTTATTGGACCGTTTGAAAACCGAGCTGCAAGAAAAACGCCCGCGATTGGCCCACAAGAAAGTCCTTTTCCATCACGACAACACACCAGCACACACCTCAGCAGTTGTGGTCGCAAAATTAATGGAAATAGGATTCCAACTCGTTTCACATCCCCCCTATTCTCCAGACTTGGCTCCCTCGGACTACTATTTGTTGCCCAATTTGAAGAAATGGCTGGCGGGACAAAGATTTTATTCAAACGAGGAGGTGATTGCAGACACTAATGGATATTTTGCAGACTTGGACAAATCCTATTATTCGGAAGGGATCAACAAACTAGAACATCGTTGGACGAAGTGTATAAGCCTAAAAGGAGACTATGTCGAAAAATAAAAAAGGTTTACCCCAAACACATAAGTAGTTTTTATTTTTGCACGGACTTTTCAAACCAGCCTCGTACATGCTCACAATAATACACCCACTTTAAACAGTAGTGTGATTGAGTTGATAAAGGCAGAAGTCAAAAATGTAACCGTTGAAAAGTGGAGAAACTGTATCAACAGGTCAAAAAAATTGAAAACTGATATAGATGTATCTACATAAATATAAATAGTTTAGAACCTGTAAAAAAACTTATTATTGATTTGCAGCGATAGCGAAATTAAACTAGATATTAATTAATAACTAAAATTGTAACAAACGTACGCGAGGACACTGTACACTGTTTTAATACATTTGTGTAATTACTATATTGTGTATTATTTAGTATATAAAACATTAAAATTCAACTGTCTTATCACTTTTGAATCTTGTTGAATTTTGAATGGATATAGGTAACTAACTTTCTTAGATCGTGAAAAATACTATACCATTTAAAACTAAGAAAAGAGACGAAAGAAAAAATATACAGTCTGTCAAGTAATAGCGCGGCCGCTCGTATTCTTGAAAAAATATGTTTCGAGGACATTTTTGCCATCAGTGTATTCTTTGGTGTGCTAACAACGGCACAATTGCCTTAGTAAGTTGGCCAATCGCCTCGTGCATCAATAATCGCCTGGCATCTTCGAGATATGCCCTGCAAATTTTTCGAATCTCACGAGACAACTGAGTCCAAGTCCTCAGAGTCTTTCCTCTGAGCTTTCTCTTTATAAGGGACCAAACGTTTTCAATAGGGTTGGCGTCCAACGATTGCGAAGGCCACTTTAGTATCTTATCGTGAACCCAAGCCAGCAGCTTCGCGACTTGATTTTCGCCCAACAAAGGACTCTTCAACGTGCTTCTGAATTTGACATCATGAGCACGAAGATGTTGTCGAATGTGACGCATCCAAACCCGACTTCCTTAATTTTTCCACTCCTTGACGCAGCGCTAATTTTGGGTCCAGCGAAAACAAAGACGCGATTCGTTTTTGGACTTGGAGGAGTCGACATTATTTGTCTCATTAACATGATTTATCCACTTCTTCACAAACGACACCGACTTTTTAATCTATTTAGCGGCTGCGAAATGGGTCATTTTAAGCCCCTTTGTATGGGAACAAAGCCTGCCTCAACCAGACGTGCAGTGACTTATTTTGGATTTTACGTGATTTCGACAAAAGTTCGGAATCAACTGATACTTTTACTAAAATGCGTCGTAGATAGAGCTTCCCTGTACCGATTTTTTGTTCAATTGCTAGAATCGCATCTACGAAAAAAGAATTATCGATGATACATCCTTACTTGACAGACTGTATATTTATTTTAAACTAACAACTTGCATTTTTATAAGTGGCGCCCCGGAAATGAATGGACGTTTTTAACTTTAAAACCATCAGCAATAAACCCTCTACTAAAATATTCATAGTCTTTTTCCTTTTATGCTTCACTTCCTTTTCAATCTTTATGCCCTTTGTCGTGCGGGACGATACAAACAAACCGTTCGCCTTTCCCTCCCGGTTGCTTTACGAACAGCGCAGACATTCAAGGTTCGTATATATTTTAAATATTAAGAGACCTTGTCCATCGAGCAATTGATCATTTTTGTATGTGTTGATGTTTTTCGCGACCTTTTTGAGACCTGAAACTTCAGGATTGGATGGTATGTTAGTACTGACTAACGTTTTAAACATTTGGAAAAATTTAATTGTTTTTATCAACAACTCTCAGCGAAAATATCCACATCGTATTGTCAGTTTTTTTTCCTATAATTTCAAGCATGTACGAGGGTGGTTTTTAAGTTATCTACTAGGGTAAATCAAATATAAACCGGAATTTAAAAAAAAGCGATTTTTACAATAACGAAAAAAAAATCAAAAAAAGCCTTATTTTTCTACATACATAGTCTACCCCAGGGGTGCTCAAACTTGAACTGCTGGCGATCTACCTGAATATTGTTAGACTACGATCGATCGACTCTGAGAGGCTGCATGTAAGTGTGATGCAGGATTGTCGTCTAGGTAGGGTGTGTCGTGGCATAGATATTAGTTTTCCGCACAATATGCATTTTTTTAGTCAAGGTAAGTGTAGGTCTGCTCTAAAATGTCAATGAAAAAACTCATAATTATTCAAAATTGCGAGTTTATTGGTTCTTACAAAACAAACGAGTTCTAGTGTGTAAACTTAACTAAAGAGTGACTTTGGATGTTGAAGCGTGGCACTGCATGTCCTCGGCATACTTTTCATAAGATGGTACGTAATTACCGAGTGCTAATATCAAGCATGATGACATATGTTCGTCAGTTAGTCGATTGCGATATTTTGACTTAATTATCTTCATTTCAGAAAATACAGACTCGCACAAGTAAGTTGACCCAAACATTGCCGTCAGTTGAAGGGCGATTTGCCTTAGATTCGGATATTTATCTTCAGATATAAAACACCAGAATTTTGTATCAGATGCTGTGGCTTTGAGATGTATATCTGATATAATCTTCACTAACTCATTTTCAACAGAACATGAGTCCATGTTAAACTGACTTGCTATTTCAGTAGCTAATTCCTCAATGTTTTTACACGAAAAAGGATAACTCATAAATGATGCGATATTTGCCAATTTACTGAAATCATAAAAACGTATTTTGAATTGGCCCAAAATATTTGATAATTCTGCCTCATAAATATCATAATTCAACTGAGGAATCCTTGCTTTCAAAGACGGAAAATTTTTCAGATCCTTTCTTTTCAGTTGATCTATCATAAGTTGCAATTTACTTTTGAATGCGTTTATTGCGCTAATCATCTCAATAATAGTTTTTCCTTTACCTTGAAGCTCCAAATTAATAGTGTTTAAATGCATTGTTTTTTTTTTTTTTTATTTTTTTTTTGATGTCTGTCAAAAATGCCAAATCAGTCAGCCATTTTCCGTTTTTCAGCATCTGAGTGTCATCACCTCTTTCGTCCAGAAAAGCTGTTATTTCGGGCAATAATTCTTGAAACCGTTCTAGGAATTTTCCGCGACTCAACCACCTGACGTCCGTGTGAAGAACTAAATCAGTGTGTTCAGCTGACTCACTATCTTCCAACTGCAATTTAAAGAGCCGTCGTTGCAAGCTACGTGCACGAATAGAATTCACAATTTTTATTGCAATGCCCATAATCTCCTCCATGTTTAGAACTTTTGAACACAAAGCTTGTTGATGTATAATGCAATAGAAGGAGAAAAATGAAGGGAAATCATCATTAGCTCGACACAATACCACAAAACCGTTTTTGGTTCCAGTCATTGCTGGTGCTCCATCGGTTGTAATGCACACTAGTTTATATATTGGTAGCTTGTAGTTTGTTACAAAATTGAAGAAAACGTCATATATATCTTCGCCACGGGTCTTTCCTTTCAGAGGAATCATTCTCAAAAACTTTTCTTTAGCCGACATGTTATTGAATACCATTCGAATAAAAATACACAGCTGGGCAGTGTCTGTCATATCGGTGGATTCGTCGAACATGTTTTAGTTTATCTGCCATGTCCTGACTCATGACTTCAACACGCCTTGTGACAGTCGGACGAGATAACTGAAGTTCTCTAATAGCAGACATAATCTCTGTTTTATTTTTAAAATCTCCAAATCAAGTCTCACCCGCTTCAATAAATGCTTCCTTCACAACCAATCCATCATCATATGGTTTATTGTGTTTCGCCAATATATGAGATATTTTAAATGACGCGATCGTTGCAGCTTTTGATTGTTTGGCTGGTCTTGTGAACAGGGTTTGTTCTTTTTTCAAACAAGTTATCAAATCACGTACTTTTCGTTTTCTTAATTCCCTCTGTGGCGGAAAATCCTTTTCATAGTTTTTATGAACCGTTTTATGATGCCTCTCTAAGTTCCCACGCTTAGGTATTGCAACTGACGCACGGCAAATGAGACAAATGCACTTATCCTTTACCATACAAAAGAAAAATTCTTCCTTCCAATCGTTATTAAAATGATAAGTTTTACTTTTCTTCGCCACACTCATTTTGGACTATTTATTAATAAACTTTGTATCGATGTATCGCTTTCAAGTTACAACTCAGACTGACTCCATTCCTGCAGGCGCAATATTTATATCAGCGCGAACGAAGTCTCGAATGTTCCCGTCAAACACGCCTCCCGAAGTTTCTAGAAAAATCGGCGGGAATCAAAAACGCGGCTTTTCTTTGACAAGTACCGCGCGTTCGTTTGATAAAGCCGCCTTTTGCCGCTAGCAGGGGGTTATTACGATAAAAGAAAGCGATGAGGGGGTTATTCTGGCCTAATTGTGGATCGAATAAATTTTAGTAGTTTATTCATTACATTTTGTTTTAGTTACCTAAAACAAAATCTGTGAATAGTTCTATATCGGAATTTTTTTCTCGAGATCGACTCAAAAAGCATTCGCGATCGACTTGTCGATCGCGATCGACCGTTTGAGCACCCCTGATCTACCCTATTCAAAACACATTTTTCCCACTGAAAAGGAAGCCTTTTCATACCGTCATCGTAACATGAAGAAGGTTGCGTCAGAAGTCAATTGCGGACGAACGATTCTACACTTCGTCATTTTTGAAATGCTTGCCTTCCAACGCTTGTCTCCAAATAAAAGTCGCAAGGCAACAAATCCAGACTTCTGTCAGTAAGCGAGGAACTTACCTTGCCGACACTTTCCGCAAACCTAAGTCATCCATGATAATTTTTTGTGTACTACCGAATGTTATTCCAACCTCCGCAGCGATTTCAAAAAGTGTCAGACGTCTATCACCATCAATAAGCTGGCGAACCACCACCTAATTGTGGTCCAAGATCGACGAGAATTTCTGGTCCCAATCATAGATTTGAGTTTTCGAAAGTGTCTTTTACGAGGAGGTGGAGAGTTCTTAGGGGCCCATTACATCGGCTCCTTCTTAGTAGGAGCCTTGCAATTGAACACCCAAGTCTTGCTACATGTGAAAATTGGCAAAAGATTACTCTCATTGTTCTCTAAAATGGCAAAATGTTCTTGAGAAATATGTTTTCTCGCTAGTTACTAATCTGCTGTAAGATGTTTGGGAATATATCGTATACAATTTTTTTTCATCTTTAAATTATCGTGCACAATCTTTAAAACTAGAGGTTTGGATCCTCCAGCTTCTTTACCAAGCACGGGGATCTTATTTGTCGATCTGACCACAACAAATCATCAACAAGCCTCATGGTTTCCTGATTTCTTGTTTGAACTGATCTTTCCGATCTAAGATCATTCCGAATTGAGTCTCGATTCCATCGAAACTGTTTTGATCAAAATTTTACTTGCAAATAAGGTTAGCCGTCATTGCCGTACACTTGGGGTATTGTTTCATGAATAACTTTTGACTCATTTTCTTCTTAGTGAAAAATTTTCTCAAAGCGCTATGCTTGAAATTATTTTGATACATTTTGTGGAACAAAAAAAATCGTAGAAACTGCAAGACACAACCAACTCGTACAAAATTTGTTTAACGTACTCAGAAAAGCTACAAAAATTTGACAACCAAGTCAAGTTTTTTATATGATATTTTCTTTATGGCTAGCAACACAATCCGAAAAACGTCCCCTTGTAAATTAAATTATACCCTTTGTTAAACTACAATTACGTCATGACGTTTCCCGTTTCTTTTTCAATTTTAAGCGAGTTCGATGTACTTTTAACATCCGGAAGCAGCCAATTATATGAACCAATGTCTGATGTGTATTTCAAAATGCCGATACTCTTTTCTTTTTTAAAATATGCGTTGGAGCTCTTAAGAAAACCTATGACTCACGCACCCCTAAAATGCTGTCTGCTGAATTCCTGTATTACGTGTCGATCCCCATCGGGACACAACTCAAGAAGCTCAGGTTTCCCCTCTTTTAACCCCTTTTTCTATAAATTTATTAAGATTATTTGGATAAAAAGACTAAAACGGAAATATATGTGTCTGAAAAAATATGTTTATATGTTATTATTTATTGTAAGAAATGATCTGCTGTCAATTTGAATAAATAGAACTGACAGCAAAGATGATTGGATGACAGTCAAATCAATACAAAACGGCAAAGTATTCCTGCTCAACTACTAAAGACTGGTCTCTCTCTCGCATCGTTGCTCGGCTCCGAGTGACCTCTATTGCGTTGTTACACAGAATTTATAACAGCCCACAGGTTTCTGTGTCTTCGACACTTCTCATCATCTCCGTTAACTCCAAGTGCATTGTAGACATGATCTGATCGATGTGTCTGTTGGAAGATCTACCTCTTTTTCTTCTACCGTCGACTTTCCCCTGGATCAGCAACTTTTCCATGCCATCCCTCCTTATTATGCGACCAAAAAATGATGTTATTTTTCTCTGAATCGACGATAAAAGCCGGTCACTATTTTGGATGTTAAGATCGCTCAGAACAGACGCATTTGTCCTATGAGCTGTTCAGGAAATTCTGAGTATCCGCTTGTAGCACGTAGTTTCGAAAGCCTCCGTATGTGGCTATAGAGAATATTAGTGAATTGACAATGCTTTTTTTAGTAGTTTTATTTATTCTGTAATTTTCCCATACTTCGTTTAATTTCTTTTTCGCAGCAGAGTAGTACGTCTGATCGAACGAATATATGGAGAACCATTACCACATTCTTATAACCTTTTTAACACCCATATCTGAATAATCGGTCAAGTGCAAGTTGAACTTGCGCAATTAGTGTTCCGTACGTTGATTGCTTCTGAAATAAAAAATTTTGTTACGGAGGTATAAAATGATCGGTGACTTCACAAAACACACCCCAAATGAGTTTTCAACAAAGTTTGTTTCCGATCTTTAGTGAAAACTGAGGACCTTGAATTTTCGTTTAATCTACACCCCGTGGAGAATATTCCAGAATTTTTTCAAAAGTTTTGGATCAGTAGTTTTCGAGATAGAGGGGGGCAGCGATTTTTCGCGATTTTTTCAAAATAATACGAAGAAAAGTAGACATTATATATATTTTTGAACTCGTGTTTTTACAAGCTTCCATTTCACACCCCACTCGATGACCTAGTAAAAAAAAATTTGTCTTCACTTCCGATTTCACCCCCCAAAACTAACCCCTTAAGTCAAAATTTAACTTTCAAAACTACACGGCTCTGATGAGGCCATCAATTTCTATATTAGTACCAAATTTCAACTTTCTACGTCAAATAGTTTCGGAGAAAATCGGGTGTGACAGACGGACAGATAGACCCAAGTGATTTTATAAGTGTTTCATACGGAACACTAAAAAGGAAACAAATCTGAATGTTAAAACTATGCAGATGCGTATCGGTAACTACTATCCAAAGCAGAAATTGTAATAAGATTTTTGGAAATATCATTGAAAATAAATATGGCTTTCATGAAATTGAGCAAAAATCGGGTATTAAAGATGGGGGTGGTCATGGTCATGGATAATATGATCAGCATGGTTCAACTCAACGAAGAAAAAACAACAGAGAAGTTTATTTATTATTTGTAGATCTAACAGAAGGTAACGATACAATTCCAAGTAAAAAACCGGTAAAGTGCAAGCGCATTTAGTGTTCCGTACCGTGATTGTTGGTTTAAAATAAAATAAAATCCTTACCTATGCTAAGTTAAATAGGTCCCTGACATGTATATATCTTAAGATCACATAGGTATTTGGACGTTTTAATGTATAATAGTTATGGCATCTTAGCTAACTAATAGCAAATTAATCAATCTAGCTATTTTAAAATCTAGTAATAAAAGTGTACAATAAATATTTACTACCTAAATGTTTGTTTAATTATAAACAAATAAAATCAAATTCTTTTATCTCAGTACAGGAGGGTCCTACGAGCGTACTGAACACTATATTAACAAAACCTCCACCATTTGTCAAGGAACCTTATTTTTAACGACTTTTTTAGTGTTCCGTACCGAACACTTATAAGATCACTTCGTCAGGCCCGATTTTCTCCGAAACTATTTGAGATAGAAAGTTGAAATTGGGCACTAATGTAGAAATCGATGGCCTCATCAGAGCCGTGTAGTTTCGAAAGTTAAATTTTGACTTAAGGGGGTTAGTTTAGGCCGTTTTTATCAGGTCATCAAGTGGGGGTGTCAAATAAAAAACACAAGTATTTATATATATATATATATATATATATATATATATATATATATATATATATATATACATATATATATATATTTAAACTTGTGTTTTTGACATAGAAAGATGAAATTCGGCATTAATATAGGAATTGATGGCCTCATCAGAGCCATGTGGTTTTGAAAATTAAATTTTGACTTAAGGGGTTAGTTTTGGGAGGTGAAATCGGAAAGGAAAAAAAAATACCAGTTCATCGAGTGGGGTGGCAAATGAAAGCTTGTGAAAACACGAGTTCAAAAGTATATAACGTAACATTTGCGCACACTTTTCTTTGTATTATTTTTTAAAAATTGCGAAAAATCTCTGCCCCCTCCTTATCTCAAAAAGTACTGATCAAAACATTTTGAAAAAACTCTGGATTATTCTTTACAGGGTGTAGATTGAACGAAAATTAAAAATTATCACGAGTGCATTACCTTTAATAATTTATCTGGTATATAAAAAAAAATTCATGGTCATCAGTTTTCAGTAAAGATCGGAAAAAAACTTTGTTGAGAACTTATTTGGGGTGTGTTTTGTGAAGTCATTGATCATTTTATGCGTCCGTAACAAAAAATTTTATTTTAAAGGAAATCAACATACGAAACCTTAGTTGCGCAAGTCCTACTTGTACTTGGCCGGTTTTTAAATATATTTTTTTATTTAACTTGTAAAACAATGGGAATTTTTCATCAACGTAAACAGCAACAATGATTCTTAAACCCGTTACTTAAGACAATGAGTTTCGTAGCATAAATTAATACTAACTTCAGAAAAAAAAACCTGTATTAGCAAATTCAATTTCTGCTCGAATTACTCCTTTGTACGTTTTAAAATACAGGAAATTCTAACGTATTTCCGGTTAACTTATTTTCATACGGAGTCACATCCTGTCTTAAGGCGAAAAACAATCTTACCTCTGGTTGTTTTGCATTTAAATTCAACGAGTTATTCATTGGATTGAATGAAACGTTCGACTATGCTATTGCAGAAGGAATCTGATATCTTCTACATTAATAGGTCATTTTTAGTGTTCCGTACGGAACACTTATAAGATCACTTCGGTGTCTGTCTGTCAGTCTGTCTTACCCGATTTTCTCTGAAACTATTTGACATACAAAGTTAAAATTGGACACTAATATAGGAATTGATGGCCTCATCAGAGCCGTGTAGTTTTGAAAGTTAAATTTAGACTTAACGGGTTAATTTTGGGGGTGAAATCGGAGGTGAAAAAAAATTTTTTTTACAGGTCATAAAGTGAAGTGTCAAATGAAAGCTTGTAAAAACACAAATATAAAGTAAATCCTTTTTGCTTTTTCAGTGGGGCAATAAACGACCCTATTACGGTTTGGTGCATAGTTGCCAGGTATTACGATAAACGTATACTGGATTTATTTTTACCTATATATTTACTACCTAACAACCCAGTTTGGAGCCCTTTAAGTATTTGATAATATAGGCCTAATAACCACAGGTTCCCATTAAGAAAGATACTTTTTATTATTTTTAGTTTTACCTACAACTTACAACGTAACGGTTCTATTTTAATTATGTGGCACCAGTGGGAAAATTGCAGTAGTTGCTATCGCAAGAGAAAACATTTATCACTTGACGCTAAACAGTGAAAAATGTTTACGACAGTTTGGTAAAAAGAAATTTGAATAAACAAAGTGTAGGAAAATCATCACTCAGGAACAGGAAATAACGGAAATATTTTCAAATGTAGACGATTGTGAAAAAGACGTCATTAGGAGAAAAATATATTCTATGTATGAAGAGCAGTTGGTGCTGACACTAGACAAAATAAAATTAAGACTGGTGCAGGACGGGACCAATATACATTGTGGCTGATCAACCCTTCACAGAATTCTCTTAAGAATGGGATCCACGTTCCGAAAAATCAACAAAAGGCAAGTAATGATGGAGTCACAAAGATTACGAATCTTGCACATACTTATTTACAAGAAATTAAAAAGTATCAATCAGAGAATTGGCCAATAATTTACCTTGACGAAACGTAGTTCGATACCCATGACACTGTGCAAAAAGGGTGAGTTGACAGCAGTACAAAATGTCAGACTAACGCACCTTCAGATAAAGGTAAACGAATAACCATTTTGCATGATGGATCTGAAAAGGGCTGGATTTCAAATTGTGTACTATTATCTGCAAAAAACATAAAAGATTCTAGTTTGGACTATCACGAAGACACGACTGCAGAACTTTTTGAAAATTAGTTTCAAAATTTCCTTTTGCCAAATATTCCCGGACAGAATGTTATAGTTATGGACAATGCAAGTTATCATAGTCGCCTACTAAATAAGGTTCCTAATGCAGCCAACACCAAATCGGACATACAGGAATATATGTTAGAAAATGACATTTTTTTTGACTTTAGTTATAAAAAAGTGATCTTTTGGAAGCTTTGAAAGGCTATAAATTGAAAAAGAAATATGTTTTTGATAGTATGGTTGAGAAAATGGGACACACTGTTTTGCGCCTTCCTCTGTATTATTGTGTGTTTGATCCAGTTGAACATATTTGGCATCAAGTTAAATCAAAAATAAGGGCACAAAATGTTTCTCCTACTTTAAGCGTGTTAGTGGTTGAATTAGTAAAAAAAGTTATAAATGATATACCTTGTGAATGCTGGAAGAATTCCATTCAGCACGTTGTTAGAGTTGAAGATTAAAATATTTATGTAAATAATATAAAACCACTGATAATTACCTCAGCTGATGATAGTGATAGTGAAACCGAATTAGGCTTAAGTTAAAATATATTTTTATTTATACCATATGTCCCCTCTTGTAAACCCCATTCATTCAAACTGTATATTTGTACTTCTTATTCATTTGTTTTTACATGCATCTATAAATAAACATCTCCAAAAACACTTATAATTTTATTTATTTGTATTAATGAATAAAATTCTTAAGTCCATCTCTGCAGCCTATCATTAACCAAAGGTCAGAATTTTTATATTGCGCACTTAAAACTGCAAAAAATCGGGATCTTATATTTTGGGACAGGCTATACATATAATGTAAACTTGCGAACACTTTTCTTTGTATTATTTTTAAAAAATTGCAAGAAATCGCTGTCCCTCCCCCTATCTCGAAAAGTACTGATCAAAAAATTTTGAGAAAATTCTGGAATATTCCCCACAGAGTGTAGATTGAACGAAAATTATCACGAGTGCATTACCTTTAATAATTTATTTGGTATATAAAAAAAAAACATTCAAAGTCATCAGTTTTCAGTAAATATCGGAAAAAAACTGAAAACTCATTTGAGGTGTGTTTTGAGGATCAATTATTTTAAAAGCAATCAGCGTACGGAACACTAATTGCGCAAGTTGGACTTGCACTTGGCCGGTTATTTCTAATTGGGTAAATATTTACTCCTGTTCACTGTGACACCCTCAACCTAAAACTAGACTTTGAAAAGTAAGAAATAATGGAGTTTGGCTCTCATGTATGATATCGTGTTCGAAACGTCAGTCGCTGTTTTACGATGCTTTCAACTTCCATGTTTTTTCTGTCATTTCATTGGTCGTCTCTTAATTCCCATAAGGACGTTGCTGTGGAGAGTCCCACTTTTCAGGTGTTTTAGGTGTCCTGTGCTTTGGCTGAACCCAATAATTCTTTTAGCCAATCTTATTTACGCCATTTTATGTACAACACTGTACTTTGTTTCAACATCCATCATCAGAGGACCACCTACTCTCATTCGTTGTCACATACCTGCATTTAGAATCTTGTCCTTTCTGAAGATACCCAATGATTGTGTAAACACATTCATTTCCGTTTACTTACAATCTGTCAAGTAAGAACGTGTCCGCGATAATTCATTTTTGGTAGATGTGATTTTAGCCATTCAACAAAAAATCGGTATAGAGAACCTTACGATTAGTAAAAATATGAGTCGATTCCGAACTTTCGTCGAAATCACGTAAAATCCTGCCTAAAATTTCGCGGCCGCTAAATATATTAAAAAGTCGGTATCGTTTGTGAAGAAGTGGGTGAATCATGTTAACGAGACGAAAAATGTCGCCGACTTATCAAAACGTGGCTCCGTAAGAAAAGTCGCTCCGAAAGTCGAAAAACGAATCATGTCTTTGTTTTCACAGGACCCAAAATTGACGCTGCGTCAAGGAGCGGCAAAATTAAGAAATTATGGTTTGAATGTGTCCCATGAGACCATTCGACAACATCTTCGTGCTCATGATGTCAAATTCCGAAGCACGTTGAAGGAACCTTTGCTGGGCGAAAATCCCGTTGCGAAGTGGATCACTTGGGACCACGATAAGATACTAGAGTGGCCCTCACAATCGCCGGACGCCAGCCCTATTGATAACGTTTAGTCCCTTGTAAAGAGAAAGCTCAGAGGAAAGATTCTGAGAACTTTGACTCAGTTGTCTCGCGAGATTCGAAAAATGTGCAGAGTATGCAGAAAATTTCGTTGACAGTATGTCTTGAAAATGCCAGGCGATTATTGATGTAGAAGGCGACTGGACAAATTACTAAGGTAATTACGCCGTTGTTAGCACACCAAATAATACATTAATGGCAAACAATTTTCTCGAAACACATTTTTTCAAGAATACGAGCAGACACGTTCTTACTTGATAAACTGCAAGATTTTCTTTGGTTGTTTCCCACTCTCCGCCTTACCTTTGTAGCATAAATTAAGCTTCTTTTATTTAAGCAGTTCATAGATATTTTTATTTCCAATTCCATGGCTTCAGAGTATTTTATTCAGACAGCTAATTGTTGCGTACGTTGCGTGTGTTATTCTTTCGTTAATCTTCCTATTAGCTATTTCGGTTGTATCGAAGTCTACTTCTAAGTATGTTATTTCTTTTCTACTCTAATGTCCCACCACAATCTTTGACATAAATTTATTTTTTTAACCTTAGGATTGCGGCTGCGGCTTTTTGTAAATGTCTTGCATTAATTTTTTGTTTATTGTATCTAATAGTAGTCTTCTAATTTGTACTGATACACCCTTAGTAAACTGTCGCGGATTAGGTTATTTAAAAGTTTATCTAATATTGTTTCTGTGTGGCTCCTATTCCAACAGTTATTCTTTGACTTAAATAACCCCTTCTGATTGCATCGTGAATGTTTTCTTTTAACACGCTTGTTTGTTCCCTTTCATTCGTAGTAACATCCAGCCGTGTGTAATTCCAGATACTTTATCTTGAACCATCTGATTAATACAGTGAGGTACGCAAGCTAGCATGCAGACAACATGCCTCGAAGTTGCCAGGCGATTATTGATGCAGGAGGCGTTTGGCAACTTACTGAGGTAATTGCGTCGTTGTTAGCACACCAAAGAATACATTGACTGATTGATTATTACAAAAAATGTTCTCGAAACACATTTTTTTAAGAATACGATTGGCCACGTCCTTATTGACAGACTGTACCCTGTTAATTGCAACCGCGGGTTGAAGAAATTTATTACAATTTGAAGTACTTAGTTCCAGACAACTACAAGCAAAAAAGTTATTGAAGCAGGTCAAAAACTCCCCAATCTAATATGTATATGTTTGAAAACAATATGCTTCGCACTCCCTTACACCAATATTCTGTTCATGTTAGTGACTCAGCAGCAACCCCCTATAAGCCGCATAAAATTACGATAATCATCAAAATCATAACAAGTTGTTCACGAACTTCATAAATTTGGCCTTTTATTTTATTACGTCCCGACAACAATGAAAATAGTTTACAGAAAATGGGGGTAATTCTTCGTTTTAGTGTTTAGTCATACAAAATAGCTGTGTATAGTATGTTTTTATTACAGGGCCTATAACAAAGGGGTAGTTGAAACTTCGAAAATAGGGTTATAGAGTTATAATTTACAAACAGGCAAAAGTTTTAACAAGCTTATAGACGCTCAAATTAGTTTGACAATTTTTTTTTAGTATGTCAGATATACGAGGCACGTAACCATGAATATGACTTCATACAAAAAAATTTGTTTATTTGTCACTGTTCTAAATTCTTTGGCGAAATTTGTAGGAGTTTGTTACGTTTTGCATGTTTTTACGAGTCTTTGCTTTCCAAAAAGTAGAGAAAATAATTTCGGCCATTGTACAAATTCTTGTTCTTTGACAGATCAGGCGACTTCCCGCACACATCTTCCCGTAAAAGCCTTAAAACTGCCGCGTAGGACTCCTTATTGGCCGTCTGACCTTATGGCACGAATTTTTGATGAATAACTCCACGACAGTCACTCTCTCTCTATATCACAGAGCGGTGACTGCACTTTATAGCAATTGATGGCCTCATCAGAGCCATGTAGTTTTGAAAGTTAAATTTTGACTTAAGGGGTTAGTTTTGGGAGGTGAAATCGGAAGTGGAAAAAAAATTTTTTTACTAGGTAATCGAGTATGGTGTCAAATGAAAGCTTGTGAAAACACGAGTAAAAATTACATGTAATGTAATACTTGCGCGCACTTTTCTTTGTATTATTTTGAAAAAATCGCGAAAAATCGCTTATCTCGAAAAGTAGTTATCAAAAAATTTTGAAAAAATTCTGGAATATTCTCCACGGGGTGTAGATTGAACGAAAATTATCACGAGTGCATTACCTGTAATAATTTATCTGGTATATAAAAAAAACAGAAATTTCAAGTTCCTCAATTTTCAGTAAAGATTGGAAATAAATTTTTTTGAAAACTCATTTGGGGTGTGTTTTGTGAAGTCACTGATCATTTTATACTTCCGTTACAACATTTTTTATTTTAAAAGCAGTCAACGTACGGAACACTAATTTCGCAAGTTCAACTTGCACTTGACCGGTTTTTTTTAGTATGTCAGATATACGCGGTATGCAACCATGAATATAACTTCATACAAAAAAATTCGTTTATTTGTCACTGTTTTAAATTCTTTGGCGAAATTTGTAAGAGTTTATTGCGTTTTGCACTTTTTACAAGTCTTTGCTTTCCAAAAATGATGAAAATAATTTCGGCCATTGTACAAATTCTTGTTCTTTGACAGATCAGGCCACTTCCCGCACACATCTTCTCGTAAAAGCCTTAAAGCTGCCGCGTAGAACTCCTTATTGACCGTCTAACCTTATAGCACGAATTTTTGATGAATAACTCCATGACAGTCAAAGAAAACTTTTTCTTCACTGTCTCACTATATCACAGGGCGGTGACTGCACGTGTTTACTTCGCCGGCTCTAACTTGCTAACTGATGGGACTCACAATGCCGCAAACTGCGACTTGTTTCCAAACAATGCCTCTAGGTGCAATATGGCGCGCTAACTCAAACTGTACAACGTTCGCGCGCAGTTTAAAAAGTTCGGTCTTTTTTTGAACAAACCTTGTATATGGAAGTTCCTTTGAGCTCTAATACGGTAACTTTCCTATCCATTAATAAAATTTCAATATTAACATTTATTTAAGGGTGAAAAAGGACTTCTACCTTTCTTGTGACGCTTTCCTAAAATTCATTAACTGTACAAGACTTTTTTGTATTTTTTAAATTTTTGACGTAGTATAATCTAGATGTATCAGCAACTTCTGGACACCCTGTATAGCAATTGTTTAGTCCTTATATATTATCTTTCAAAATATGTATTTTGTTTTTAAAGTAACAGTTTTTCCTAGTATAAACGCTCAAATTAGTTTGACAATTTTTTTTTAGTATGTCAAATATAGGAGGGACGCAACCATGAATATGACTTTATACAAAAAAATTTGTTTATTTGTCACTGTTCTAAATTCTTTGGCGAAATTTGTAGGAGTTGCGTTTTGCACTTTTTACGAGTCTTTGCTTTTCAAAAAGGAGTGAAAATAATTTCGGCCATTGTAAAGGGACAAAATTTCTCACTGAAGAGGGCAATGGACGCTTAAGAATCATTTTTTGAAAAACAGGTAAAAGAATTAGTTTTCAGTGGAATAAAACCGCTCAAGAAACTATGGACTATGTGTACTAAGTAGCCGGTAGTTCTTTTTCTTCGTCTCAGCCGCTTTCAGTACAAATTCAGACGTAAGCCTACCTCATAGATTTTCAACGTTCTCGGTTTTGTGCCTCCACGACAGTCCCGCAGTCATCTTAACGTCATTAGACCATCTGTTAGGTGGTGTGTCTCTGCCTCTCTTGAAGGACCACGGTCCCCTTCTTCTTCTTGTTGTGCCTTATCTTCTAAGGACGTTGGCGACCACTTTTGCCGCTCTAAACATTTCAGTAGATGTCATGTTTGTTCACTGTCGTAAGTTTTTGAACTAGGAGTTACGACGCCTTCCTGGTCCTCGCCTACCGATTTGCCTTCATTTATAAGTTTGCAGGAGCTCCTACTTTTGACTTCTCATAATATGGCCAAAGTAAGTGCTTTTTCTTTCTTTAACATCTGGAATCAACTCTCGTTCTTTTCCCATCAGATCAATGATTTCCACGTTTGTGGTATGCGCTGTCCAAGGAACACGCAGCATTTGGCGATAGCACCGCATCTTGAATGACTCCATTCTTTGTTGTGTTGTCCCTGTGATTGTTACAGCTTCTATATCGTATAACATGACTGAGATGACGTAGCATCTTCGCACTCTTGGTCTTGTTTTTAAGTTTAGTTAGCAGTTACAGAGAATGCTGGTCATTTTATTACAGGAGCTTCGTGCTTTTTCAATTCTTAAGCGTAACGTAATTACGCTTCCTAAGTACGTTATTTTTGTTACCTTTTCAAGTGTTTGTTGATGTACTTTAATATTTATGTTTGTATTAGGATTCTTGCTGATCACCATTGTTTTTGTTTTGTTCGTATTCAGTTTCACTCTATATTCCTCACATACAATTCCATTCATGAGTCTTTGTAGGCCTTCTTCACTGTCCGCTAGAATGACAGTATCATCAGCGTAGCGGAGGTTACACAGACACACACACACACCATTCCATCTCTTTTATCAGAAAGTGCTTTATTGAAGATTTTCTCGGAATAGACATTGAATAACAGGGGTGACAAAATACAGCCCTGACGTACGCCTTTTTTTATTTTTATTTCTTTGAACATGCGATTCTCAACTTTACTTTGGCATTCTGGTTCCAGTATGTTATTTGTAAGTCTTTGTCATCAATGTTACACGATTGTAGTATTTCCGTCGTTTTCTCATGATTTAGCATATCAAAGGCTTTTTAGAAATCTATGAAGCATAAATAACCATCAGAGTTGACATCCCTACATTTTTCAATCAGAACGCGGATGGAGAATAGTGCGTTCCACGTTCCTAGTCCGTTCCTAAAGCCGAACTGTGTTTGTCCAGTACGTTCATCAAGTTTTTTGTGTACTCTTTGGTGGATTATTTTAAGGAAGGGTTTCAAGATGTGGTTCATTACACTTATATTCCGGTATTCCTCGCACTTTCTATGGTTATTCTTTTTTGGCAATGGTATAAAAATTGATGTCAACCAATCATGAGGTACATCACCTGTGTCCCCACTGCAACAAATCCGTCGTCCACCTGCCACCGCCCGCCTTCGCTATATGTCCTGCCCAGATCCACTTAAGACTTGCTGTCTTCTCCAGGACGTTTGTTCTCTTCTCTATTAGTGTGCTGCCGAGCATTGCTCTCGCAATGGCTCTTTGGGTGACTGTTAGCCGCATTTTAGTGAAACTCCAGTTTTCTGCACCGTATGTTAAAACCGGCAAAACACACTCATTGAACACCTTCGCCTTTAGGGATTGGGCAATGTTTGCTATTTCAGTATGAAACTCCAAATGCCGACCATCCCAGTTTAGTTCTTCGCTTTATCTCAGCCTGTTGTCCATCTCTGTCAAGGCGGAATGCTTGACCCAAAATATATATATTCTGCGACATTGTAGATGTTTTCATTGTCTATTTGAATATCTTGTTGTTTTGCCGGCATCATAGTTTTAGTCTTTTCAGATCAATTTTCTTTCTCTCTTTCTTTCTCTCTCAAGTCATTCAGTGTATAATTCAAGTTATTTCTATTATCGGAAATTAGAACGACATCCCGGTAGTTATGCAGAAAAATATATTTTTTTAAAACTCTTCGAATTTTCCTTCGTAGCTATATAGATAACTTGAAAAAACTCCCTCTTACTATTGAAATTACCCCACCCGTTTAACATCCTTCCCTTGAAGTGTTATATTCTCAGTATGTGCACCAAATTTAAAATCGATATCTTATTTCGTTCGAGAGTTATCGTTCCAACAGTCTGCATGAAGTGAGAAACTATATTTGTGTGATCTGGGAACCCTAAAACATGAATACAAATATTTTTCTTCTTAGCAATGAAAATAAAAACACAGTCTACCACAAAATTCGTCTTTCTCTCCCTTAACTTTTATCTTAATACATTAAAACCTCTAACTCGAAACATTCCTTTATTTTTACTAGACTAGCCTAACTTTTTCATGCTTCACAAAAGAATCAACGCAGTTAAAAAAGGAGGTAAACGGCTTTAACAACCGTCTAAAAAGAAACTACAAAAATCAAGTACAGTGACTTTCAACACGCCGTCGCATACGAACCATTGTTCTTCTTTGAGAAATAAAATCAGTAATTAAAACGCTCCATGTTACTGATTTGCACACAACACATCTCATTAACAGTACGTTTATTGTATTGTTGTAGGCCTATATTATTTGCCAACGAGTTCGCCTGTTTAGACTACTAAACTGAGAACATGTGTAGGACACTGTAAATAAACATAACATTCCTGCAGACGTGTTTAATGAGGCCTCTATGAATCCACTAAAGGAATAACAGTTAATAGGAGTACACTGAACAACATACGGTATGCTGATGATACTGTTCTATTAGCAAATAATACCAAAGATCTCAAGCAAGTGATCAGTCGAGTCGTAACAGTCAGCAAAAGATTTGGATTAACTATGAATATAAGAAAAAACCAAGTGGATGGTAATAACAAAGAAAAATCTACCACTAGAATCCCGTAAAATCGGGGACAACAACGTAGAACAGGTCTCCACATGTGACAAGTGGTAGGCAAGAAATGAAATATATTCCCGAATTGAACAGGCCCGAGTAACATACATGAATAATATGAATAAATTTTTCAGTCGCACGAGTCTCAGTCTCGAACTCCGAATGAGAATGGTGAGAGGGTATATATTCTCCGTGCTATTGTATGGATGTGAGTGTTGGCCCCTTGACCCTGGCTCAGAGAATCGATTGGAATCTTTTGAAATGTACATTTATAGACGCCTTCTTCGCATCTTCTTCAGTCCCAAGTAATTCTTCTAGGATTCCCAGTGTGATGATGTATAGAAATGACTTTCTGAAGTCTCCGTCGGGCATTGTTAACGCATTTGCAGATTTTTTCAAAAGTGTCTTCGCACTGTCGGAACCACCAGCGACTTGTCATTCGGTTAGTACGTCGTTGACAATTGTGGAATTCTTGCCCATTACTGAGGATGAAATATTGATTGCTACGAAAAAATTAAAAAATAAGATGACCTCTGGCCCTGATAATATTCCCTCGTTGCTCATTAGGGACTCTGCGACTGTCCTTGTAAGACCTTTAAAGTATATTTTTAGTTTATCAATTAAACAGGGTGTTTATCCGAAACGATGGACATAAGGTAGATTATGTCCTATTTTTAAGAATGGAGACAGAGGAAATGTTGAAAATTACAGGAGTGTCGTTCTACTTTGTAACTTCTCAAAAGTCTTTGAGTCAGTCTTGTATACACGTATCTATAGCCAAATTAAAAATCAAAATTCTCCTTATCAGCACCGATTTGTTAGTAAGAGATTTACGGTAACAAATCTAACTGTTATGACACAGTTCATTTCGGAAATAATAGATGATGGTGGGCAGGTTGCTGGTATTTATACAGATTTCTCGAAGGCCTTTGATAGGATCGACCATCATGTTCTCATCAATAAGTTGTCTTTCTTTAGTTTCACTGATGGTGCGAGGGCTTTTTTAAGTTCTTACTTGTTTAATCGAACTCAGTTTGTAGCCTACAACGGATTCAAATCAGAAAGATTTTGCAGCTACCTCAGGCGTTCCACAAGGTTCAAATTTGGGACCCTTGCTCTTCATTATGTTCGTAAATGATCTTTGCGAGGATTTAAAATGTAACAGACTAATTTATGCTGATGATCTAAAAATATTTATGCCAATAGAAAAAACTAAGGATTGTTCCTATCTACAGAGCCAGTTGAATTTTGTACATTCTTGGTGTTGTGACAACAAACTACATCTAAATGCTCAAAAATGCAAAGTTCTAACATATACTAGGAGGATAGCGTCAATAGAGTTTCAATATAGAATTCAAGACCATAATTTAAGTAGGTGTAGTACAGCTAAGGATTTGGGAGTTGTTTTTGATGCAAAACTAACATTTGCTCAGCATATAGCATTGAAACTTTCTGAAGCAATGAAGTCTTACGGGTTCATCATTAGGAATTGTAGGGGTTTCACTAATATTGCATCACTGAAGGTTTGTATTTCTGCTTTGTTCGCTCGAAACTAGAGTATGTAAGTATCGTCTGGAGTCCAGTGTACGAGGTGCAAAGAGTTTCACTTGAAAAAGTGCAGAGGAGATTTCTGAAATTTCTGTTGTTTAAGATTAATGGAATGTATCCTGAACGGGGACTCAGCAGCGATTATTTGTGTGAACAGACAAATATTCTTAGCCTGAGAATCAGGAGAGTTTGTGCCTCAATATTATTCCTATATAAAGTATTGCACAATATGATTGATTGAGGGATATACTATCTCGCATTAACATCAATGTGCCACGGATACACTCACGATCAAATATGTTTTTTAGATGTAACAGACCTAATACTAATTTGTTATTGAATTCACCTATTCCTGTAATGTGTACTAATTTTAATCATATTTGTAATGTTTGTGACATATACTGTTGTACTACGAAGCAATTACTACAGACTGTCATTGAATATGTAAATGTCTAAATATTTACCCTATTAATGGGAAACTGTTGAGTAATAAAGCTTATTATTATTATCTCCTGGGTGCAAAAAATAAAAAACACAGAAATACTGGAAAGAATTTAAAAAATTAAGGAATTACTAACAACTATAAAAATAAGAAGAACTCAATATATATAATTAGGGACCCAAAGTACAAATTGTTACATCCAATTATTAAAAGCAAAATAAAGGGCAAACGATCGATCGGAAGATGACAGAATTCTTGGCTGAAGGACATGAGAAGGTGGTCTGGATGTGCTTTGAACAACAGTTTCTGAAGTTCGTTTAGCCATATAAATCGCCAACCTTCGAGAAGAGACCGCTTCGTAAAGAAGAAGACGTGTCTGCTCAAATTAGTCAGCTGACGCGTCCAGTCATATATTGTATTTATATCACCCACTTCCACATGAAAAATCCATTCAACCTAGGCCTTTATATTAATGGAACATCAAGTACCTATCATCGGCTGTGACTAGGCTGACCCGAAGGCGAGCTTGGTGTTCTTTGCTGACTATAAAACTCTTTTAAGGAAAAAGAGTAATTTAGAAATTGTAGTGGGCGATACATAGGAAAATAGTTTTGCTTTAATAAGGTGTTTCTGTATACAGTGGAGAAAAACTAGTGTGATGACACAATATTAAAGGAAATTGTTCCTGGCTGTCCTCGGTTTCATGCCACCACAACCCACTATTTCCAGGGTATTTTCAAAAATGCCTATACCGTTTCTAAACAGCATACTCTGCGTCTCAATGAAGCAGGACACTAAAAATGACTGCGATCCTAATAAAATACGTTTTTCACGCTTAAAAGTTATGGAAGTGATCTAACACGAATTCTTAGACATTAACTTATTCTACAGCAAAGGAATATTTCTTGCCTGTTAAAAATACGATTGAGTTCAATTGATACCTAAGAAAGCAAAAAAAAATCGTCACCTAAGAACTTGAACGCAACTGGTAAATAACGAAAGATTGGTTAGGAGGTAGCGCCCTCAAATTGTTTCCACGATCATCTAGTGAATGGTCCTGCTTTAAATATAAGGGGTGATTCATTAGTGTTGAGACTAATTTCAGGCGCGTGTATAAGCAAAACCAGGAAAAATATTTTAAATGCAGTTGCTTATATCGTATAAATTTATTCAAAATCTATCAAATAGCATGTTTACATTGCAGTGAATGGACCATTATCTTTGATTTTACGAGCTTGCTTGGAACGCCATCCATCAGGCGTTGGACGACCGAAACGTCGATTTCTTTCAACTTCCTCTTTATTCTGCCAATCAACTGCCAGTTGTTCTGTGCTTCCCAACCATTTTCATAAACTTTACTTTCAGTTGGTTGTGCCTGTGGAACATTTGATGAATTGTCATTTTGCGGTACAAATTCGATTCTTTGACTTTTGAACCATTATTTTGTCGCGCACATGATTTTCTTTGACAAAACTGCCTTAATTTGGTCAAGTATTTATTGATATACACATCAGAATTGACTGCGACAGCACTGCTTGGTTGGAAATATGGAGCTGAAATACTTTTCGATGAAAATGCAATCCACATCAACACTTTTGGTTCAAATTTCATTTTGCCGGCGTATTTGACGTCGTCTGGTGCTGGTTCATAATCATCAGTATAGTAGAAGGAATTATTTCCACTGAGAGAACTGCTCGCAATTGTGAAGTATTTTTCATCATTAATAACGATGAATTTCCCATGCGTGAAAAGCTTAACACGAAGTGCACGGCAACATTTTGGTATTTTTTCGAGCTGTCTTGCGGTGTATTTCGGTGCATTTTTACGTTTTCGAACTTGCACATTATTTGTCTTCAAAATTCGATGCACAGTTGATTGCGAAATACCAGATTTTCTCCACAATTTTCTTTGCGACTGCCCAACTTTGTATTTTGCGCTTGATAGAAGATTTTTCGTTTTTCTTCTGCTAAGAACAGGTGGCCGTGGACAGTTGTCCAAACAAGGATGCAACGCACTTTCGTAAATCCAGCTTGTATGACATTTCCAGACAGAGTACAGGTATCGTTACACCTTCAGCGTAAACAACATTGCTTTCTGTCAATTGTCCAGCATTTAGCCAAAATCCTAAAATTAGTCTCAAGATTAATGAATCACCCTTTAGTTCCCTCTAAATATTTGATTTCATCGTTTTAGCTCGTATTCATAATGTATCTTTAATTGTTATGCTAAATGCATTGAAATGGGAAAATTTCTTTGACCTGGGAAAGATAGACCTATCTTGAATTTTTTTTTCCGCATTATATGCAAGCGGTTTCTTTTTTTCCCAATTCGTTAATACAAAGTTAACGTTAACCCAAAGACAATCACTACGATTATACCATTCAACTGTCTTTGAATTGACGTAATCAGTAGTACTCGTAAGTACTCCAAGTTTCAAAATTCCTTAATAATGGATTTGTTTGAAACTTACTTTTCACAGGCTTGTGTTGAAACTAACTTCACATCATTCAAGGAATTCTGCAGAGACTAAAATAAATAGTAGTCCGATAGTGCAAGGTCCGGCTGTAACGTGGATACATTAAAAATTCCCAGCCAAGCAAGCTCTCTCAATTTTTGCCGAGTCATCATCAAAAATGCGTGGGATCTGGCATTATCATAGTGGAAGACGACACACTTTCTGTTGACTAGTTCCGGCTGAGTTTTTAAAATCGTGTCAACTGTTGATAGTAGAGTACAGAATCAATCGGTAAGTCAAATCACGTGGCACCCAAACAACAAGCTTCTTTTTGTAGTCAGCTTTCTCCAAATGATTTAAAACTGTTTGGTGATTGATATTTAGTTCCTGGGCGATACCAGAGCTATTTACATGCCTGTCTTGCTCAGCATTTGTCAAAATTCTTTTAACTTTTTCTATCATTGATCCACCCGTGCCGGGAGCATCTTTGACATCAAAGTTTCCAGTTCGAAAGCAACTTAACCATCTTTTGGCTGTTAGTGTTGATACCAGAACTTGTCCATAAACCACACAAATTTCTTCATAGGCCTATGCAGCATTTGTACGTTTATGGAAAAGAAATTGTAAAATGTAGCAAACTTTTGCAGGGACGTCACTCAGTTTCAAGGCGCGCTAAAGTAAGTCTGAATAAACGAATTCCAGCAGCTTTTGCGCGTCTACTACTGTAAAAAGTCAGCTTTCATCGGAGGCTCAGTATGACTCGATGCGACTTATATTACTGTATTCTTGAAAAAATGTGTTTCGAGAATATTTTTTGCCCTCAATGTATTCTTTGGTGTGCTGACAACAGCGCAATTATAGCCTGTCACAAAATATAAGATCCTCATTTTTGCCGTTTTAAGCGGGCAATATAAAAATTCTGACCTTTTGTTTATGACAGGTTGCAGAGATGTACTTAAGAATTTTATTCATTAATGCAAATAAATAAAATTATAAGTGTTTGTGGAGATGTTTATTTATAGATGCATGTAAAAACAAATGGATCATTTATAACTTTTTTTACTAATTCAACCACTGACATTTTGGGCCCTTATTTTTGATTTAATTTGATGCCAAATATGTTCAATGGGATTAAACACACAATAATACGGAGGAAGCCGCAAAACAGTGTGTCCCATTTTCTCAGCCATACTATCACAAACATATTTCTTTTCGAATTTATAGTCTTTCAAAACTTCCAAAAGATCACTTTTTTTATAACTAAAGTCAAAATAAATGTCATTTTCTAACATATATTCCGGTATTTCCGGTTAGGAACCTTATTTAGTAGGCGACTATAACTATAACACTCTGTTCGGTAAAATTTGACAAAAGGGAATTTTGAAACCAATTTTTCAAAAAGTTCTGCGCTCGTGTCTTCGTGATAGTCCAAACTAGAATCTTTTATGTTTTTTGCAGATAATAGTAGACAATTTGAAACCCAGCCCTTTTCAGATCCAGCATGCAAAATGGTTATTCGTTTACCTTTATTTGAAGGTGCGTTACTCTGAGATTTTGTACTGCTGTCCAACCAACCCTTTTTGCACAGTGTCATGGGTATCGGACCATGTTTCCTCAAGGTAAATTATTGGCCAATTCTCTGATCGATACTTTTTAATTTCTTGTAAATAAGTATGTCACAAGATTCGTAATCTTTGGGACTCCATCACTACTTGACTTTTGTTGATTTTTCGGAACGTGAATCCTATTCTTAAGAGAATTCTGTGAAGAGTTGATCGGCCACAATGTATATTGATCCCGTCCTGCACCAGCCTTAATTTTATTTTGTCTGGTGTCGGCACCAATTGCTCTTCATATATAGAATATATTTTTCTCCTGATGACGTCTTTTTTCATAATCGTCTCCATGATGCATTTGAAAAAATCTTTCCGTTTTTTCCTGTTCCTGAGTGATGGTTTTCCTACAATACCTTTAATCGTAGAAATTGGGGTTTTTGTTAGTTCACTGGTTTCTTGGAAAGCACTTTGTTTGTTCAAATTTCTTTTTACCAAGCTGTCGTAAACATTTTTCACTATTTGTTTAGCGTCAAGTGATAAATGTTTTCTCTTGCGATAGCCACTATTGTAATTTTCCCACGGACGCCACATAATTAAAATAGAACCGTTACGTTGTAAGTAAAACTAAAAATGAAAATAATAAAAAGTGTCTTTCGAATCTTAATGGGGACCTGTGGTCATTAGGCCTATATTATCAAATACTTATAGGGTTCCAAACCGGGTTGCCAGGTAGTAAATATATAGGTATCAATAGTTCCAATATGACTGCAGGTGCAAGTGAGGGCGGTATACAAAGCAGGTAAAATAAAAATACGTTTATCATAATACCTGGCAACTATGCACAAAACCTTATTGCCCCATTTAAAAAGCAAAAAGGCAAGATCTTATATCTAAGGGATATAATGTACCTTAGTAATTTGTCCAATCGCCTCCTGCATCAATAATCGCCTGCCATCTTCGAGGCGAGACGAGATTTTCTGCATACTCTGCAAATTTTTCGAACCTCACGTTACAACGGGGTCAAAGTCCTCAGAGGCTTTCCTTCTTTACAAGGGACCAAACGTTTTCAATAGGGTTGGCGTCCGGCGATTGTGAGAGCCACTCTAGTAGCTTAACGTGAGCCCAAGTAATCCGCTTCGCGACGTGATTTTCGCCCAGCAAATGTTTCTTCAACGTGCTTCGAAATTTGACATCATGAGCATGAAGAAGTTGTCGAATGGTCTCATGGGACACATTCAAACCCGATTTTCTTAATATTTATATTATTATTATATTATAACTTTGCCTACCGAACCACGTTTTGGCAAGTTATCGACATTTTTCGTCTCGTTAAAATGATTTATCCACTTCTTCACAAATGACACCGACTTTTGATTATATTTGGCTGCCGCTAAATGTGTCGTTTTAGGCCGCTTTAGATGGGAACAAAGAAAGACTGCCTCGAACCGACGCGCAAACAAGTTACTCATTTTGGGTTTTACGTGATTTCGATGAAACTTCGGAATCAACTGATACTTTTACTAAAATGCGTCGTAGACAAAGGTTCCCTCTACCGATTTTTTGTTGAATCGCTAGAATCGCATCTACCAAAAATGCATTACCGCGGACACATTCTTACTTGACAGATTGTATGACACTAAAACTATCTAACGTGAAGATCTACTATTCATTTTAAAAGTTCTATCCTAAAATAAGATGAGCTAATTCTTTACTTCAAAATTTTATATTCTAACATGGATTTTTATCGTCGTATATATTTTTTATTATGTACTAACTCAAGAAAAATGTAAAAGAAATAACGCCAACTATGCACTTTTTAAAATTGCATGTTGCTTAATAAAAACCTAAAAGCTTTTTGAAATATTAACTTTGACTTTTAAAAGAATAAATTCAAAGAAATTTTGAAACATTATTTTCGATTTCTAATTCGGTATTTCAGATGACAATAATTCCAAAACAGTTCAATTTAGACATATATAATACCTAGAATTTTTAGTAGGAGTCAAAAATAAAACAATATACAGGGCTTTCCATTTTTTTAAAAAAAATCAAGATGGCGTAATTTCTTCGAACTGACAGTTCAAATCATTTTATTGTCAACGTCAGCATGTGCGCCGTATAACACCCTATAACTTTTATTTAAACATTTTTTTAATGCACTGATTAATAAATGCTGTGGAATCATTATTCCATTCATATGGGGCACCCTGTATATATTCTCTCTGAAATAACCATTTTGATATTACTACTTAATCAAATGAGAGATTTAGCACAATATTGACTTTATTTTGAGAGGGAATGTGATTGTATGCACTTAATAGGTTAGTAAACGTTCGATTGTCCCTGTATATTACAAGTCAGACTGACACTCGAAACAGGAAGGCACGTGCTTGCCGTCTGATGATGATGATGATGCATTACGCTTATAGAAAATGAAAGTGAGTATTCTGTCTTGTGATTATTTTCGGATTGAAACACGTGTGGGAACAAACAATTGCAGGAATATAGGATTAAAATATTCATTTATTTTTGTATGAATGAAATAAACGTGATTATTTTAAAAATGGAGAGATTATACTATGGTTTTAAATAAGTGTCTAAAGATTAAAAATAAAACGTTATTATAGCGGTTCTTTTAAATTGATATTTTAGGTTCAGTACATAATTTTAGCAGAATTCGTTGATTTAAGGAAAATGCTGTAAGTAACTCTATGTTCAATAACTATTACTTTATTCATTCAAATCTATTTGATCTCATTTAAAGTAATATTCTCCCACTGTAACTCACCAGCATTGTTTCCAGTCTTTAAAACACTTCTTATACTCGATTTTTGATATTGCGTTCAAGGTAGCCAACGAATTCCCTTTTATAGCTTTTATACATTCAAAACTGCGTTCACCGAGTGGTAATTTCAGCTTAGGAATCAGGAAAAAGTCACACGGTGCTCGGCCTGGTGAATCCGATGCTTTAAAGAAAAATAAACCAACCAAGTGCAAGTCGGACTTGCGCAATTAATGGTCCGTATGTTGATTGCTTTTAGAATAAAAATGATTGTTACGGAGACATAGAATGATCAGTGACTTCACAAAACACATCCCAAATGAGTTTTCAACAAAGTTTGTTCCGATTTATGTTGAAAACTGATGATCTTGAAATTTTTGTTTTTTTTTTATATGCCAGATAAATTATTAAAAATAATGCACTCATGACAATTTTCGTTCAATCTACACCATATGGGGAATATTCCAGAATTTTTTCAAAATATTTTGATCGCTACTTTTCGAGATAAGGGGGGGGCGATTTCACCCTCCAAAACTAATCCTTTAGATAAGAATTTAACTTTCAAAACTACACAGCTTGGATGAGGCTGTCAGTTCCTATATTACTGTCAAATTTCAACTTTCTACGTCAAATAGTTTCGGAAAAAATCTGGTGTGACAGACGGACAGATGCCGAAGTGATCTTATAATTGCCAACAACTGTCACTAAGAAAATACCATCAAAAAGATGAGTGCGATAAGGAGATATTATCTCATCTAAATTGTTTACAATGGCCCTTGAAAACGTCTTTAAGGGGTTAAATTGGGATAAGAAGGGCATCAACATCGATGGCAGCAGATTGAATCACCTTAGGAACTTCGTGATCAAACTAAGTTCTTTTCTGCACTGCTATTCGTTGGTTATCAAAAGGAAATAAAACAGTTCTTAGCAATAAAGGAAAACATGAATTTATGACACACTTTAATGATGAGACCTGAATGCAAAGAGTAGCTTATTTATCTGATATCATATTAATGTTTTTGCATAGTTCCTTGAACTCACGAGCATTAATAGCACTATATTTTATATAATTGACAGTGGTCACCAAAGAGTTGAGTACTTCTTGCAAAGGTTTTAGAAGAGTTTTGGTAGCAAGGGCAAATCGGTCAATCATGCAGTGCAATCCCTTTGCTTAGGGTGCAAACTCTTTAACTTTTGACTGAAAGCCCGACCTCGATCGAAGCATGGCTGGTGCTCCATCGATACATAATCCACACAAGTTTTTCTATTGTAAGTTTCAAAGAATATACTTATCATCTTCATGACGTCTTCATCGTTCGTAATAGTTTTTAGTGCTTTACAAAACAGAAACTCTTCTTTAATTACGTCCAACTAAATATATCTCCCGAAAACGAGTAACTCGGGACATGAACTCTCATCGGTAGACTCGTCAAGTTGAAAAGAAAATATAAGAGATGCCTTTATTAAATATTATTTTGGGTTTTAAAATTGATAACTGGCGACCCCCAAAAAAGCCAAGGCGACCCCCTTGTAGGTCGAGACCCAGCGGTTGGGCACCAACGGTCTAACTTTACTGCATAGTACATATTTAATTTTTAGATCAATAGCATTTGTGGGAAGATTTTTACTAAATTGTAAAAAATAAAATATTTTTAAACGTTACATATATAGATATACATAATGGTGGAATATGCTAATAATAATATATATAATAGTATATTTCTTAATACATATAATGAAAGCGAAGTGAATGGTGATTATCGCGGCATTTTTTTTGCATAACCCTATTTTAGTATTGGTCACTGCACGTCATTTGCATTACTTATAAGGACTTGGGAAATAGATGCATACTTTCTCTTTATTATTTTAAATGGCGCAAAAGTTAATACCTGATATATATACAAATCAGTATTCTTGTTTCTAACATAATTTAATCTCGATTCTTCAAACCGTTATCAAATTTGAATATATTTTTCTGAGATACATATTATATCTGGTCAGTCAATAAGTTTTGAAAGCGACACCTATGGAGTATCACTTCAACCAAATGTTGGACCATTTTGAAGCTTCATCTGTCATATGAACACAGCCTAAATTTCAAGTCGATCTGTCAAGTCATTTATTGTTTATCAGCTCATTAAAGACACGTGTTTGAGTATTTTTAAAAAATGAAAAAAATCGAATATCGTGTTTTTTGTTTTGGAAGGTTTATTCGCAACTGAAATTCATGCAAAGTTAATGAAAATATTATAGGAGTCTGCTCCTTCGTTTCCAACTGTTCATAGATGGACTCGAGTTTAAACGTGGTCGTACAAGCGTACATCCACGTTCAGGAAGTCCAAAAACTACAACAAATAAAGAAACTGTTGTGCAGGTTACAACATTTGGGAATGGAAGACCGTCGATTAATTGTGGATGATTTAGCTGATGTTATAGGCATCTAACATGGATCATCACATGAGATCTTAACTAATGTTTTGAGTATGAGAAAGCTATTCACTTGATGGGTGTCGCATTTGCTAACATCGGAACAAAAACGCACTCGAAAAAAACTTTCTAAACAACATTTGGTTCCTTTCACAAAGAATAAAACTGATTTTGTGCGTCTATTTGTAACTAGAGATGAGACTTGGGTTTACCAGTCTCATCCTGAACTGCGACAACAAACTGCACAGTGGACTGAGCCCGGTGGTTCAGCTGCAAAGCAGCCAAGGTGGTCAGAATCGTCCAAAAGAATTATAGTATCAGTTTTCTGGGATGCAAAAGGGATTTTATCAATTGATTACCTTCAAACCGGTAAAACAATCTCAGGAGAGTATTATTGCAACCATTTGGACCAGCTGGATGAGAAAATTGGAGAGAAAAGACTCGGTTTGCAGAAGAAAAATAATCATCTTTCATTATGACAATGCACCTGCTCAGAAAGGTGCTTTGGCAATGGCAAAACTGGTCGGATTAAAGTATCGGACTCCGTCTAACTTCCATCTGTTCCCAACCTCAAAAGATTTCTACGTGGGAAGCGTTTTTCAACAAATGATGAGGTAACAGCATCCGTAGATGAGTATTTTGACTTTCTTCCGGAAAACCACTTCATAGATGAGGTAAATGAACTGGAAAATCTCTGGAAAAAATGTATTGAACTTAAGAGAGACTGTACTGAAGAATAAATGTGTTTCGACTCATTATTTCGTCTTGTTTCATTTCCGCTTTCAAAACTTATTGGCTGACTTATATATACATGATATTATGAAAATCACTTAATATATTAAAAGGTGGAAATCCGTTATCATTGAAAATGTCGGAACGGATTGAACAAAGAATTCGCATCAAGTATTATTTCAAACTTGGAAAATCGTGTGCGGAAACGAAAAAAACGACGAGATTTGTGAACTAGCGACGACTGGTTGCTTCATTACGACATTGTCCCAGCGCACTCATCGTATGTTATACATTTTTTTTTTTTGGTAAAACACGACATAACACAGCTCTTCTCCAAATTAAAATAACCACTCTAAGGGAAACTAGTCGACGATGTTGAGACGATCCAACAAAAAAAGCGACGAGCGCACTCAAGGCCATTCCAGCAAAAGAGTTCCAGACACCACCGATGGAAGCAATTGCAAGGAAAAATGATAATTGGCGCTCCCGTATAACTACTAATAAGTGTTATATAGTTTTTTAGTATTATGCTAATGGATGTTTCAAATAGACACGCCAAATACAATTGATTCGGATTTTGATGATAACCCAGACTGGCGCAATGTTGCTAGGCTCAGTAGTAAAAGTTTCCTACTTTATATTAAAACAAATTAAAAGAATTTTACCGTTTTCAGTTTAGAAAAGCATCTTAAGCCGCAGAAATAGATCATATTTGAGGTACGAAGCTTTAAAAAACAATTATTTACCGAAAAAAAAATAGCATCTAAAGCTGAAGTTTTTCATACACACAAATATTGACTAGATTTTTACATATTGCATACTTACCTACAAAACAGGATGGACGTTTCAATAAATAAAACATTCTGGTATCGCTTTTACATATTTTGCTTGCGATTTGCGAGCGCGAACTGATTTACATTCAACTGCGCGACGCTCTGCGCTGTGCTTTACGTTGTCGGTTATTCGTCGCACGCATTTTGTTGATGTATCGATAAACGCAATCTTAACTACTAAATTTAGAAGACAAAGATTTTGTTCAGCGTTTAATCTTTTCTTATAAGAAATATTCCGACAATACCAATATAGTAATCCTCATATTTAACAATTTTTATTGTTTTCTAGTTGAAAATTCGGCTGTTCTAGCAAAATATTTTTTAACGAAAGATTATGTAATTGGAAAAAAAAATTGGCAATCTTGATAGACAAGGCGTCACCGAAGGGCGAGTAAATGAGATGATTACAAAATTTTAAAAATGTCCGAATTAAGAAAAAATAACCGGTCAAGTGCAAGTTGAACTTTCGCAATTAGTGTTCCGTACTGCTTTTAAAATAAAAATTTTTGTTATGATATATAAAATGGTCAGTGACTTCATAAAACACACCCTAAATGAGTTTTCAACAAAGTTTTTTCCGATCTTTACTGAAAACTGTTGACCTTGAAATTTTTCTTTTTGTTTTTTTATATACCACGTATAATTATTAAAGGTAATGCATTCGTAATAATTTTCGTTCAATCTACACCCTGTGGAGAATATTCCAGAATTTTTTCGCGATTTTTTAAAAGTAATACAAAGAAAAGTGTGCTCAAGAATTACATTATATATATTTTTAAACTCGTGTTTTTACAAGCTTTCATTTGACACGCCACTCGATGATCTGGTAATTTTTTTTTCACTTCTAAGATCACCCCCAAAACTAACTCAGAATTTAACTTTCAAAACTACACGGTTCTGATGAGGCCATCAATTACTATATTAGTACCAAATTTCAACTTTCTATGTCAAATAGTTTCAGAGAAAATCTGGTGTGGCAGACAGACAAACAGACAGACGGACAGACACCGAAGTGATCTTATAAATGTTTCGTATGGAACACTAAAAAAATAGGGAATGGTTCTTCAATTGACCCAGTGAATTACTCGCCCATTTCAATATAATAAAGGATTTTTATACCTACCGGCGTCATCCCGTTCGCAATCTCTATCCACGCCTGTTTTCCAAGTCTCCTTGTCCCGACACGGCTTTATATCACCTCTTTTTCACCTTTCGGTCTGGGTCTAGGCAATGAGTTATTTGGGTGGACTATTTTCTGCAAATGACCAGCATAGTTGTTTTTCTTTGATTGTGTTAGCCGATACTTGTTGGAAATTCATAATAAAATTATATAAAAACAACACTATGTTTTAATTTCCAATATATTAAAAGTAAATATTTACTTCTGAAGAAGCCATTGTATGGTGAAACAATTGTCAAGTTACTTTAAATATATTGAAAATTAAAACATAGTGTTGTTAGTGTTCCGTACGGAACACTTATAAGATCACTTCGGTGTCTGTCCGTCTGTCTGTCCGTCTGTCCGTCTGTCCGTCTGTCACACCTGATTTTCTCCGAAACTATTTGTCATAGAAAGTTAAAATTTGGTAGTAATATAAGAATTGATGATCAGAGCCATGTAGTTTTGAAAGTTAAATTTTGACTTAAGGGGTTAGTTTTGGGGGGTGAAATCGGAAATGAAAAAAAATTTTTTTTACTAGGTAATCGAGTGTGGTGTCAAATGAAAGCTTGTGAAAACACGAGTAAAAAATATATATATAAAGTAATACTTGCGCGCACTTTCCTTTGTATTATTTTTAAAAAATCGCGAAAAATCGCTGTCCACCCGCCTTATCTCGGAAAGTACTTATCAAAAAAATTTTGAAAAAATTCTGGAATATTCTCCACGGGGTGTAGATTGAACGAAAATTATCACGAGTGCATTACCTGTAATAATTTATCTGGTATATAAAAAAAACAGAAATTTCAAGGTCATCAATTTTCAGTAAAGATTGGAAATAAACTTTGTTGAAAACTTATTTGGGGTGTGTTTTGTGAAGTCACTGATCATTTTGTACCACCGTAACATAAATTTCGACTTAAGGGACTCGTTTTGAGGGGGTGAAATCGGAAGTGAAAAAAAAAATTTTTTTACTAGGTCATGAAAATGAAAGCTTGTGAAACCACGAGTAAAAAATATATATATAATGTAATACTTGCGCACACTTTTCTTCGTATTACTTTTAAAAAATCGTGAAAAATCGCTGTCCCCTACCTTATCTCGAAAAGTACTGACCCAAAAAAATTTTGAAAAAAACCTTGGAATATTCTCCACGGGGTATAGATTGAACGAAAATTATCATTACCTTTAATAATTTATCTGGTATAGAAAAAAAACAAAATTTCAAGGTCACCAGTTTTCAGCAAAGATTGGAAACAAACTTTGTTGAAAACTCATTTGGGGTGTGTTTTGTGAAGTCACTGATCATTTTATACCACCCTAACAAAATTTTTTATTTTAAAAACAATCAACGTACGGAACACTAATTGTGCAAGTTCAACTTGCACTTGACCGGTTTTTTTTATATAATTTTATAGTTGTTTTTGCTGAATTATGATGGTTTCCACTTACATTATTTTTTTGATCTTCTCGGCGTTAATGTACTGTTCCGATTTCCACCAGTACATGTAGTATTTTTTGCCTGGTCCTACATCCATAAGGAACTCCAGTTTTAAGGATAAAGTTATACAAGCGCTATTTAATTTCTTGTAAGTCTCTAATCAAAATAGTAAACGCCGATTATCTTCCTGTCCTTCTGTATTGATTATTCTATTATCTCTTTCTATCACGTTCTTATGTAATTTTTGCTCTTCGGTAACCAGGTTCTGTACATGTTAATATTTAGTATATAACACATGGGCTGAAAAGTCCCGGGCCTAACAAAGAAAACACGGTTTTTTTGGTTCAAAATTAGCTTTATTCATCAACGTAATCTCCATCAAGAGCAACGCAATCATTCCAGCGCCGCTCTAACATTTCAATACCACTTTTGTAGAACGATTTATCTTTTGCCTCAAAATAGGCCTCAGTTACAGCGATAACCTCTTCATTCGTGCGAAATTTCTTACCGGCGAGCATTTTTTCAGGTCTGCGAACAGCCAGTAGTCGCTGGGAGCCAAATCTGGCGAATACGGTGGATGTGGGAGCAATTCGAAGTTCAATTCATGTAGTTTTGCCATTGTTTTGATTGACTTGTGACACGGATGCGTTGTCTTGATGAAACAAAATTTTTTTTCTTTGCCATATGCGGTCGTTTCTTTGCAATTTCGGCCTTCAAACGCTCCAATAACGCTATATAATATTCACTGTTGATGGTATTTCCTTTCTCAAGATAGTCGATGAATATTACACCACGCACATCCCAAAATACCGAGGCCATAACCTTTCCAGCCGATTGTTGTGCTTTCGGGCGCTTTGGACGAGGTTCACCAGTTGCTGTCGACTCAGATGACGATCGTTTTGATTCCGGAGTGAAGTGATGGATCCATGTTTCATCCATTGTCACATATCGACGCAAAAATTCCGGTTTGTTACGTTTAAACATGGCCAAACACTGCTCAGAATCATCAACACGTTCTTGTTTTTGATCAACAGTGAGCAAACGCGGCACCCACTTTGAACAGAGCTTTCTCATAGTCAAATGCTCATGCAATATAAAGCCAACACGTTCTTTTGATATCTTTACGATGTCAGCTAACTCACGCAACTTCACTTTTCGATCATTCAAAACGATTTTATGGATTTTTTTGATGATTTCTGGTGTTACCGCCTCATTTGGACGTCCACTGCGTTCTGCATCATCGGTGTCTCTACGACCACGTTTGAAGTCAGCAAACTAACGTTTTATTGTTGTTTCTGATGGAGCGGAGTCCCCATAACACTTTTCAAGCCATTGCTTCGCTTGAACGGTATTTTTTCCCATCAAGAAGCAGTGTAAAATTAAAACACGAAATTGTTTTTGATCCATTGTTTTGAAAATAACAAAAGTACCGTCACTCTTAGCACAATAACTCACAAACTAATGAATAGAATATCATGAAATTTTAACAGCTGTCTTTTGAAGGTTAGTATTAACTGAAAAAAAGGTGACTGCAATAAAACTAGCGCCATCTATGTGTTAGGCCCGGGACTTTTCAGCCCATGTGTTAATTCTTTTCCTTCTTCGCCTACACATATGTACCTATATTATGTTTTATGCATATTTGCCGTTGGTCTCTATTCCTCGTATTCTTTTATAAGTTGATTCGTCATGAATTCGAGGTTTTATGGTCTCGGGTAATAACTATTTGATCGTCGGTAAAATAGAGAGTGAAGAGGATTGAATGATCAATTATACTATTCCCATTTCGGAGCCTGCATCTCGTCATTATACGAGGGTAGATTTATAAATCTGATAAATTTTTACGAAATAGCGGGAAACTTTGTTAAGCTGTATGACTGTTGGTAAGCGTGATTTTGTAACGGTTGTGTTCAAAGTTTCGCACAGATGTAGCGCGCAGTTATTTGTTGTCAGCTATCATACGTGATTGATGTCACACGTTTCGTAGAAATGGATAAAGCCTAGTATCATCTTCTTCCAACTTATAGCTAGGCACTATTGCATGTTTTCAGTGTACAATTTAGTAGATTTATGCCTCTATAATTATTTAGATCTCTTTTCTCTCCCTCCTTGTGCATTAGTTTACCTGTCGCTGTTCTCCATTCATCTGGGATTCTATTCGATCGTATAATCTTCTGTATAAGTGTCTGGAGTTGCGTAACCAGAGAGTGTCCCCAATATTTTAGTAGTTCATTAGCTATTTAGTCTTCGCCGGGAAATGCAGTGATAAAAGATTTTTATCTAAAAATGTGGACTACGGCCCAGATAGAAACTGAACTGAAAGAAGTTCATGGGGGCTCTTGCACCCGCACTCAAGACTATTTATTACTGGATAAATGAATTTAAATGTGACCATACGAGCGTTTTAGATGCTGTACTTTCAGGACGCCCGATTCAGGTTTGGAAATGGTCGATAAAATTCATGGTATCGTGGTAGAAAATCATCGCATTAAGGGGTTACATACACCTGGGCGTTGCAAAAAGTATGTAAATATTTTAAAGATTATTAAGTGAACAATACAAAAGAATGGCGATTATATATTTTTATTGTACTGGTGAAAATAATGGCGCCTCCTTGTCAGCAGAATAACTTCATAAAAAATAATCCAAACTGCAAAAATAAAAATTAATCTTGTAAAATAATGTGGTAGTTGAAAATCGTCGACGGGTTTTTTTTTTTCAAACTTTAGTATGCAATTTTCGATCAAAAGATTTATGTTTAATTATTTATAAAACATGATCTATTAAAAAAATTTAAAAAAAATCCCTCGACATTTTGTAGAAAAAGTAATTATTAAGATTTAAAGTTAAAGTTAAAAAGTATTAAAAATTACACTGGTATACAAAATAATTGTTTTTTTCTTTCACAAGGGCTAAATTAACGGAATATATTTATCTTTTCCATGCTGAGTTTAAATATGTTCTCAGATTTTAACTATCAGGCAGGGTTTTTTTGTGGCACGTGTTTAAAGTTTTAAAATAATTAGTACTAACAAACCACACAATAATAAATACACGGCTAATTTTGTCAAACCTAAAAAGTTTTATATGATGATTTTCAGTCATATTTTGCCTTCGGGATGTCTCTTTTCATGGTCCAACAGTAGTCAGCCAGCATACTGGGACTCCATTTGCCTTGGTACCTCTTTTCCATAGTAGAAATCTGCTGATGAAAACACTCACCATGCTCATCAGAGACAGCTCCAAGATTTTCAGGGAAGAAATCTACGTGGGAGTCCAAGAAGTGAATTTTTAAGGACATGTTGCAGCCCATTTCTTTGTATGAAGTCAGAAGATTACTCACTTTTTCACTATAGTTTTCTTCTTTATTATTGCCAATAAATCCACAACAGATATTTTTGAATGATTTCCATGCTGCTTTTTCCGGTGGATGTAACAGTTCCTCAAAATGTTCATCATCCGATATTAATGATCTTATTTGGGGCCCTATAAAAATTCCTTCCTTCAATTTTGCATCACTTATTTTAGGAAATTTTAGATTTCAAATACATAAATGCAGCAGAATCTTTATCCATTTTTTTTACAAAATTTTTTATATGCGCCAGTTTTATGTTCAGGGGAGGTAAATACACCTTTTCGGGATATTTGATACATTTTTATGCCCAGAAATAAGAGATTCACGTTTAGGCCATTGTTTCCTTATATAGTGAGAATCCTTATCCCTGCTATCCCATTCACACAAGAAACAGCAGAATTTCGTGTATCCAAAGTGCAAACCTATCAATAAAGCTATAACCTTCAAATCACCACAGATATTCCAGTTATATTTAGTATACTGAATTTTTTCTAACAGCAATTTCAAATTTTCATATGTCTCCTTCATATAACTGGCATGCTCAACAGGTATTGATGGTAATTCATTCCCATTATGAAGTAGTACAGCCTTCAAACTGACTTTCGATGAGTCTGTGAACAGTCGCCACTCATCTGACTGGTGTTGATGTCCAAGAGCCTCCATTACTGCACAAATATCATTACAAAAAACTACATGGCCTTTTTTAGAGAAGTAGTCACTGAAATCACTATGGCGTCTACGATAAACGCATATCCTTGTGTCTTCTTGGAGTAGATTCCAACCTTTGAGCTTGGAACTTAAAAGCTCAGCTGACTGTTTAGACAAATTTAAATCCCGTATAAGATCATTAAGATTTTCTTGAGATAAAAAGTGAGGTTCTGATGAACTA